>JAFBJR010000323.1:0-432799 GCA_016785285.1 Brachirus orientalis
ATTTTATTGTTACTTGACCACTAAAAGAGTTAAATAGTCACTGAAATAGGGTTAAATAAAATTATTTTATTGTTACTTGACCACTAAAAGAGTTAAATAGTCACTGAAATAGGGTTAAATAAAATTATTTTATTGTTACTTGAACACTAAAAGAGTTAAATACGATAATAAACCCTGAGAGAGTATAAAATTCAATTATTTAGTGTTGAAGTTGTTGCTAAAAGAGTTAAATACATACTGAACTATTAGTTCAGTATGTATTTAACTTTGATAGTTTTTAAATTAAATTCTTACTATACCTCAAAATTAGTTAAATACACACTGAAATTGTGTTAAATTCAATAGTTTTTGGATGTTTATTTAAAAATAAATAAGTTAAAAAGACACTGAAATGGTCTTAAATTAAATTCTTTTATTGTTACTTTACCACTAAAAAGACTTAAAATAACATTAAAATTGTTAAATATTTTGTGTTACTAAAAGACTTAAATAAACAATTTAATTCAATTCTTTCATTGTTACTTTGCTGCTAAAAGAGTTAAACACACACTGAACTATTGTTAAGTAAATTTTTGTTGCTGTTACTCTAACACTAAAAGACAAATAAATAATGTGATAGTTTTTAAATTAAATTCTGTCAGTGTTACTTTACCTAAAAATGACTTAAATACACACTTAATAGTGTTAAATTCAATAGTTCAGTAGTTTTTGGAGGCTCATTTATCAATAAAGGAGTTAAAACACATGTTAAATTCAATTATTTTATTATTACTTTACCACTAAAAGATTTAAAATACTTAAAGAGTTTAATACACACTGAAATATTGTTAAATTCAATTGTTTTATGTTACTCTCAGACTAAAAGACAAATAAACACTGTGATAATTTTTAATTCATTTGTGTTTTAGTGTTACTGTACCTCAAAATGAGTTAACTGCACACTGAAATAGTGTTTTAATTCAATAGTTCAATAGTTTTTGGAGGTTTATTAAACAATAAAGGATTTAAAACACACTGAAAATGTGTTAAATTCAGTTATTTAATTGTTACTTTAACACTAAAATGGCTAAATACACATTGAAATATTGTTAAATCCAATAGTTCAGTAGTTTTGGAGGTTTATTAAACAATAAAGGAGTTAAAAACACACTGAAATGTGTTAAATTCAACTGTTTGTGTTATGCTAACATTATGTAATATAACCTAATGTAACATTTTGGACTATTTTTATGCCATTTCCCCTGAAACCTAACATTATTTTGAAAATAGTCAACATTTTCCATGAGATACATATCTGATAAATGAACCACAGCTTTATTTTACATGTTAGATAAATCTGAAGTGAAAAGGCTGGAAAGAATTCTGCATATTCATTTGGCGACCTACCAAAAAAAAATCTCCTGTGACCCATCTGTGGGTCCCAATGCTCTGTGTGACAGTTTCAGTCGACTGAGTGTGGACTGATTAGTCAAGATGCAGACTCCAACATGGCATTTACCAAGTCTCTCAGACCACAACAGTTTAACATTGTCTCAGGATAATTCTGGTAACTGTGACCAAAACCACCATAATAACACAAGGAGGTTATTTTGTCACATTTGGTGCAAGAGATCTGTCACTATAGTGAACTGCACTGCAGCCAGGAATGAAATGCTTGAAAACTTTGTGTTTTCTGATTGATGACATTAAAAAAAAAAAAAAAACCCTGTGGTTTTTTTTTTTTTTTCATCATGTCTCCATGGGAACTCTTGGAGGTCCAGCACCCCACTTGGTGCAACACCTGTGTCCAACAGACCCGCTCCATCTTTAAGCTGCACCGTCTTTGCCCTTTCAGGAATAAAGCCCAGTCACTCCTCTATTTCCCCTAAATGTGATGTCTGAGGCCCAAAGTGTTTCTCAGTCTACAAGTGCTGATTAGAATAAAGAAAGGAGCGGAAGGCGATTGAAGACGAGTTGCTTCCACTGGATTAAATGGTTTTTCTCTGCAAGTCAATGAATATGTAATGACGTCTAACGAAACCGGTCAGTGCGTGAGTGAGTGAGTTCTGTGTTCTGGTCTACAAACACACATACATACATATATGCAAACCTTGATATTAAAGAGCTCTTCTGCTGAGGGAAAAAAAAACACAGTATAGAGCTGAGCAGAGAAAAGCTGGGGCAGAATTGGGCAAAGAAAAGAAGGGACACAATCTTTGAATGCACCTCCAAAAGCTTAAGCCAGATATTCTTCTCTCAGTCAATAGATGAAAAAGTATTTGCTCACGTAGAGAAAGAGAGAGAGAGAGAATGAGGGTGTTTGAGATTTTATTTTAAAGCCAAGGGTGAATTTACATTTTTTAAACTGCTTTGGAAATATTGTTTCTGATAAGCAGTTGTGCCAATAAAGTGATATAACAGAACTGATGAGAGAAGGAGAGAACCATGATTGTTAAAGATATTTTTTGTCCCCCTTAGTATACCCGATAAAACATTGATTGTTGCAGCTAGCTGACCCGTAAAATTTGGGGGTTAGTTTTCTCTTCTGAGCTGAGCATATAATTATGCAAATAGTGATCTGACAGTGATCCGCTGAAGGGGAGAGAGAGTTTGTGTGTCTGGTGTGTGTGTATGTGCGAGTGTGTGAGTGCGTGTGTGAGCGTGTGGGGGGTGGCATTCCAACTTTGCCTGCTGCCTGGTCTCTTTGGAGAGAGTTCATCTTCTGCACGGATGGCGTCCATATCAGAATGAGCCTGAAGCAAGCAAGCGTGACAACAACTCTCTTGAAATAAAAATTGAAATATCAGGCGGTGGCAGCTTATTTATAGAGAGAGAGAGAGAGAGAGAGAGAGAGAGAGGGGTTCCCCAACTTTCTCCATGTCATGGACCCCACCCAAACACACTTTACAGGGTTAGAGTGACACTAAACATCTCAATTTAACACTATTTCCGATTAAGATAAACCACACCCTGGAAAAGTTTAACATTTTAGTGTTACTTTGATACTATAAAGGTTAAATACTTTCTGAAATAGTGCTTAACTTAGCTGTTGTAGTGTTACCTTAACACTGAAAGATATAAATATGTGCAGAAATAGTGTTAAAATGAACAGTTTTAGTGTTATCTTAACACTAAAAGAGTTTGACACATTCTGAAATAGATTTAAATCCATCCGTTTTGTTACTTTAACAATAAAGGAGTTGACTTTTTTGTGTTACTGAAACACTGACAGAGTTCAATGCACTTTGGAACAGTTTTTGATGTTACTTTAGCTCAGAAAGAGTTAAATACAGACTGAAATAGTGTAAAACATTATGATTTTAGTTTTACTTTAACACCAAAGAGTTAAATACACTCTAAATCAGTTTGCATTTGCCTGTCTTAGTATGTTAACACTAAAAGAATGAAAGACACACTTGAAATTTATTATTTTACTAAAATGAAATAAACAAATAGTTAAATAAATTCTGTTACAGTGTTAACTTTGTTTTAGTACCTTAAAAGTGTGAAATACACACTTAATGTCAAATTCAATTATTCAATTGTTTAACACCAAAAAGACCTAAATACACTTTGGAATAGTTTCTTAGTTATTTAAACAGTAAAAAAAGTTAAATACCTACTAAAATCCTTTTAAAGTCAGTCGTTACAGTGTTTCTTTAAGAGTAAAATAGTTAAATACATTAAAATTGTGATGAGTTTAACTGATTTTGGTGTTAAATTCAAGACTACAATTGTTTAATTTAACACTACTGTAGAGTGTATTTGGTCAAAAGTAGAATTGGTGTTAAATTGACTCTTTTAGTCTTTTACTTGTTTTTGTTTTACCTTATATGACTCATAGATAATCCGTCTGTTATTGTCTGTATCCAGTTGACTGTATGAGTGAAAGCTCTAATCAAACCAGCCATACCTCTTACACATCCACGCGCTGCGGCAAAGACGCCACTCATCAGACTGTTTCTCTCTGGTTTGGAGACAACTTTCTTTTTTTTTTTTTTTTTAGGAAGCACAGAAAGAGCCTTTAATATAAACTAACACCGGATGGACACGAGGGGCAGCTACACGCGTGACAGCGTGACGCACAAGTGTCCCAGCCCTTCACATAAAAACACAATGATAAATGTCCACGTTCAGCTCCAGACGCATGACGCGCGCGTTTCCTCTGCGCTCTGGTGAAGAAATGAAGCGCAAACTTTACTTGACGCAACTTTTAATGTTGTTTATAAAATAAAATAAAAAAAATAGATAGTGAACAATTAAGGAGGCAGACAAAACGTTTCGTGACTGGAAATATAATTTGTTAGTCGGCTGCATTTGATGATAACTGACTTGAGCTATTAATTCATGGCACCATTGTGTCGTTATTTGAAGCTAAAGGCGGGTTTTTTAATTAAAATTCTCAGTCATGTGAGAGGAGAGGTTTTCTGCGTCGACTTCACGGAGTTGTGAAGTTTAGAACCCAAGTCGCCTCAATCCAAAAGAACTGGCGGTGGATACATTTTTAAAGACCAAAAAGTTGAGACAAATTTACTCCTGTGAGTGAGTGAGTGAGTGAATGAGTGAATGAATGAGTGAGTGAGTGAGTGAGTGTCGGTGTGATTGAATGGCTCCCTTTAATCAGCGCTTTGACACGGTGCGAGGGGAACTCGCCTGGTTCCACTTGTTGTTCGGGGTTAATGGAAAAGGTTTCTAAAGATTTATTGAGGGGGCGTTTAATGACCTGATCGGTTTCACCGTGTGAAAACAAATGATGCTGTAAAACCACGCTGTGTGTGTGTGTGTGTGAGAGAGAGAGAGAAAATGAGGCTCACTTTGGGAAAACGAATGACCAAAAAGTAGAGAATTCCTGTTTGGAGTTTATTTTCCTTTAGACACACTTCTTACTGTCAATATAATCCGTTTACAAATATCTCCCTGATCCATTTCTCCCTTAAAATAATAAATACCATCCACGGCAGTAAAGTAACCTACGCTTGTTTGTTGGGAAATGAATATTTGTTGCTTCGTTTCTTCCTCCTCGGTCAGATTTCATAGATCAGCTTTCACTTGCTGCTCGACTTTCTGCACTCACTTGACACTTCCAGGCTCTTTCCAGTCTGTCTGAACGGCACTTTCCACTCCCAAACCAACATTTGTTATTTTTTTTTCCACCCAAGCAACACGTGCACAAGGTCCATGCGCTTCCCTGCACCGGAAAAAAAGAACCCGACGATTTGCAATAAAAGCCAGAAGAAATGAACACAATAATATTCACAATAAAACAGTTCATAGATTGAAAGAACAATACAGAGCATTTATCAGCCAAGATGCAAAAGTTCGTTTTATTTCATTGAACAGGTTTAATGTGTTAATTACAAACCAGGGAATCAATTCATGAAAAACTTGACATTTGTTGCAGAAAATGTCAGTTAGCACATTTTAAAGATGTGGATCAAAAGAGAATGAGAGAATTTTTTTTGACAAAGTGAAAAAAGTGACCTAGCAGAACAATTGCAGTTTCATAAAATACAAAAGCTTGAACTACACAAAACATAAACCATCCACAATTAAACAACAAAATTAGTTCCCTCTTTGTAGACTGTGCTGACCATTTGGGCTGCTCCATTCACATATGGCTTGTTGGATATTATTATTATTAAAAACAGTCTTGCTTCTTCTTAAGGCAACAATATACAAATTACGAAGTGGAAAAACAACAGCAGAAAAAAAGAGCAACAGTATCGTGAAAATGAAACTAATCAAGTGAAACAATGAGCCAACTTCTCTGCTGAGAGAGAGAGAGATCTGAATTGAATTAAAAAGGGAAATTACGCCTGTAACCATCAGCCACAGTTGTCTCATTACAGCAGAGAGATAATCCACAAAAGCCTTAAACCAAACATTGCACTTTTCAGTGAGCAAGTTTAACAATGGTAACTATTAAAAGTTAAAAAGAGAGAACGTGTCTAAGGTATCATAAGATTTAGGATCTGGTTTGAGTTTTTACTAATGTCATGACACATTAGGAATGTATTCCATTAAGTCTTGAGTGGTTTATATTAAAAAAAAATCCCTACCAGCCTTATAGATTTTTTTTTTATTATCATGTTTGTGTCAGACATAAGTCCAGCTGAGAAGGAAGCAGACTTTGTCACTTCTAAGTACATGTGAAGAGTGCTTTATAGAGCAGGAGGGAAAGAAACGTGGGGATGGATATGTTACATTTTGCCAACATCTAAGGAAATATCATTCAGGCTTGGAATAATATTGAAATCTTGGATTTCCTGACATGTGTAAGTCGATATACTGAGGCTTTATGAGTGTTGCGCGCTGACTTCTGGCTCCTGCTAAAATGAGATATCACTCAAACCCATTTTGATGCTTGACTTTCAGTGATTTTAAATATGCTCAGTGTCCTGAAATTTCCACATTCAGCACACGTTGTGTTTGTTTTATTTGTTTCATCACATGTGATCACACGGAGACATCAATTTTGAGGGTATAAAAGTGGAGGAGGAAAAAAAGTGATTTATAATAAACAAAGAGGTGGACTCTCCACAGTGTTACATATAAAAACTGGAGATATCCTAAGTATTAAAAAAAAAATCAAATATGTGTATGAGACAATGCATTCAAATTTAGCTCATGGTTAGAAAAAAAAAATTTAAAAAAAGAGAAACGCTGTGTGGAGGAGTCATGAAAACAACACCCTTTGTTAAAACAAAGCAAACAGTCACAGATAAGTGTGTGTGTTTGCACTCAAAAATCAATTATGTTGAACATGAGCTTAAAAAATTGAACATTGGTATTTCCAAGGTCAAAATAATATTGAATCTTAGCAGATTTGTTGACAGAAGTAGCTGATTCTTCGTTGAGCGGTCCAGGCTTTAGGACCGGGGGGAGGAAAGAGAGGAGAGAGAGAAAGTGGAGGGCAGGAGGGGCATTAGCTCGGTTCAGGCTGATGTCAGGACAATTAGAGGTGCACAACAGTGCACTGTGCACGGCGCCTGTCAGCCGTAATCTCTGCTGCCGCGGCCTCGTACCCACAACCAGGCCACAGCCCACGGGAAGCACTAACACTCGGGCCCATATTGCTTTGACAGTTGCGCTCATCTAGAAGTAATGCAAAACGTTATTGTGATGTATACATGGTGACCCTGCACTCTTTTCTCTTACAACAACAAGGCCATGTGTGTGTGTGTGTGCAGAGCCAGGGAGGCCTAGAGGGGAGAAATGACACAGAGCAAAGGGATAAGGAAAGATGGAGGTAAAGAGGAAAAGAAAGAAAGAGCAGAAAGGATCTGGAACCTTCGCCTCCCTCTCTCCATTTCACCCGATCCCTCAGCCCAGCAGCCCTCTCTTTCGCCTTGCTTCGAATCACGGTCGTCTGTCCTCCTACAAGTCTTGGTGTTTGTTTTTCAGGGAGCTGCTGCGTGTGGTGACAGTGTTGGAGGTCTCCTCCGCCTCCTCACCCTCTTTGGCTTCCAGGACCTCACTGAAGAACCTGAAGATGGAGCCGAAGCTCATCCAGGAGGTCAGCTCGTGTCTCTCCGTGCCTACAAGTACACAAAAGATACACACAGACACAAACATGGATGTGAGCTCTTCCACAAGAAAATAAAACAGCAGACAAAGGAATCTACATGTGGACACCATCATAGTCTTTTAATGTTGGTCCCACATCAGAGGAAAATTGACACAATTTTCAGACCCAAAGCAACTCTCCCAACATTCATTGGGGTTGCTCTGGATTAAGGTCGGATTATCTGGCCAAATGATCATGTAGTGTGAAGGGGTTAGAAACCGAAACCTAATGTCAACAACCGAATCAAAGTCTCCCTGATTTCAGATTCCAAAATTGATGTCGAGGACACAGCAGGGTTGGAGTGAGCAGACCAGGAAGCTTCAAAACCAGATGTTATGTCCATGAGCTTTTAGCAGCAACTAGCTTCAGCTTTAACATGCAAAACGCACAAAACGGTTTTCGGATTGCTGAAGAAACACGGCAATGCAAGATGGTGGTCTCTGGAGAGCAAGGTCTTTGCCTTAAGTGCTTTTAAAACAAACAATAACATTTACACAAACATTTGTAACGCACTGGATATTCAGAATATTTAAAAATAGGTTACACCTGTCACTGAGTCTCTGGTCAGCTAATCATTGAATAAGTCCTTTACTGTACATCAGAACTAAGGCTCAACACTCAACAACACTGAATCGCACACGAAGAGCCAAAAACCGTCAGCATGAGAGCCATGACAGCCTATGACCTATTAGCCCAGTGGGACAGGTTTTAATATGTTATCCAAGTGGATACCTGATAATCAACACCGCCGCATGTCGCTCTTTCCATCTCAGCCCTTCCAACAAAACCAGAGTTATGCACAATGGGCGCACTAAGTGAAACCAGTGGAGCGGTAGTCATTCATTCTAAAAGGCTCATTGACGAAAGGCAAGACAGAAGCTGGAGAGAGGAAACCAGCTAACATATCAGGTGGTCTGGCAGTGGCGGGGGGGCTGGGTGCCAGGTTTCCCTCTGACCTTCTTCTAGGTTAGCTAGTTCCCAAGTTGGGGTCACACTGGAGCTTGAAATCTGGTACATGCGCCTCAGGTTCTTTGGGGTTAAGATATCACAGGCCAGTTTTTTCTTTTTTCTTTTTTTTTAAGTGGAAGAGTTTTAACTCCGAGGCAGTTTCTGCTTCTACCGAAGACCCCGGCTCCGCATCACAGCATCGTCGATGAGAATACTGTAGATCGTGTCCGCAGCTGCTGCTTGATTCATTTCCACTGCAGCACGCTAACCATTCAATGCTAACAGATAATGGCTTGTTTCTTCTGCCGCTGGCTAACAGCTCGGCTGCTTAGCAACGCAACTCTAACCGGACTTGAGGAGCCGCATTGAGGTGCCCTCTTGTTTTCCCTGAGGGAAGCATAGGTTTACTGCAAGATGGTATTAAGAGTTTCATCCCCTGATAGATGGATCCAAGAGAAAATTTACATGTGTTTACAGAAGGGATGAGTGACTACAGGCCTAGCAGTAATGAGTTTTCATTTTAAATTTTTTTTAAGTTTTTTTTTTTTGTTTTGTCTTGTATTTGTTTGTAAGATAAGAATATTAAAATTGATCCCTATTATTTCCCCATGAGGATTAAAACAAAGATTAAGAAGGAAGATGCCTGAAAACAACTGGTCCTAACAAAGGAGGGTTGAAAACTGTGACCCCTCTGGATGAGTCAGATCAGCAGTACATTAGAAATACCTCTTTTTTATTCAGTGCCTTTCTCATCCCTTCCTCATGTCCTCTCTTATCCCCTGTGTACATTTTATCAGCTATAAAAAGCTAGACAAGAAGGCTGCAGGGATACAATTAGGAGGAACCTTAAAGGCTCTCACCATAGACAGGCCTATGATGACCACTGCACTGACCCCATGTTTATTAGATTGACCCCTGCCTGGACACATTAATGGAGATGTTGTGCGTATGTGTGTGTTTGTGTCTATGATTGTAAGACTGAGGGTAACTGTGGGGTCTTGGGCTGAGGATGGATTCGGCTTTAGTTTCTGGTTGTGCGTTTTATTTGTGTGTACAAGCATTTCAGGTTCTCGATCACTCTGGGATAAGGGCCCATGTTGCCTGTTATATAGCAACCAGACTGCAGTCAGTGCCTTGGGTCAAATTTACTGGTGTGGCAATCATGGGAGTCAATAACCCTGTACTCTGTGACTGTGCTACCTATGTACGGCTCAACGTAACACCCATCCCTGGAAAACAAAGACACAGCCCTCTCACACCTCTAATCTATCATTTATATCCAATTTGAGTCGCTGTGATCTTTTTCCACCACCTCCTCTCCTCCTCCATGTTCCCTCAGCTCAATGGTCTCTCCCTCACTTGAGTTTTTACTTCTGTTTTGTCCTTTTTTCCCCCTTCTTCTCTTGCAGGAGCGATCAATGGTGCAGCGCTCTCTCGTTCACCCTGAACTGGTGGTGAACTCCTGCGGAACGCCGCCAGCCTCTCCACCCTATCCCATCGGCGTTCGGGGTCACCAGGGGGGCGTCTCTCTGCCAACATGCAGATGAGACTGTGCCCCTCCAGTGACTCTGGACTCTGGATCCACCCCCTACACTCACAGAGAGACATAAACCCAACCTCACATTGGCTTAAATAGGCCTTAAACGGCTTATGTCCACTCTTCATTTAATAGCCAAAGTGTGTCGAACCTAATGGATGTTGTCAAAGCCGAGATGTGACCACTGATTTAGAGGAGGATCCTACAATGCCAGGCTTCACTGGCCTCTGCAGACCGAGCGAGAGAGAATTACCTCAGTTATGCCACAAATCAAAGTAATATCTTTATAAGATGTGTAGATCAATGAAGTGTCATCTGGCTGGATCTGCTGGGTAAAGTGTACCCATAAACAGCCAGTGAGAATTACTTTACCCTCAGTTTTAGTCCTTGTTGAAAGGGTTTTCTGATTGAGAATATTTTTTATGGCTAACTGATGCCATGTATTGTTAAAACAAGATATAACAGAATGCTCTATTGCTCAATTTTAAAAATGATTATAATTATATCTTGTATTTAATTGGTCCAACTTTGAAAATAAAGTACTATAAATCAATTAATCTGTGTGCGCCAATTTTAACAGGTTTATTGTAATTGCATTAATCTAACATAGTTTAGTGTGAATGCAATAATGTCCTCATTTATTGTAAATGCAATAATGATGTTTGTGTGATTTCTAAAACACTGAGTATTGTCAAGAGAAACACAGAGAATCTTCTTTTGTTTTATTTAAACAATGTGTTTATAATTAGCAAAAGCAGACTTAACAGACAGAAACTAGAATGAATAGGTATAACCTTGAGGAGAAGCCACACAGACAAACTTGTTTTCATACCTTAGTGAGGACACATCATTGACATAATGCATTCCCTGCCGCTTACCCTAACCCTAACCTAAACCAAATTTTAACCCTAACCCTAAAACAAAGTCTTAACCCTTTAAAGTCCAGACAAAACAGACAGATTTTTATATTTTATGGACTTCACAAAGATAGACATATGAGTACACAGCTCCCGATGATGTTTCACTGTGATGTTTCACTGTAAGTGCACATGGATGAACAATGCCTGTGGTGAAGGCCACACTCTTTGCTCGGATCATGGTAGAGTTTCAGTCCAGCTTCTAACCTGCGTCCCGCATTTGACCATTTAACGTGTGCGGTCTAAACCGGGCCAGGCCCTCTGATCATGTGACAGACAGACTGCAGAGCATTTGATCCTGGATATATTGCCTCCTCCTTTCTGTCACAGCCACTGGAGCCCTCTCAAGGTAATTGACTGACTGTTTGATCTCGCTACAAGACAATGACACATGTCACTTGCTAGGGTCCACTCAGGGATGGCACATACTCCAACATGCAGCACATACCCACTGTACCCTCCCCCAAAACACCAGGCAATCCAGCACACACACACACACACACACAGAGTTGTTATCACTTGTGTGCAGCGTAGTAAGAAAAAAAAAAAGGTGGAGATTTTTATGCTGTTCAAAATGAAACGTGGAAACTCCTCCATAGCTATGGGCCATGCTTTCTTCCCTCAGCACCAAACGCCACACGCTGTTACAAATGGTAATCGGCTGTGATTGTCACAAATTTCAAAACAAACGCTAGGTGACTGAAAAGCCAAAGTGACGCCCCGAGTGATACTCCGACAGAAAGCCTGAATCAAAGCATGCCGACTATAATTAGGTTCCGTCTGGGCTACATTATTTAAAGCCGCACGAGTTAATTGCTTGTGTACAAATGGCCTATTTTATTTGAATCAAACTCCTTTTTTTGTGATTCATAATTACACTGATATGAAGGGGGGCATATCTCTTTACTTCATTTATAACATAAATATTCAAATGATGAAAAGGACTTTGAGGAGAGGGAAATGTAAAGTGATGATACTTAACTTCGGGTGAATCCAATTTCTTTAAACAATGATGAGGGTTTAATCAAATATACAGACACTTGGGTTAAACATTTAATAAGCTTCAATTAAAAAAAATGGAGATGAGCAATGATATGATCACGAAGCAAAAATTACAAAAACAGATCTAACCGGACTGATACACGCAATATTACTGCATGCAGAAGTCAACATTTTCTCATTTCCTCTTGTCAAAGTTTTCATCAAAATTGGAAAACAAACAAAGCATCTCCTTATCGATTACCAATCCAGGGTAACCTAAGCTTTTGTTTTATCTCGATGTGAGGCAGAGTAGTGCGTTGTGATGTGGGCTCAGGCCGGCTGTAACCTTAGCCAGGCTGCTGTTTGTGAAAACTATCTGTTGCATGGATCAGTGGTGGTGAATCGCTATCTGTATCCTGGTTGTCAGATGATCAGATTTCCGTCCCTGACGCTCTCTGATATTAGATGATCTTCTGTGTGTGAGCGTGTGCACAGTGTGTGCTTGTTTATTACTTCTTATTGTGATTGCTTATATTAGAGGCAGCTTTTCGTCAGTTATGCATGTTGTCATGTCACTTGCTGACACCAATAAAGGTCAAGGATGTCATTTTAGCCCCGTGTGGCTGTCTGTCTGAACGGGTCAGACATGATGCCACTGGAGACGAGGTCAAAGAGCCCAGGCAGGTGACAGGCGGTCAGCCACACTGCCCGACCAGCTCTGTCCCTTGTAACAAAATATGGAGACGCTGTCTTCAGTCAAAACACTAATTCTGCTCCTCAATGTCCAATTAAAGTGAACACACAAGATAGCACAGGTACAATCAGGTATAATCAGACTTTGTTTTATGCTATGTAAAGCATTTCTTTTTTTTTTTTTTCAATAAAATCAACATAGTGCCAAGTCTTTGCTCATCCACAGGAGCTCAAGAGACACATGCATCACACAAGAAAGAAAGAATTAAAAGAAAAATTACTTCAAACAGAGCTCATTTCATCAAACCAGTGGTAGCACTGCAACTCATTTCTAATGCTCGTCAGTTGACTGGGGCTACTTTCCCCCCCTCCATCTCCCTCGCACTGCTTTTAATTACTTTGCTCATTACTATATGTTGTTGTTAAACAAAAACAAGGCAGAAGTCATTACACATCCAGAGATGAGGAACCTGAATCATTGGCTACATGGGCCACTGAGGGGGAAACTGTATTTACCTAGAATAAAATACAAACAGAACTGAGACACAAAGAAACTCAATCAAACAAGAACCAACACAGGGGAGAACATTGCATTAACTTGTTCAAATCATCACTCAAAGTAAGCTACTTTATTATATTTAAATTAGACTTGTGACAACAAGGACTCTTCACTAAAAACTGTGGCAAGATATGTTGTCCTTCTGCTTCTTTCTCTTCACCTCCCTCCCTTCAACTATCCTTCCCCACTTGCTGCCTCCCAACCCAGACACCGAGGCTGCACTGAGTGCTTTTTTATTTTAACGTGAATGAGTGGCCTTGGCCGTCATAAAGGACCCTCGCTTTTATAGACTTGGAGCGGAGTATTTACAAGATAACCCCAGTCCAAGGACAGCACAGGCTATTTGATACCAGTGTGAGACTCTCCCCTCTCCTCTTCAGTAAAAATCAAAAGCCTTAACACACCCTCGCCTGTGACAGCACCTCTCAATGTCAGTTGTTTTACTCGCCTGTACTGAAAAGGGATGAGGCACTTTGAATAAGTGACGAGGCAGCTGTGTTTGCCATTCAACGAATACATTGTTGCACCGTTTTGTCATTTAACATTGAAATAATAGTGACATTAATAACAGAGACTTTTTTAAAAAAAAAAAAATGCGTTCAATGATTGATATCAATTCAGTTCTTTATTTCTGCAGCATGAGAACAAAGTACGCAAACTCTGCCTGTGCTGTTGGTGTAGACATGGAATTTACCAAAATGACTGAAATAGAGCTGCAGTGATTACTTGATTAATCCATTATTTTAACAGACAACTAAATTATTCGTCTACTATTTTGATAATGGATTTTTCCTTTTTAGAATTTTTTTTTTTTTGGTATTATTGCTTCATTTGAACACCACCATTTCAGGGTATGGGTAACTCCAATCAACATTTTATTTAAATCAATTATTAAATTGATAATTGTTAGTTGCAGCTCTAGATTAAACTGTTCTGTTCTGTACTAAATTTTTGGATTAAATTACATTTATAGTGCAGACATGGTTAAAAAGTCAGGAATCGATTAAAAAATGTCCAGAGTTGATGACAGAATTATGGAAAATATTAGCTTAAAAAATACTAGCAGTGACAGGGGAGGGATTATCTAATTGCTTTTCATTTATCTAATTGTATTATTTGTACTTTCACTGTAAATCAATTAATTTTATCTTGTTTATTTTACACCTGTTTGTTCACTTTTTCTCTTTCTTTCTTTAATCTTTTTAACTTGTTTTAACAGCAACTACTGTACAGTTCAGCCTGTCTCATGATAATAGAGCAACAGTTTGTATTTAACATGTATTATAAACTTTGAAAAAGAGATTTTGATGAAAAAACATTTTTTTTGTAATTGAAAGAAATTAGGGAAGATTCATAAAACAAATAAACAAAAAAATAAAATGTCACTATCAGATGAGCAAGTAACACAAAGTTTTCCATTGTGGGGGACAAAAGTTTACCTCAATGTGTCCAGGATTTGTTAATCTCCACATGTACCTGTTGATTCACACAGAAAAAGAAGGATTGAGTGACTGAGTGTGCACCCACATGCATGTGTATGGAAGGGTCTTGTTGGTGCCACCCAGACATTACCACTGTAAACAGTGCAGGCCTCCTTCCCTGTCCAGGCCTTTTGTTCCATCTGCACAACCATTGGTTGGGACTTAAATGGCAAATACTCGGGGGCTGCTAGCTCGTCTGACATGGTTTTGTTTTTGGCCCATTGAGGGGCAATGGAGAGCTTCTGTTTCTATGCCCGGGCACAATGTGTCTCAAAAGCAGCACGGCTGAAAAGAGAGGCCCCACAACTACTGTCCATTAATGGAGGCACTGCATGCATGCTCATATGTGCACGGACATCAGAAGACATGCATGCACGGGCACACACACACGCATCATGATGCCTGGGACACACATTTAGGCTATCATCAAATCCAAGCACATCAACACACACACACAAACTTGTTTTTACATCATACACATCATAAGACATATCAGAGACACAATGCATTACCAACATTATATGCCTAACCCTAACCTAAACCCTATTCTAACCCTAATCCTAAAACCAGGTCTTAACCCTGAAAAGGCCCTTTAAAGATGTATGGACCAGCCAAAAATGTCCTCACTTTCCCAAAATGTCCTCACTCGGTATGGTTTAATGTTTCTTAATCTTAATACTGGGGACCCTCTGCTTGCTCCACCACACCTGATTCAAATAAATGGGTCATAACCAGGCTTCTGTAGATCTTAATGACAAGCTGACCATTTCAATCCGGTGCATTGGAACAAGGAAAACATGTAAAACAAGCAGAGCAGTGGGTCACCAGGACCGGGGTTGAGAATCACTGGTTTATACAGTGCCACAAAGTATGAAAGAAATGGAAATGTTCCAAAATTATGGCAGATTTTTTTTTTATTGTAGCAAAAAGACACAGGAATAAACGTAAAAAATATTAGTAATTAATATTTTTTTTAAAATAAGTAGCTAAACGACAGTTAAATTGCAGAGCTTACATGTTAACTTAGGTTGTACTAACACATCTCTCTATGTGACATGTAACATGTCTCATAAAGGAATTATATACCGGTAAGGAATTACATACTGGCATTATAATGGGAGAAGAATGGACAACGGTGATACATTTTTAAATGACATACCACTTGCAATGAAGAAAAACAATATCCTTGTGTGTCAGACAATAAAGCAGGGGCTTCTTTATAAGAAGCATGAAGCAGATTTTATAATGGTTATAGCAAATGCAATCATACCAGACTCTTCACTTTAGAACTTAAAAATAGCTTTTAGGCATTGATTAGTCACCTGATGTGTTAGTCTTAAACAAAGCAGCAAAAAACACCACGGGGCACAGAAACAGTCGGAATGCAAATGATCACACAAGCAGATCTGCACATTTTACATTTAGCCTCCGACCACACAGATGTGAAGATGAACAGAATAGTAAAAACACACGCAGACACACTTGTTTGCATGACTTCAGAGGACATTGCATTAACAAATTTATTTCCTGGAGACTTAGTCTAACCTTAACCATAATTACTAGTGCCCTAACCCTGACCATAACCTTAAAGCTGAAAATTGAGGCAGACGCTAAGGTCAGCCTCAATTTAAAACATGTCTTCAACCTAAAATGTAGTAATTCACATTACGGGGACTTGATTGACTTGACTGTCTAAATAGATTTAGGTCCCCACAACATAAGAAATACCAGTTAACACACACAGCATAAGCACACACTGAATTTCAGCAACAATTTCAACACCATTCGACTGTCAAACACTGGCATCTCCTAGAAGCAGTGGGCACATACTCTACATACTGTATCTCTAAAGATAAATCCACAGGCTGGCACACATGCAGGAGGACACAGACAAATGCAGACATTCAAGCATAGCATTCACGCGCACAAAACAGAAGAGGCTAGAAAAAGTTTCAAAGGACATGTTCTGTGAGACTGAGAGAAAAATTTGAAATCTAAATCTAAAAAAACGCAGCTGTCAGCCTCACTGTCCTGTAGTGCGTTTCAAATAAATTACCATACATTACATACACCTGATATCCATGCATAGCGGTACTTGTCACATGACCTTTTGATCCCATGCATTGTAACAGATTTGGGGGGGGGGGGGGGGGGGGGGGGGCAGAGAAGAGGGGTCAGGTGGAAGAGGAACAGGCCAGGGGTGGAGATAGGAGAGTGGGTGTTGAGGGCGGGGCAGGTCTGAAATAGATCACTTAAAGGAACAAAGTGTAATTAATGGGTCGCCACAGATAAGAGGGCTCTGGTCCTATCTGGGAATGTGCTAATGGAGTTGACACACACTCAACAAGATCAGTGGACAACCTTCTTTGTGTATGTGTGCGTCTGAGGGTGTATGTGTGCGTCTGAGGGGCGCGCATACACTGTACTTTGTTTTCATTTAAAAATGGTGCTTCCAGCGTCTGAGCTCAGCATCTGTACTAATATGTCTAAAACCGATCTCATATAATAATTCAGGTACACTGGGCATGAGCAGAACAGTCTAAACAGGAAGCTGCCCACACAAAAACAGATGTAGGTGAATCCAAACCAAACTTTTATTTATTTATTTATTAAATCGTATCAGCATTTCATCCACAGGCAAAAAGTATTTTTTGGAAATTGGTCCCAGAGTGGGAAAATCTATAAATGCCACCCTTGTGTTGTTGGCATTCACTGTCACTATATTTGTCATTATTGTCGTTAACCTTCTCTTGTGTTAGGAGATTGTTTTGTCTTTGCGCTTTATGATAACTTTCCTTTCCTTTCCTCATTGGAAATAAGAATCAGACAGGGCAGTTATCGGGTAACCAATCCTTGTTTCCAAAGTGAAACTGCTTTCTCCTACTCACCTGCTGCAGAGCTTCTGGTGTGTTTTGATGGCAAATATTTTGCCTTATCATAAAACATACTTTTGAATACTCTAAATACTCTTCTGGACTCAGCTCAATATTAGGAGTCCAGTATGAAACCGTGCATCTGTCGGTGCTGTTCCTACAATGAATGGAATTAGGGAACTGAAATACTAGACATGCGACATATACCACAGATATAGATGCCGAAACTATAAAGATTGTGTTCACTACATTTCTGGTGACACGTGCAGCTCCTTTGTTAATATGTGCATTATAAAAAAGAGAGACGTGCTGCAGCTGTTACAAGCCTGACACACATACACTGTCAAACTGTTTTTCTGCCATTCTAAACAAAAACATAGCCCCAGAGTTTTCAAACCAAAACAGAGCCAGCAGTGTTTTTAAACTTCTCTGTTTTCTTGATAATAAAAACGCAAAGACAGTGTAGACGACTGACATATCTGGAGCAGAATTTTTTAATTTTTTAAAATGGATATAACCTCAGTGCGTCTCTCTTTATGATACATGGTGGATAAATAGAGGGAGAAGACTGCTAAGGTGACAGGTTAACATGGTTATCTCCATGACAGAGATCTGCCATCCCTGTAACCAGAGAAAATCCAGAGAGAAACACACACACACACACACACAACCATATCTACCAGAGTCAGCCCTCCCTAAGTCACAAAGACTTCCCACCTCACATCAAAACATGAATGATGTTATTACACTTGGCGAGCCGGGACGCCTTCTGTCGCTGGGATGTGGTTGTTTACGAAGAAATGGAGGAGGAGGAAGCCGCCTGGTCAAGAGAGGGTCAGACTTGAAGTGTTCTAAGAGAAGCAAACTGACACAAACTTCTCCTCAAACTTCCTGCCTGCGTGTGTCCCTGCGTCAGGGGAACCCGCCTGGAGCCAAGGGGCCTGTGGTGGATATATATATGTGTGTGTGTGCCTGTGTGTGTGTTTGTTGGTTCGATGTCTTGGTTTGGAGCCTAGCAGGGGAGGTTTGCAGGCGCCCATACGCGCTGGGACAGTGAGATGGCCTGTGATGGACAAGGCAAGACAAGGAGGATTTCCCCTGTTTGTCTGAGAAAGCGGAGCTGCCTCGTCACATACACAGAGGGAGAAGTCTGTCTCCGGGATGTATTTCTTGTTTAAATTTGTGAGTGGCATAAAGAGAGCAGGTCAGACATCTGGTTAAGTTTGTGTAGAGATGTGCGTGTGTGTGTGTCTGTGGCTCTCTCTCAGGGTCACAGACCCTGTGGCCATTTACTTTAGTCTGGTTTAGTCAGACAAGCCAAGGCCACATTAACACACTACATGACTTAATAATATAAAGACCCTTGGCTTGTTGCAATAAATACAGGGCTCAGACAGCTGAATTTTTAAAACACACACATCTTACATCTTTATGGAAATGAAGTATTTAATGCAATTCACCAAGTCACCTTGACAAGTCAATAAATATCAAATGAAGTAAATGTAACAGTCCTTAAACACAAGGGCATGACCTCGGCGAAAGCAAGCTGTGTGTGGAGCTCTTGGTGAATCTTAAACTTTGCATTGTGCTGTTAAATGTGTCCACATGCAGACTGAAAACAGCGCAGCTTGTTTGTGTGTGAATGTGTGATGTAGTATTCGGTGGGGAGGGGGTTAAGTAGAGTGGGATGAGCCTCCAGTATGTTGGACAAGGGAAGAGCAGCTTTCAAGACTCAGCAACAAGCCTTTTCTCTCCCTCTCTCTCTGTTGTGCACATACATACGCTCACACAAGCACACACTGACGGACAGTCCATTGCTCCCAGCATATCTCTACTTTGTCCTTGGACTGTCTGAATACCACTGGAGGTGAACATGATTAGAGAGAGCAAGTGGGAACGAGAGAGACAGAGAGAAGGGAAGAAAGAGGAAAATGAGAGAGGGAGGGAAAGGGAGAGAAAAGAGGCGCCCCTCAATGACATCTGAAGAGATAACTCACTCTCCAGAGCTTCTTTTCTCTTGCTATCACTTTCCAGGCAGCACTCCTTCCACATCAGGCCTCTGTGTTCGTGTGTATGTTGTCTTTGTGCATTTGTGTGTGTGTGTGTAAATGACAGCAGTGTATGTGGGAATAGAGTGTACGTGAAGGTGGAAAAGGCATAAGAATTTTGAATCTCAATGAGATGATCTAAAGAGCAATCAAGCACAATGATGCGCATACTGAAAAAAACACACTGTATCAGAGATTAAATGTACAATAAGCAAAGCAGACATGAAAAATGGTTTGCATATTTGTTTGCACCGCTGAGAGTTGGATAAAGTTGATATGAAGTAACTGTGTGCTGTATATTCAGTCTGAATGACTGTGCTGTGAATCTACACCCACATATGAAACAATATACTATACACAACACCGATAACTGTCTGCTTTTCTCTTAAATTCAGGAAAAACAAAGCGCCAGGCTGCTGTCAGGTCTCAAAATTGTTGAAAAATCAGCCAAACAAAATAGCAGAAAGACACAAAATGATGCCTCTCTTAACAGAAACAGTCCCCTTTGTAGGCAGGGAAACTGTGAGGTAGAGTTAACCTTTTGATAAGCTTCTTCAAGCCCCAAATGCATTTTTCATCGAGATGTACGAGTCAGAAAGAGAATAATTACCTCCTCTTGCTTTGTGGAGAGGCAACGGATTGCAGACTGAGTCTGGTCTTCAGAAATTAACAAGTCACAAAATAAAGCAACAGTGATGAGCACAGAGAGGAAGTGATCAACGCTAATTAATAACCCAAAAAATTATTAAATAATAAAATAATTATAATGCATTTTATCACAGAGTGGAATTAACTTTAATACATCATGACATATTGTATGTGTACCTATGAGCCTGCATTAGGACAGTGGAGTGTATCTGGCACTGCAATGGTTTGGCCCATTAAGTACTATTTACTTCTTAAATGACAAGCCAATGGTGCACTCCATTGGTTCACTCTGGCTATATGGTATTTTCAATCAACAGTATCAACAATCTATCAACAGTAATCAACAGGGCTACATCAATATTGCAAGTCTTCCCTTTCAAAATATAGTTTTTTGGAAAAAAATCTGCATCCAGAGGAGCATTTCAGTTAACCATGCATCCATGACACAATATACTGAACATATAATGTGACCATTCAGGTAAACGGAGTAGGTGTCAGTCAGTGTAAAAAGGATTGTGGATTTTCTCCTCTGCAGTTTTACAAATAACCACAAATAACCACAATGATGGCAAAGAAACCGGGATTTCTTTTATTAGACAGACGAGAAGGTAAAACTGAAAGTGACAGTAAATCCTCAGTTACACCAATGAACGAGTAAACCAATTAAAAACGGCAGTTACCTTCGACAGTCGAGTAACTGGAGCGAACGTGTATGCACAAACACAGAAACACAAGTTGAGCCTGCAAAGCAGGGAAGGTCACTGATTGCTGCTTCAGAATGGCCATGATCACCTCTACAGGAGACACAATCTACAGCCACTATGGCACAGACACACTGAGAATAAAAGAAAATAAAAAAACAGAGCACCCACCCAAACCAAGCTTAAGACCTTTTTCTGACAGCATCAGCTAACATCGTATACACATAGTCCTGTCCTGACCTTGCAGCACTTCAAGATTAATCAAAATTGTAGCTGGGATCAGAGGTGTGGGTACAACGGGCAGCAAGAGTCATTCATTTTATGCGTGTGTGTATTTTGTCTTAATGTGTGTGCGTGTGTGTGTGTATGTGGTGGACATGACAGACTGAGAGATTGAGGGAGGAGAGGTCAGCCGAGGCACTCACCCTCTCAATCCTCCACTATTGACTTGGGAGCAGAGAGACCGCGCCGAGTGGTCAACGGCAAATAGAATAAACTGATCAATAACCTCACACTTGTCAGTCGGGACGAAGGCACCTTTAAAAAAAAAAAACAAAAAAAAAACGCAGCAGCCCAACATGAACTATGCGGGAAAGGAACCATTGATCAAATCGTGTAGAACTCTGCACAACTGCTCACCCAGTTTTTGTCCTCCAGCCATGACATATACAAGAAGTAACTTCTCAGCTTCTCAATAACAGTGTTGCAGAGGGCTTAGTGATGGATAGTGTAAGTTGGAAAGAAAATAGTGAATAAAACAACCTTCAACCAATTTAAAAAAAAAAAAAGAAATGAATTACTGTTGCTAATTAGACTGAATCAAATATTTGTATATTAGCACTGTATGGCGTAAAGTTTGTTACAATCAAATGATGTCACACAGTGCTGATTAAGCCCAGGTGACTCTCCGTTTTTCTCAGTACAGCGGTGTTTAAATCTTGCGTTAATATACAGTATTAAGACAGATGGAGGCAACAACAATGTGCTAGTAAAGCAAAACAGCTGCAAAACAGCACAAAGATGTGACCACAAAAAGTCCCAGAAGTTAATGTTGAATAATTTTTGTTCACAAAAATGTTTGTTTGGTTTGTGATAAAACCAAGGTGGAATAATAATCTCAAAAGCAACAAAAATCACTGAAAGCTTTAATACTGAAACTTTTAATGGTCTAAGTCTCAATGTAATCACAATCACATCAGAATGTCTGGAAAATATACAAAAAAGGAGGCATTTTTAGATTTAGATAGAACAGTTTCATAGTGTATTGAAACTGTAACACAGAGTCTCTCCTGTAAACTACAGATGGATCTTGTATTTACTTACAGTATATTTAGTTACAGAAAAAACTAAACCAGGCCAAACTACAGAGCCATCGAGGACATCAGAAGTATGCAGAGGAAAATATATTTCTTCTGTGTACTCATATTACTGTGGTGCTGCTCTTCTGTTTTACTAGGTGACTATAGTCTTTCAGTTGATATGTCAGCTGCGACACACAAGAAATTGCCGTTACTCTAAGAAGTGTTGTGTTGTGAGCATGCACGGGTCAACACACGTATTCTTGTTTACTTGACATTAAAATTTCTCTTCAGGTTAAGATGTTTTTAATGAGTCCACTGTCTTCTACTTTGGCAACAGCCCAAGTATGTAAGTAAGTAACTCCACCATTATTTGCCAGAGTTTATGTGTGTTGCATTGGAAGTTATCAAAATGCAGCTGCTTTAGTAGCATAAAAAAAACCCACTTAACATCTGACATTAGTCATAAAAACTAACCAGTTAACTTTGACGGCCCTAAATAGCTTATCCTCATCAGCAAACAATGACAGACTGTATGCGACTGTGTGTTGGCAGTGGATGCTTGTTAAGGTAGTCGTCAGAGAAAAGGCAAAGAGGGAGGCGTGAGGTAAAAAAGTCAGCAGGAAATGGAGGACTTTGAGAGAAAAAGGGAAGGAAACTGTGAGTGAGAGCGGCAGAAACAGAAGTATGTGGAGGTAGAAAGTAGAGGAGAAAAACTACCCTATGTCATAATTTAAACGAGCCGTAGTCTCCCAACGCTCTGTTTACAATGTATAATTTATGCCTCCCAGTTCAAACACAGCTTCATCTGCACTCAGCTGCTAAGTGATATGATTTCACTTTTTATAGCAGCCCCCCTTCACCCACACACCCCGTCCAAAACCACCACCACCACCACCACCGCCACCATCCTAGTCCCTCTGTAAAGCAGGCTGGTGTGATTCTGCACTGACTTTTAACTGTAGAGCCTCCAAGGACTAAAGTAGCATATTAAATCCCTCCCTCACCCCATCCTCTTCCCTCCTGTAAGCAAAACTGCAGTCCCAGGCACACACATGCATTCATAGACATGAATGCCGTATATGCTGCCTCATATTTTACAGCAGTTAAAGTTTCTTCCTGTATTTATTGCTGTGTTGGTGAGCGGTTATGTCCCATTTCACAGTGCTACACTCTGACCTCTGATCACAGCCGCTCTCATGACCCACAGCTCTAACTCTTATACGCCACTTAGGTTTCTGTTCATGTTTCAACACACACACACTCACTCACACATCTGAATATCCTATGGCATGTTATTACACAGAGTGGTTGTCAACCCCGCCATAAAAAAGATGCTGGGTTTCCACTAATGTTGGGCAAGTTACTCAGGAAGTGAAATAACTTTTTTTTTTAATATATTATTCTTGTAAAAAAACAATAATGTTGCTCAACTTATGACTCAGTTACATTACTTATTATAAGACTATCAGAAGGTGATTTAAAACAAGTTAATTTTGGAGCTGAGTCCACTTAATAGAAAAAATCACTGCAAAATGGCAGCTTCTCAAACAAAACCAGCAAACAAACAAAAAAGTCTTTACTTGGGATGGTCAAAACCACTGGATCTGATATTGGAAAAATTCAAAAATCCTATACATACATGCTTCACTATGCATAGAAAGTAAAATGTGAATAAAAATCATCAGCAGGATTTTAGCTGAATTATGTTAAATTGTGTCTTTTGAAATGGCTTGAAGTGGCTGGGTGGTAATTCGGTAACAGTTTCGTAGTTGACAACATTTAAAATTACCATATCGGATGAATATAGGTATCAGTATCACTCACAAAATGGTGACTTAATCTTTAACTTTTACATTTTTCTGCATGTTCCAACTGCCATGACCTGCCATACACATGCATCATCATAAAGTAACCTCTAAGGACTACTACCATCATAACTAAGAGTTACTTCACCTCATAATTGTAATATTATTACTGTTTTGTAAATTGTAATCCCGTACATTACTCATTACTGGTTAAAGTAATAATATAATAGTACTGTAATAGTGTGTAAGAGTAAGCATTTCATACAATGATAATTTTTCTTAAAGTACAAATTAGAGTATACAAAAAGAAAGAATAAACGCACGTTTTTTTTTTCGGTCACCGCACACTATCAAAAGAAAACATGGCTGAATCACTGTAATAGCTGCAATTTAGTGTCATTACACAATTATGTTATAGATCTTTAAATATGACTTATGCAAAGTACTAGCCCCTGCTTTTCTTGTTTTCGGAACCCTTTTCATCTACTTTCCCACCATTTTCATCTATTCATCATGCCTCTCCCTCCCCTCCCTCCCTCCTGCCAGCATCTCTCTTTTTATTTATTCTCTGCCATCTCCTCCCTTCTTCTGTCTCTGCTCTCTGTGTGTGCACTAGCAGAAAATTCCCACTTCATCTCTGGGGAGAACTGCGTTTTTCTCTGCTCTACTCGTGTCTCGTTCTTCTCTTGTATGTTTTCCATGCTGGCAAAGCTTCCTCTTCCTGCATGCAGCAGGGAGTGTGCTCCGTCTGCAACTGTCCCATAAGGGACCCTGTAGTGTGATGTTACAATCCCCCCATCCAGCGGGATCTTCTCTATCTTGCTCCCTCTCAGGCTGCTCTTTTCCTCTCTTCCTCTACACGACATCCATGCCCTCCTTTTCCCTGTCTCTAACTACTTTATCCTCTTTTCCCCTCAGTTACATTCTTAATCTGTTTATCTGACTCTGAGCCCTTTCGACACTTCGCACCTTAAGTGCACTCTCTCTCCCTCTTTTTCACCCCACTAACACAGGCATACTTAAAATTACGCCTACTTCCTGTTTACGTTTCTCTTTTCCTGTATTCTTTTTTGGCAATGACAGACTGACAATGACAGTCTCAATTGTTGGAAGAAAACTAACAAACAAAAAATCATACAGGAAATTTTTGAATTACACAATTAACCTAGGCCTACAATGTAGTAAGTCTTTTGGATGTCTGATTGTAAATTTCAATCATCTAGAGTTATTTTGTATGACACTCTTTGGGGTACTTTGGTTCCATATGCACAGCACATTAAACCTATAGACTTCTTTAATTCCCCATTAAGTCCGATGTCACTTGTTAAGTTGTTGACCTTAATGCGACTTCCTAGTAAAATTTAGTTTATAAATAAATATAAATAGTTCCCAATGGCAAAAAAAAGTTCAAACCCAGGTTTTAAGTGATTTTTGACCAGGGTTTGATCAGTACTCACTCTCAGGTCAAATGACTCAAGCCACTACATGCAGGTTTTAATTGGCTTCGGCACCGATTAGCTTTAGTGGCTTTTAGTGAAAATACATGAATTCTATTTCCATTCTTTTTTGGCAGCGATGAAAATTTCAGCACATTTATTTTCCAATCATTAGCATAACCTTCAGTCATGAACGTCTTAGCTTACCTTGCTTTTTACAACTTGAGACAGCTCTTAATACTGTTTACAGTACAATACAGTAACAAACATGAAATTCAATTGTGTTGCGTTTGTCACATTTCACCACAGAGCAGATCAACCACTGCCAATAGGAATGGCGTTTATTCAGCCAGGTTCAAAAATCACACCTATACTTGCTAATTTTAGTGTGAAGGAGGCTTAAAACTCCAGTCCCTAGTCATTACCACACAGCCCAGTGTCTCAGGTTTGTGTGTCTAGAGAGGTGGAAATTGTGCTTGTGCTGTGGTCAAAATGTTACTTGTCAGCCAAAAGACCAGGGACCCCACCATATGCCATCCTGCTCTGGTGGTCTTGTAGGGGCAAACTACAGCTCCTGTACCGGGTACAACACTCTGTGACACACGCTGAAGTAAAGAAGGACAACCCAAACACACACACATTCACACACTCAGGCAATAACAGAGGCACTGCGGTGTTTACATGCATATACATGAGTCCACTCGTTCGCAAGTACAAGTATAACATTTATAGACTGCAGGGTTTTTCCCTTATTGATATCATGTGGAATATTGATATTAGTATGACATGGAATTCAGGTAAATATAATGGACCATTAGCAAAGCAAACACATACATTTTCTGTCTAAAGGTAGACGTACATACACAGACAGATGTGTGTGTATGTATCATCTCATAATGCATTTGAACATAAGCCACAACATGAAATGGTATCTGTTTTTAATGTCATGGTAAATTATTGGTATATGCAAGAAAATATTGTAATTTTTTTATGGGGCTCCTAAAGATATAAAGATATAAACAGAGTTTAAAAGGTTGAGGGAGATTTTCAGTTTGTGGAAATGCAAAGCAATGAAAAGATATGGTGCTGTGTGGGTGAGATTTCCTTGACCTACCATCTATGGACAGGGTCGCCAGTTAATTAAGTTATTTGTACATCCAACTCCATGGCTATTATGTTTGTGGCTCTCTTTAGAGATTAATATGGAGGCCTCTAAATCCACAATTTCATTTTATTCAACAGAATTCCCTTTCCCTTTCTAAAGGTTCATATCAGCAGTGATACAAGGGCGGATGGCAGTTAGTGTGTTTGTGTGCAAGTGTGTGGATGTGTAAGTCTGTTCTTTTCAGTATGCATCTTGTAATTTTTCTGTGCTGAATTGACAGAGAAATTGAAGGAGAGAGAGAGTTCTTTTCAGGCTGCATGTGTGAAAGAGAGGTGTTACACTGAAACCCAGAAAATGATATTCAGGTTAAAGCTAGTTCACCTCTAAGTATTGCTCTTGGCGGAGGATGACACATTTGTCCATGGTGAGGACAAAAATGAGCAGACACACAACATATCAGTCTAATTTCAGACGTGAGACCTGAGAGTAATTCACAAGGTGAAGCGCAAGTTAGACAGAGTGTTGTAGTGGATTGATGAGGACAGAGGGCATACAGCATTAGTATGTTCATTATACAATTTTTTGCCAGGCATATGCAGGAAAACATTCACAGTGTAGAACTGGTGCAAGTTTTTTGTTTGGATGGGACTTGAACCTGTCTGAGCCCCAGGACCATAAACACACTTAGGTATGGGGTGGGACAGCATGGGAGGCACCTGGTTTTAAGGACCCTCTCATTAAAATCCTCATGCTGACATAGAATTGGGACTATTAAAATCTCTCAGAGCCATCAAAACAAGAAGAAAACATTAATTTAATACAGGGAAAGTGAATTTATTTTCAACTTTTGAATGGAATTTGGTGCAAATTATATAATTGGATGTACAAAGTAGGTGTCTCGTTGACTCGGTAACTAGTTCCAGGCTGGTGACTACAGCTTTCATAACTCAGTACAGTACAGTGAGCAGCTTTGCACTTTACGCTGCTGTGGGCAATCATCAAAGCCCGTCACACGCATGCATGAGAGCTGGGTTTCCGGGGTTCCTTGATCAGTTGCCTGGCCTGTTGTAGAGTGTGTGTGTGTGTGTGCGTGCACTTTCATGTGTTACCACTTTAGGAGCTTTTCTGGCATAAACACTGACCTTGTCAGGACCAATAGTCCTCGTGGAGATTAAAATCTGTTCCTAATGAGGCAGAACCTAATTTCTGAGGAATTGGTTAAGTTTAGAATTATGGGGTTAAGGTAAAAGTAATGTATTGACTGGCTATGGTTAAGGTTTGGGATAAGGCTTTCTTAAGGCTGTTGAAATGAATGGAAGTCAGTGCAGAGTTCTCAGAAATAAAACTGTGCAAACCTGTGTGTGTGTGTGTGTGGGGGGGGGGGGGGGGGGAAGAAAGGGGGGATAGTGGGACCTTATTTAAGGCTGTGTTCTAAAAGAAAATAACTAAAGAGCAGAGAAAGACAGAGTCAAATACAAATATGTTTTTTGCATCTCACCAACAACAACAGAAAATATTGTATTTATGTGATCACTCAGTATAGAAGCTGGTGATGTGAAAGAAAAGACAAAATCTACAATTATTGATCCTTTTAGGGGAAAAGGAAATGGACACTATCACAGTGAATTTGTGAGTGAGATTTAGCTCTCAAGGACGACACTGTCCTCTACTGTTGTTTAACTAAGTGGTACATGTTGGTGACGTCAGTGCTCAGCACCTGTGTACAATCTGGATATACAAGTAATCTGAACAGTCTCTGATAAACAGTGCATTCAAAGACACAACTACTGCATAATGCCTGCATAATTCCCCTATGGTCCATGTGGTACTCTAAATGTCGCCAATCCACCTCTGTCTGCGCCACTGCAGACCCTTTGCAGACAACCACAGCACCTCCACCTTTTGTAACCACATGGACCATATGGTCTGACTGCACACGCTCCCTCTAGCACTCCACTATCCAGTCCAGTGGGTGGCACGGTCTTGTTTTGGTCACAACAAAGAATGGAAGCTTGCTTGAGGTTATGCAAGGAATTGTGCTGATACCCACACGTGTACATCATATTACTGAATATATTGCTTTATAAAGACATTCAAATCAGGCCGAACTCCTGGAGAAAATCAGGGCTACTGAAATGGCATATGAGACATATGTGCAGGACACTGGAATGATGCAGACATTCAAGTATGATCCAGGCTGAAGGCTGGACAGAAAAAGAGAGGGCAGTGGGATTGTGGGTCCTGTCCTTCCCTCAACCTGCAAGTGCTGGCACACCCTGTCCTGCAGTTGGCTCAATAAATAGCCCCAGGGTGGGCCAAGCTGGGCGGCAGGAGAAACAGACACAGAGTCGGCATTACCCACTTAATCTCATTAGGGAAGCAGCCCTGCCAAGCTGCCAGGGGTCAGCCAGAGTGCCACGTCACTCAACGCACCTTTGGCACTCGCTGAGACCCTACGGCAGGTTTGGTCTGAGACTCGTGTTCAGCCAGGTTGCAACAAGATGAGTGGTTGCAGTTGGCGGTAAAGGAAAGCAGATAAAATGGGAGTGTCAGTGTCAGAGTGGCTTAGAAACTGGGGAGTATTTGTATGTGGTGTGTTTGAGTTAGAGGCAGCAAAAATGAGAGAAAACCAGAAAATGCATAAAACAAAAACAAGAAAGAGAAATACAATGAAAAAGCTTTAAAGCAAATAGTGAAATAGGGTAAGGGGTGAAAAAGAGATAAAGGGAGATGGAGAAAGTGCCAGAGAGGATGGATAAGAAGCTTTCTCCTCTGCAGCTTGGTTTAATGTATTTACAGTGGATTGCATCAGGGTGCTGGAGTTGAAAGGGCCATCACCATTTGAAAGGGTCATCTATAGTGTGATGTGCCTCTCACAGGGAGGTTGTGTCACTGAGATGTCTCTTACACATACTCACTCATGCACGCATGCATGCTCACATGTGCGTACAATTCTACAGAGACACAGATACACAAAATACACATGTGTAGGCATTCATGCACACAGTGGCCACAAAAGTGTCACAAACACTTACAAGTTCTTTCCCATGGAGCATAGGTCTGCTGCTCCCACCTACCTATCTTACTCTCTCTTCTTTTATCCCTCTGCGAGTATAGTTGCGAGCTGATACAATGTGCACTTTTAGCTCTAGCTGGGGCAAAGGTAGAAGTGTAAAGTCATGGAGCATCTCCATCCTGTCATCACCTTGGCTATATGCTACACTTCCAGAGAGGGTCAGATATACCGGCTGACATCACAAACATCACCAGCACTGCCTATTGTGGACAAAGACATGGTCATCACAAGCATAACACCAGGCAGAGCTTCAGTGTCAAATGTGGGCTTTCTGTGCTTTGTGATTTAAAGTTTGGGGTCTCAGACTGACTTTAAAATGAAAAACTATGTTTTTTTTTTTTAAATTATACATTCAAATATGTCTAGAATATTAATAAAGTACATAAAATCCCCACATGAGGGTAACAGGGGGCGATGGTGCTTAATCCCAGCTGACATGTGGCAAAGACTGGGGTACACCCTGGACAGGTTAACAGTCAAGGGCCACAAACATCCACTCTCACATTCACACCTATGGGCAATGTGGTAGGAAACAACGGAGAATATGCAAACTCCATGCAGAAAGGCCCTTGTTCCAACTGGGTCGTAAACCTGGGTCTTCTTGCTGCAAATGCTAACCACTACACTCTTTTATGTACATCTACATCAAAATTGCATTCCATCACTTTTATCTTTAAGTTCTGTTAGATGCTCAGTTCCATACATACTATAGAACAGAACCATTATCCAGACCTTCTGATGACCCCTAAATGCCCAGTAGATTATTATCAGGTTGAGGGCTAAGTAGACCAGAACAGAAGGGCCAGTGGCAGACACAACTATGGTCTGAGTGAACTGAGCTCAGGTCCTTAAAACCAGAATCTCATTACTGCAACTCTTGATACTCCAAAAATACATTTGCTCAAGGCAAGAGGTAGAGCAGAAAAGAGAAAATGGGAGAGTGGAAATTGAACTGAGCGATACATGGAAAATAAAGTGTAACAAGGTTTGAGCTCCTGGTTTAGTCCTGTTTCTAACAAGTGGTACAGTTGGGTATAGTTAAGTACATCATGCAATTATCCTTTTCTGTTTAGTAAATGTTGAAAAGGATACCAGAATAACTAATCCATACCGTTGTTATAGGCCGCTGTTGATTGCCAGGCACTGTCAATTCTGTTTCATGGCAGTGTTTTCTTGTGCAGCCTGTGGCTTTCTTTCATACAAACTGTCATCTTCTTGTGATAAACAGCCACATGCTGAGAACAAAGAACTCAAAATGCTGGATGTGTTCCATTGTTAGCCTTTGGTCAATGTGTTTCTTTCTTCTTAATGGAATTTATTGGCAGGCTACATTATGTCGTGCTGGTATGCTGTTTACATAGCTGATGCAGCTATCGCTATCGAACCCACACACCCCAAACGCAAGCCAGATCAGGTTTACCATTCAAAACCTCACTGTGGTGAGTTGATCTGCGTTGTACAGTACCACTTGGTGGATACAAGGCTTAAGTGTCTCTAATGATCAAAATAGCAAACTAGTGTTTTGGCTGGACTATCAGTAGCCACTGGCCAGTGAGTAATTTTCAGAACAACTGCCTCAGGAGACACATTTTCAGTGTTATATTGGTTTTATTTTGCCCAGCTCTGTAACATTCATTATGCCTGACTGACCGACGAGCTACGTGGCTACTATGATAATTATTTGACTGACAGTGAGCAGCAGTGTAACTCCCAGGCTCAAATGCTGACTAGATGGCTGGCTGCCAGTTTGGGTGGCTTGTTGGTGTGTTGGCTGCAGTCTGGATAATAGCAGAGAGTTTATGTTATTGTTGAGCTCTACTCGACACCCCGAGTGTGTTTAGACATGGCCTATAAACTGTGCATAAGAGTATCCACTGCACATAGAGGCCCTCATCCAAAACTCTCCTAAAATAGGCAGAGATGGAGTTTGGGTAAGGGGGGGGGCAGCTAACTAGAGAGTGAAGGGCACCGAAGGAAAGGTTAAGAGTTCACAGCTGAGTTCAGACGAGCCCTGCACTGCTTTGGGCCCTGGGCCAAGGCTGAGATTGGGATAAGCTCATGATGGTTCCACTGTGAAATGGGATCAGAGGAGGGACAGAGGGAGGGATGGAGGGAGCTCTTTGGGGGGGAATGAATAGGCCAGAGTTGGCATTGAAATTAGAAATTGTTTAACAATCTGCTGTTCGTATATGCTGTCGGCAGCTGAACTGTTGTAGCTGTAAAGGGAGGGAGTTTCCTTTCACTCTTAAGAATGAAGATTGCTGGAATAATGTGATTTGATTTCGATTCCTAAAAACCACATGACCTATGTCAGAGGAAATTATCTTCAGAGCATCAAAGACAGAAATATTTACTGATCTCATTGAAGAAATCGCACAATGAGACTTTCTTTTCTGTCATACAAATGATTAAAATGCTACACATTTGACGGGTTATTTGAGGTAAACACTGAAAGTAAAAGTTTAGGAAAAGTACACTAAAGCGTCTGTGGGAGTATTCTACGGCAGATGCCAAAGTTTTCTTTAACTAAAAGCTGATCAAGCTAACCTCAAAGTTACCTCAGTGTAAATGCCCTGCAGTTGACTAAGAGTGGGAGTGACCTTATCCTCTCAGCAGGGGAGAGAAAGAAGCAGAGGAAGAAAGAGAAAGGGGTGTGGAGATGAAGAAAGAGTCTTTAGGAAAGCAAGGCTCCTTTGACTAATTTTGGAGGGGTGAACAGTACAGAGCTCGGATTTATGCCACAGCATGATTTGCCATAAAAGCACATGCGGCACGCCAGCAAAAGTGAAGAACTGGGGACACATCTACACACAAATACAAATACACACCCCTATATATTTTCACAGGAATAAAAGGCCCAATATTGCAAATAATTTGGAGGGGAATTTAAATACACCCCCCACCAAGTTTGAAGTGATTAAGTAAATTAATTATTAGATTAAATTAAAAAATATTGCTTCCTGGGAAGAAACAGGTGGAAGTACCTGGGTACAGCCAAAACTCAAGAGGAAAGGAGCTCTTGATTGTTTAAGAAACATAAACGTTCCCCTCTGCAAATAGTCGCAGCTGTGTGACTTTGATTATTTGAATAATTTTGAAATGTTAGATCATCAGAAACATGCATTATGATTGTTTTGACAAAAAAGGAATCTCTGCCTGAGCAAAATAAAACCCACAATATTGTTCAGCAAAATTCCATCCTGGATGTGAAAGCTCATACTGATTGGATACAGGTTTGGAAAACATAATCAATATTAAACAAACTGAATGAAAAATATCTGGTGTGTAAAAGCTTTGAGACGCAAAGTTGTTCTGATGAAATGCTGATATCGAACCCACTGACATTGTATGACCCTATGATACATTTACATGCATAATCTCATTATGTATGTTTTATTAAAAATTCCTTGAAGAGAAAGGTAGGTGTGTTCCAATGCCTCTGTGCTTCTTTACATTGTGGGAACTCATTACCACAAAAATCAATACATGGCATTAGTTTACAGTAGACAGATTTTCATCAGCCTGAGATCTTATTCTTTCTTGTCTCATTTCTGACTAAGCACATGCTGAAACACATGAACACGAACAAAAATCTGTACACTTTATGCATATGTACAACATAATCAATCCTATAACGGACAATTCAAACACAGCTGAAAATGTGTAATGGTGTACATACAGTATTTGTATCATACAGACACACATTTGAGTCAACAAGAGGACAAAAACAGCTGTGTGTGTGTGTGTGAGTCTGCACAAGGCAGCACGTTTGTGTGATCATGTGTAGTGTTTGTCTAAGTATTTCTTCTGCTTGAGAGTGTCAGTGTAATGCATCGGTGTGTGTGCGTGTGTGTGAGAGAGGGTGTGTGTGTGTGTGTGTGTGTGCGTGTGTTTACAGGCAGGCGTGTCTGATGAAGATATCAGAGTGAGCAGAGCCAGGGCAGGATCGGAATGTTGAGGAGGACTGGGGGGCTCGACAGGCAGAAAAGAGGATGCTGTCTGCTTAAAAAGTACACACACACACAAACATACCCTTACCCTCTCTGTCATGGCCTCTGCTCTCACTGTATATGTGACATGCAGCATGCTTTAAAGCCAGAACCATAAGGTAAAACACTGTCTGCCGAGGGAATTCTCTACCTCTGTATCACTCTGCTCGCCTTTGCACACCCCTCTCTCTGCCTCACCCACTCCCCTGCCCTAACTCTGACTCCACAGAAACCCCGAAAGAGCTTTAGCTGGTGCAGCTTTCACAAAAAAAACTCTCTCTCTTTCACTCTCTTATTCAACAAGCAGAGGAGACGGCAACCCTGTGCTCAAAAGTGATCAATTTTTAATTTCCCACCACTTTTTCATGTTGTCTCAGAGAGAGATGTCAGCAAACAGGACCCCTGGGGAGGCAAGAGGAAGGAGGAACAGGAGGGTGGTAGTAGAGGAGGAAAGAGCAGGTGAAGAGACAGAAGACAAGAGGACAGGAGGGAGGAGAACTGACAGAAATAAAAAAGCAGAGTAATATTTTCAATCAAGACAGAATTTCTCCATTATGACTCAACTCAACTACACGTACAATGTGTCCCCTACACATGATCACCAACACTGGGATTTCTACTAAAGATGCACGATTAAAGATTTCTGTGTGTGTTCTCCAATGCATTAATTAAGTTTGGCTCTTCCCGGTGACACGGGTGGTGAAAGCGAGCAGAAAATCTACCTGCTCCATATCAAGGAATATTTTTACTGCTGTTAATGTGACTTAAATACCTTGTTCCACAGCTGAGTGGGCTAGCACCTGCTGCAAGCAGCAGCTAGCCTATTACATCTCAGTACAGCGCTGTTGCTAATTTTCTGATTCAATTAGCATGCCTCAGAGCTTTCCTGTTTAATTGCAAACTACTTCACAGTTACCTCTCTGATTAATCGCTGCCCATCTGTGAACCACTGCATGCAGAACTTGGTGGAACAAATTTGTGTATTCTCAACTATCAGCTGCACCACTCAGAGCAGTGGGATAGGCTTCAATCTCAAATGGCCCCTAAGAGGCCCTGTTAGCTGGGCCCTATGATCTGATACCACAGGACTGTGGATTGTGAAGGACCAAAGGCTCAGAGAGTACACAACACTGATGCAGCAAAGAGAGGAAAGTTTATTCATGTTTATGCATAAGGTTGTAACAGAGAAGCTATGGGTCACACATTCACAAGAGAGGATGATGACTTTTTACTACACTTCCCCTATTGAAATAGTTAAAGAAAGGTGACACAACAGCACAACTGCAGCCACTGAAACATCACTATTCATGTCTTATACCTTTAATTTCAACGTTTCAAATTCAAAATCTTATCTCAAAAGCCAGCTGCTTGGAAATAATATGTTCCTAATTATCAAGCTGGTTTATGTTAGTTACTTTAATGATTCACAGTGGGCAAGCATGATGTTTGGTGCTTGAGGGGGCAATTGCCAGCTTTGTGACATGAGTTTCTAATGTTACTAAAGTGATGGTGAGGTGTTGGGTGAACTCTGACTGACAGAAAATACAAACACCAGAAAGAATAGTCATATTCAGAGTTCTATTTGGACAGTGTAGTACAGAAGAGCTACTGTAAATTCATAAATGTGATGACGATGATGTGATGATGTATTGTAATGTTTGCGTAATTGGTTGGTTGAGCAAAATGACGCAGCAGTTCCACAACACTTGACACTGCCCCAGTTTAAAGTCCGGTTTAAATCAGATTTACACAATGATTCCAAATAATTTCTCTAATGTCATGTAAATTTACTGACTAACACTGTTGGCCATATCTTCCCAACAGATCAGTTATGCATCCCCTTCTCCCACTGTTATTTTACCTTTTTTCACATGGAGCACTGTAGGTGCATTGGGAATATTTTACAAAATTAGGCTCATAAAATTATTAGATTTTATTGTGCCACAGCCTTGACTGGTTTGCACAATCACGAAAGTGTGCTTTGTTTGGGACTAGATAGCTTCAATGAGAAAGTGCAGCAAAAAGAGAGATGACAACAGTGTATTGCAAAGAAACTGTGAATAAAACTGGAGAAAGCACTGCTATATCTAGCAAAAGTAACTTAAAAAATAATCCTGAATCTATATTGACATTTCAATCACCACCATAATCTAAAGATTTCTTCTTTGGACCATAATCTACATTCCCAGTAAATTTCACCAAATCTTTCACTTTTTGAGTCATGCTGCTCACAGACAATAAGACAAAGTTGTCAAAAAAAATAACCTCCTTTGTGAAGGTAATCATCATAATCTTTAATAATTTAATATTTTTTTATTCATGTAGAATCCACTGCCAGAGAGAAAGAGTGTGAATTTTTTGGGGAAAAGGTAAAAATATGGGTAGGGAATATGTGGGAGGTTTAGGAAGGAATCAGGTGTATTGTGAGCTACAAGCAGAGCAGCTCCAACAAAGGATATAAATATTACTGCATGCAGTGGGATTAGCACAGCATTCAGTGATGGGACAAAATCATCACAAATTTGTACTTTCCAAACTGACAGCAGACTCTTTTACATCCATATTTGAGCTATGACAACAGCGTTGTCATATAAGCCAGAAAATAATAATATCCTGACTGTCTACAAAAAACACCCCATGTTTTATATCATTCATTCTGTTTTGGACCAAATTTTGCACCTGCATCCCTGGCAGCCCTTAGGCATTCTCACTGGATCAGCACTGACTGACTGTTGGCCTGATACTCAATTTTCCCTTATTCTCCTGAAAATGAAGGGTTCAGAACAGTGTAGTCAAGACCTGCAGGTCATAACCCTCCTCGAGGCCCACCAGGAGACCCCTCACCTCTCCAACCAAACCAGATCAATAGGTCTGTGTTGTCTGGGCTGTCGGCCAGTGTTTACTTGTGTTGACCTCTGAAGCTCATGAAGAGCCGCTTAGGACAGATGACAGCAGAAATGGAGTAAAACACCATAGCAGAGAAGATGAGGGCAGACAGTGGACAAGCTGAGCTGGGCTGCTATCAAAGAAGAAAGGGACCGGAAGAAAGAAAAGAGAAGGGGAGAAAGAACACGAGGAGAGGGCAATAAGAGCTCAAGAGAAAATAAGTACTTCTATATCAAAGAGAAAATAGTAGAGCAGAGGTGATCGAAGAGCAGGGAGATGGTTAAAGCAGTATAGCATGGGTCAGATGTAAGGCACAGGTTATCATATCAGTCATGTAGCGAGAGACTTCCAGCTATCACAGCCAGGGCATGTTGCTCTCAATTCCACACAATCCTCCTCTCTGTTCTCCAACCCAGCCCTATTGACAAATCTAAAACCAAGGTCACAGCGGTGTTTACACAGCCTTTAGCCCAAATTACATCATCCAAACTCTGGCCTGCTGGATGTGTCTCACTGTCACTGGGAGTAAATGACCTGGCAGGCTGCCGTCCTGCTGGAAGAGAGGAGAAACAGAGAAAGAGAGGAGGTGTGTGTGTTGTAAGGGAGGGCGGAGTCAGAAAAAGTCATATTTTGAAAAAAATGAGGAAAAACCAATGGCAGAACAGTGCCCTCATAACACACATACACCACACTATTGTCCTACTGTCTTTTCCCCTTATGAGTCTAAACAACGAGAAAGAATAATGCATATTGTTGCTGGCTCCCAATAATGATGCATAACCCGGTGGCTGCACAGGAATATAATACCAATATGTCAGGTCTCCTATTTGGCCACAATTTGCATGGTTATAATAGCTTATCGACCGGCTCAAGGTTGAGCAGGGCCAGGCAGCTTCACTGTAATGACTGGCCATGTGCGTCCGACAGTTTATTTCAAGCTTGTGTGGCTCAGTCACCCGGCCCCCCCGCTCTCGTCAATACCCAATTTTGATCCCACTATCTGCATCCTGACAAAGTCTGCACAAACACGTCTGCCCTCCCTCCCCATCACCAACCATATCACCTCCACCTCCCTCTTATTCCTGTATCATATGAGCATTTCCCATGGAGATCAATACAGCCGCAATTCATTAGGCATCCCAAAAGCTGCTTGTCTGCAAACGTTTGCCTATAAAAGAGCTGTATCGACCCTCTCTACGTTGGACTGATGCCAGTCTTATTCTGCGTCTCTGCAGCTGTACAGTATTTGCATGCTCCAGAAGCAGAACCAAAATTTTGCAATTAAAAACCTACATTTGCTCAGAAAAAAAAAAATTGAATATGACATGACCTTTAAAAATATATATTTTTTTGTATTGTAAATACAACGGAAATGTTTACATTGACACAAGTAATCATTAAAGTTTACTTATACTGCTTTAGTATGACATATTTAAAGACAATCCTTTCAGAATGACAGTGTCCACATGAAAATTATTTCATTTCAAACTACTAATTCAGTAAAATACGCTGTCAAAGCTAGTTCATGTTTCACATACTGTATGTTCAGATGCACTTGATAGCTTTCAGATTTCCATTCATCCTCAAGCCATCACTGTAAAGAAAAATCACAGTGAAAACACAGACACACATACATTTAAGTTTGGAGAATCACTGATAAGTGAGAAAGTAAAGTGAAGAGCGATATAAGTAAACGTGTGTCTACAGCAGACAATAAGAAAAGAGATAAAAAAGGGAAGAACAACTGGAGGCAGACATATAATTTCATGAAGCACCTTAATATTCTGAGTCAGTGCCTTGTAGAAGAACAAGGTCATATAATAAAAAGAGAAAAACTCGCCTCAGTGTGCTTTCCACTTTAAGAGTTATAGTTTCTTGTGAATATGAATCAGATCACCTCTTCCAACTGTAAAGCTCATAATTATGTTACAGTATAAAGTGCTGGATTTTCACTTGGAGTTTATCACCAAAAATTACAGTATTTAATAATCTAACAAGGAAAACCCTTCAACAATTAACATTGAGAGCACAAAACAAATCTATCCTTTCTTGGAAACATTGAATTTGACAGAAAACTGATGAAAAAAAACCCCTTTTGTGTTTTCTCATATATTAAATTAAAAACATTTCTTAATGTTTTTTTTATTTTGATCAAAGATGACTGATTAGGAAAAAAAATCAAAAACAAAAAGCATCCGATTGGTTGTCTGATCACAAACCTGGCCCGCTGCTTTGACAAATCAATTCTAAAACCTCTCTGTTTTGGCTGTTGAAGCCATTTCCAAAGTACAAAGAGAAGGGGGGGGGGGGGGGGGAAAGGGGCAAAGGGGAAGAAGAAAAGAATAAATAAAAAAGGGTGGTGGAAACAGGGAAGCAGTGGTCCTCAATTGAGAGGTTAGAGTGACGGCGGTGTGGCCGTGCCCACTGTGGGCACTCGGCTGGAACTAAATGTGGACGTCAAGACACCAACTTCTGCCAAGGACCTCTCACCGTGCTGGGCTTTCTGTCTCTTTCTCTATCCCTCTAGACTTGACAAAGACCCATCCAACCAACACACAACATGCCTGCATACTTATTTTTCGAAGTCATTCAGTCAGTCAGCTTAACATTTCCATTACGGTGAACACAGGGACAGTAAAACGGTACAGGAACACAGAGGAGGGGAAGGTAACGAATGGAGTACTCAAAGTTAGATACGCAAACATTTCAATGCAACTATCTAATTAGCCACTTAAATAGCAGCAATTCAATGCATTTAGGAATAAATACAGTACATGATGAAGTTGACCGACTGTTGTCCATTTTTATAAACAGTCTATGCTCTGAAACCTTGAAGAAGACGTGCTACAGCAGCTGAAGACCACACCGCATTCTACTCTGTCAATTTATTAGGTGTTTTCTGTACCTAATAAACAGGCTGGTGAGTGCATATTTCAACTTTTGACACCCATTTGGATTATTGAGTGGTTATGGCCATTTGTGTGTTTATGCAAGACCACCCTCTCAGGGATGTGTGGTAGAGACAATGGGGCCAGTGAGCAAAAGTCCAAACAGCTGTGGGTGAGCTCCGTTTCATGCCACCTCAGTGTGCGCATGCACACACACACGCACACACACACACACACACACACACACATACGCCATCTGTGAATAACAACACATGAAGGAGCAAACAGGATTACTGTATAGAGGAAGGCAAGGAGGATGAGCCAAAGGTATAATATCATTTCCAAGAAGGGTCAGAGATGGGACAGGGCGTGGGGTTGGCAGGTGTGTGGGGTGAGCTGTGGTGAGGGGTTTACCAGGGGGCAGGGCAGGGGCTCAGAACTTAGTGCAGTGATCTAATGGCTGTCTAGTTTGTGCACTGTGCGGCTTAGCTCATGTTTACTAAAAACAAGGTACAGAAACTAGGGCAGGACACAAGAGATGGAAAGCATCACAAATAGCACAGCAAATAAATGAAATGCACCAAAGTTCAAACCTCCTTTAGCACCTTGTTTATAACCCCTTTGAGACTGAAGCGAGCAAGAAAATTATTCAGTTTGTCCAAGAACAATAGAAGATTTATGATTACAATTAATGAGAAAAAAACATAGAATTGTTCATTCTAATTTATAGCTCATATGATCTTAATAAGGTTTTGTTTTCATGCCTGCAAGGGATCGCTGGCCATTTTACTTCTCACTGTTAAGGTTAGAAGACTAAATATGCCTGAACCTTTTTATATGGTCAAGTACAGTGTGTCAGCTGTGATTGTACCCTGTGATTAAATCCTTGGGGAACACTATCATACGAAAAAAAAACACTCAATTGTTATTTTTATTACGGTGATTGATCGACTAATATTCAATGTATTCAAAGAGATTATGTTGCATTAGAGGATTAAAGGTATTTCAAAGAACCAGGAATGAATGTATGAACGAGTGACTCTCCCTCTTGCGTCTCTACACACACATACAGCATATTCATACATAAAATTTACATTAACCCTGCCATATGTGAAAAGAGATTACAATGTGATTTCCAGAACTGTAGTACAAAAAAAAAAAAAAAAAAAAAAAAAAAAAATCAATTTGGCTCTTGTTCATCCATACATGCATTCATTTTTCTGTTTATTGGTTTAAGACCCTGCTGTGTGAAGGAAAAAAAAAGATTGATCCTGGGGCAATTTAAGGTCAGGAATGCCAAGCATGGGTTTAAGCTGTAATGTAACATCTGTGTCAAAAGCTTCATCCTGTGTAAGGCTAAATCTCTGAGTTGGGTCGCGCTAAGCAGAACTACTGAGATAATCTAATAAGAACACATTCAGCGTCGTCCACAGGAGCCAGTCTGACATGTGACTGGCTGCAACACCTCCAGGTCAAAGGTCAATACAGATTTCAGCAAATCTGAGCAGGCACGGCATGAACTTATATTCAGAGAGGGGAGGGTGCATGGCTTGGCCTCCAACCCTTACCCGTTAAGACCCTTGAAGTTGTTTAGCCTGACCTAGACTTGACTGCTTCATCTGGGATGTTAGCTATACTAATTACTGCCTGATAGCTGCCTGGTGCCAAACTCAATTCAATTCCCCCTTGATTCTTGTCGACTCTGCACCAACCGCTGGTGCCAACTTCAGTTAGCACTCATAAAGGGAGTTTCGGACACAGTACGAGACCCCAGCTTTTCTTTCTGCTCTGGCAAACTACTTGTTTAGGGTTCATTATCTGGCCACAAGTTGTTCAGAAGGTTGGTTTTGGGGGGGGAGATGGTAGATGCACTATGTAACATCAGAAGGTTGGCTGCTGAGGAAAAAAAAACATTTCATAAGGCAAAAAAAAGGGAATTAAAATGGTGTCAACGATGGATTTCTTCTCAAGGTTACATATGAGACTGACTGTCTCATCTGCAATTAGTAAATAAGGGAGAAGGTAAAGATGAATGAGGCTGGAAGGAAGGGCAGAGGTTCACAGCAGTCAAGTGACTGAGGCTCACGGATGAGGAAGGAGAATCACACTCACTCACTCAGGACTAATTTATGTCCTAAATGCCCTGAGGCCCCCTGTCCAACCTACTGGCGCCCTCCACTACCTAATCTACATGTCTACCACTTGGCCTTAGACCCTCTTCACTGCCCTCTGGACCACTCCCACATCTCACTGTAACAGCAAGTCCTATCTGGGAAAGCAGAGCATGCCCAGATCAATGTGAGTTTGTCGGTCATTATCAGCATGTGGGTGCATGTGTCTTTGAGGGTGTATTACTTAAGTGTTGTCTACATGTGTAGGACTATCTATGAGCGCTTCTGTATCTGCAGGCACGCATGCAGTTTGTGTGTGTATGTGGAGAGGTGGCCTGTCCGTGTTGATTAGATAAGAGGTGAGCTCTGCAGGAGGAGGACATGACTGACCAGCGGACCCATGCAGAAGCAGGAGGAAGGTAGGAGTGGTGTTTTTCCGCAGGCTCTGTAGTTTAGCCCTAAGAGGCTCACAGAGGTGATAACCACACTGTCTCTAGGTCACCCTGATAACTCGTCTGCACACACAACAATTTTCTTCTTGGGTGGATGCGTGTAAGTGTAGCTGAGCCTAGTACAGAGGTTCCCAAGTAAACAAAATGAATGAACGTGACCTGTGACAGATGAGAGATCCTCAGGGAAAAGAAAGTGGTCTCAGGAAAAACATGGTAAATGTAGGTGCAAAGAAAGAAAAAAGAGAACAAATAAGATAACAAAAATGTTTTTGTTTTGCAAAACGCTAGCAAACCCTATGATCGGCACCTGTTTGGCAGTCTTGTGATCTATTCAAAGATACGTTTAAAAAGCTTGCTGACGCCTTCCAGACATGTTGCTGACCCTGATTTGATTTTTTAGCAAGCTGGAAATTTTACTATAGCCTGTAATTACTCCAGCCACCCTAGCCAATCAGAAAACATACTGGGGTGAATGCAACGAAACAAGACATGTGCACCAGGGAGAAAAAAGAGGGAAAAGGAGAAATACAACATAAAAAAAAAAATAGAGGGAGCACTAGTAACAATTAAAGTTCAGTGCAGTTGACCTGTAGATATGAAACCAACAAAACTAAAGTCTGTTAACCTGATCATTCCATGAAATTAATGATTGTGTAGTTTGGAACCTCCATCTACAATTTACAGCAAGTCATTAAGTGTGACCTGCACTGGGATTATATGACTTTTAAAGTTGAGCAGTCTAAGAACCATATTTATTCAGCAGAGAAATTGGTTTCGTTGCACTTTATGACACACTCATCACATCAAAGCTATGACTCAGTGCCAGCCTCCTTCAAAGCCAAAATAATTCAGGCAACTCACAGGTTAAAGGTCACAGGGGCTTCCTGGGGCAGTGACAGGCCAGTGACAGTCAAAAAATGCTGGTGGATTAACACAAGACACAGGAAAAGAGGGTTTGGGATTAGAAGCCATAGCATCAGTGAGGGATCAGCGCAGCCTATCTCATTACTCTCAGGCACAATAAGCACAACTCTCCAAGCACTTTATAATTGCTGCTTCCTCGGCCACAAACAAGCCGTGTATTACTGTTGTTTACTGTGTCTATTACTATCTCCTTCTCCTCCTCAGTGCTTTCACTGGGAAAAAGATTTCTCTAATTGCCACATTTCTTTCCTCTTAAACTAGCCTACATTGGTTTCACGCGCTGTTTGTCTCCCGTCTTGGGGATGGCTGGTAAATAAAGTTTTTATCTGTCAAAAGGGAGGATCCAAGGTCACTGCTGCATATTTAAAACCTGGCTTGTCATTGAATCTACCACCACTTTTGTTTACATAATTACAGAAATAAAATGTAATTTTCTTTTTTTCTGTTAAAAAAAACCAAAAAAAAAAAACCAAAAAACAACAAATGAAAAAAAATCATGTGAGGCTGATTATGACTCAAGGACTTTTAAGGATGCATTATTTTTTCTGCATTTTCAAATAACTTCTTTAACATTGATGTGCATTCCAAATAGATCCTCATAGCTTCCATGTTTGCTCTTTTCAAATTCATAAATATTTTGTTGAATGTGCATTTAATTATAACCTAAATGTGCAAAAGAGAAGAGAGAAGTTGAAATCTCTGTCACAGTATATTAAAGAAGTTTAGCTAAACAGTAGCAGTGGATTTGAATGTACAAATCCTTTCCTCAAAAACAGACAAATGCACACACGCGTACATGCATGCTTAAAAGCTGGACTGAAGAACACATGCTGAGATCTAACATCTGGAAGAGCCAGTCAATTAATTCTGTTAGATTTATGTGTGAGTGTTTCTGTGTGTGTGTGTGTGTAAGAGAGAGAGCACAACATAAAACCAGTGGAACAAATAAACAAAAATCAATAAATAGCTAAGAAAAAAATAAAGCTGTGGCAATATTTTATAATGTTTGTATTCGAACCCAAATCATGCAGTTTTGTCAAATGTTCTTACACATTACACTAACCTCTTCCTGCCATAATCTACCTTATTCCATCAATTAATTTCACTAATACTTTCCCCTGCCATGTGGGACCATGTGAGGAACAGTACACTTGCCAAATATTGAAAAAAAAAAAACATATTAAAAAATGTGATCATGTATTTTAGATGTAATCCATGCAAAATACAAATCTAATCCAAAGGCACTAATAATAAGAACTGCTATATTTTATCAGAACATGGCATGTGAGTTATACCCTTTTTCTCTCATTGTAACACAGTGTAAGTAAAATAATGAAATATAACATAATGGAAATACAGTTACAAGCACTTGTTAGGTGGTGACATGTGCCTTTATAATTGTGGCATCATACTACCGGGAGAACTGCCACAAGAACCTACATTGTTATTATGAATTTATTACTTTTTCAACAACACTACAACCGCAATATCAGAAAAGTCGCTATAATGTCATGCAGCCACTTGAGATCAGGAGTGCAGTGGTGTACGTTTTTCATCCTCCTCTTTATGTTTGATCCTGTTGATGCGACAGCCATCAACTGTAGTATATGAGTGGTGAGTTCTTTCTAAGTAGTTTGCCACATGTTGAGGTCAGGAGTAAAGGCTAGGAAGATTATAACCTATATTGACTCAATGAGAAGAGGCCATATGGGCAAATGAGATCCATGTCTGTGAAGCACTAATCTGGAGATGCCCTCTGAGTGACCAAGGATGGACACTACCCACAACAGCTAAGCGGCTTGGGGACTCGAAAGCAGCCTGTGCCTCCACTGTCGCCTGTACATTAGCTCCCCCAACTGAGCCTGAGTGTTGGCCTCGAACATGACAAACAATTACTACAAATACTGTGTACTGCACAATTCTATTTATGCAAAATGTACCACAAGTTTTCAGATTATGAGCATGCACAACAATGTTGTCCAAAAAAATATCCCAGTCATTTGTACTTTACAGTTGTGTTCAAGTCAAAGCATATTATTAAATATTCTTGATTGTACTGTTTACTGTAAACCGATGAGTTTAAAAAAAACAAAACAAAACAAAACATAAAAAAAAACTTGTAGGCCTTTAGAAAGACATATCTAGAAATATCTAATAAGACATATCTTATTAGCAAAGAATAAAATGAAAAAAAAATAAAATAAAAAATATAAAATAAAATAAATAAAGCAGTAGGTTGTATGGTTAGTGGAGAAATAAGTGGATATAAAATAAGAAGAAGGGGGTATTTATTAGAGATTCCGTCCCGGTGATTGGCTGCGAGGCGGGTAGCAGAAGGACAAATGGACAAATCTGAGGAGCTAATAAGAGTGCATACGGAACGGCCCTCATGGGCAAATCTGGCACTACGATGATAATGAGATTATAAAACCCCACTATATTGTAGCAAATTGTATAAGTGTTTCATTGAACCTTGTTGAACTTTCATTTATGCATGCCAGACTCTTTCCCTTTTTGTCTCTCCCCTTTCTTCTTTTCTCCAGGATGATGGGTAGAGTATGAGAATGGAGGAGAGGATTAAAATGCCTCCTGGATAGAGTTTACCTTAGTACTGGGGTGAACTGACGACCACATACTGGGTTTTCCAGACATACTTCTAGTTACCATAATCAAAACAGCCTCAACTGTTTAAGAGCCCTCCGTGTGAGATGTGATTATACATCACACTTAACATTTTGTCAGGATGCTTACGTATATCTTACATACATATCAGGTTTTTTTTCTAAACTGGGCAACAGGGGTGCTGCGCTCTCTCGCTGTTCTCCTGCACCCTCTTAACAAAATGCCAATTCAGTGTTGGATGCTATTCATTATGCTACACTACATGCAGTCTTGCTTAAAATGATTGATTCCTGTAAAAATATTAAAATGACACAAATTAACAATATTCCTGTTTGCTAGAAAATGCACAATGACTAAAAATCCACCAGTGCCTGTTCACTCAGTGTTGACCTCATACTCTCTCATTTTGATCTTCATTTATTCCTGTTTGCCAGTTCAGTCAAACAGACGGCAACAATCTTGTTATGGATGTGTAGCAAGGGCTCGTCCATTGACAGTGTCAACATATCTTTGACTGTGATCCGAATGGAGATACAAGTTTAACACAAAGCAAAGCACTGGAATGGATCAGTAAGCATGGACAGTCAACTAGAAACAAATCAAAGGACTGAATGAAAGTGATGAGGTCTTTGATTCAAAGAAAATGTCCCTGAGATGTGGAAACCGTTGTGATAGAACAGATTGCCCTGTCACCCTGGGACAATACAGTGACCTGACACTAGACTGAGGGGAATAATAGCTGCAGTCAGAAAATCAAGATTTAGTGCAGGAATCCATTAACACTGGTTAATGTGTTTTGTACTAATGGTTGCTGCAAAATTTTCTACTGTAAAGATACTGTATATGTCCATCTGTGTTATGTGCAGTCATTACACACTCAAACCCACTTTTGTCACTCCTGTGATCTAAAGCTAAATCAACTTTTAAACACATCAAAGAGTACAACACAGCCAAAACGTATCTAAAATCTTTCTTGAATTTTGGAATTCTGACTCTACAGCTTCCAAAATCTTGTTCTTTTGTGTCACGTGAAATTCTATCAAATGGAATTATCTTAACTGTCCCAAGGCTCATTTTAACACAAAAATTCAACCATTCAATTCAATTCAATTCAATTCAATTCAATTCAATTCAATTCAATTCAATTCAATTCAATTCAATTCAATTCAATTCAATTTGTACAGTGCCAAATCACAACATACATAATCTCAAGGCCAAAACCTTTACAATATTACAGAGAGAAAAGAAACCCAACAGTTCACACAATGAGCCAGCACTAGGCATCAGTCGAGAGAAAAAACTCCCTTTTAACAGGAAGAAATCTCTGACAGAAGCAGACTCAAAGATGTGCGGTCATCTGCTTCGCCCGGTTGGGGTGAGAGGAAAATGGGGGACAGAGGAGAGGTGGGGGACAGGAAGGGGGGAGAGAAAGAAAAAGCTGCTTCTATTGTCTATTCTATCATATATAGAGACATCAAGAGAAATCAAAAATGTAATCTAAATCTATTTGCCCCTAAACACCAGCTGTTCATGACTCAACACACTTGGCACAAGCATAACCAGTGTCTTCTTAATAGTGGAGCATCAGAGCAGGTGTACTTCCTTTAAGTTTGAAGACAGGTCTAACATTTTCAAAGTTTGTTATTTCCAAATTTATTTTAAAGACCTTTGAGCAGTTTTCCATTGCTAACCACAGATATATTTTGCTTGGATTCTAAAATTCTTCCTTCAAAGCATTTTCATGCCAGTTATCAAAATAAGAATGAGACTACGATAAAGGTAATTTGCTCATTGTAGAATTAAGCAAATTGTCTTACCACTGTCAAGAAAAGTTTGTTTTGTGGTTAACTTCAAGTTGTTATTGAATTATTTCCACAAGAAGCTTCTGAAACTTAACCTGCCCATTTAGAGTCTCCAAAACACAAAATTCCATAAGGAGAAAAAAAGGGAATAATATGTCAAATAAATTCCTTGCAAAACTTGAACACACAGTCTCTTTCTCATACCAACCACTTGACACATGTTTTTTTGCATTTTGCCTCAAGTGTGATGAAATCAAGAATCAGCACAACCAGCTTGAAGTCTTTAACAGGCCCTTTGCTGTATGCCATTCTCTCAATCAAATAAAGCAAATAAAACTGGCTTTTGACTCAAATTTAGTCTTACACATAAAAACAAACAAACTAAAAAACACTAGCACAGTTTTAAATTTGGGTATCAAAATGAAAAAATAACAGAGTCAAATGTAAGAAAGACTACTCAAATCAATGCAGCTTTTTTATTATATGGTTATAGAAGAATATAATGTTTAAATATGAACATGAATCACACATAATTGTTTCCGCATGTCACAAACTATTGTTTGGTTCAAACCTCCAGGCCTTGACATCAGGAGTATTTGGTGTCAGCATTTTACACAACACTGTCTGTCACAAATGTGACCCACACAATAGCCTGATCCGACATAGAATCCAGGTCAGAGGTCAGAGGTTGAGGTCCAGTTCACCACAGTTTACCTGTCTTATTTCCTGCAGCACCAGCACAACGTGTGCCAGTCCGACTAAGATAACACATTATGTGACGACGCACACACACACACACACACACACATACACACACTTCCATTGATGTAGTGGACTTCCACTTTACCAAGCTGAAAAAACAGTTGGTGGAGGGGAGGTTAATTGGAGTGGGTTTCCTCTTTTAGAGTTCAGTCACACAAACACCACTTGCACTGTGTGTGTGTGTAGTTAAGAGGTGTAGACAGCCAGAGGTTTTTCATGGTCAGCATCGAGGTGAAGGTAACAGCCAAGTCATATCCACAGCAAGACAGAGCAAACTATAAAGTGACTTTGCTCTGCCCAGCTAATGATGTGTGTGTGAACATGTGATGAGCTTTGGGCAAATACAGTAAAAAAATTCTCTAGTTCTTCAGCAAAAATCCAGAAATCATTTTCTGACAGAATTCGCTCTTTCAATTAGTGGATCCCAACCAGGGAAGCAAGAAAAAAATGGGCACATCACCAAATAACATACAGTAGAGTTTTGTGTTGTGAGAGAAAATGAAAGTGAGTCTTTCTGCAGTGCATTAGGGTTAATTACAGCTTTGTGTTCAGATGCTTGTAACAGAGCAGGGTTGGTAATTAAAGTACAGGTAAGACATTAACTTACTTTTGTTAGCCATTAATCAGTGTTTACCTTCAGAGAGCTCCCCCTTTGTAATTAATAATCAGGTTGGACAATGAGTAATCACCCAAGAGGAAGTTGTGTGCATGTGTTTTGTGTGTGTGTGTTAGCCAAAGGAGTTTTCCCACCTTTCAAATAGCATCTTTCCTGATCAAACCACGATCATCAATCTAACCACAGGAAGCAAAGTCAATAAGTTAAGCAACAGAAACAAGAAAAAAAAAACAGTTTGAGTGCCCCTCCACCCCCCCACCCCACCAAAATCAAACTACTGTATTTCTTGTCACCTTAATTCGTTTCCCTTTTGCATTTATCTAGGCATGGAAATGTCCACATACTGTACTTTAAACTGGTCACACCTTGGATTTCCTTCACATCCCCAGTGAACAGCAATCCACTGCCTAACTTGTTCCTCTGTTGGCCTGGAAGCTGAGCCCACCCCACACACACACACACACACACAAAGGGAGACTTTCCAGCAGGAGCCTGGTTCCAGTTTATCTGCATATTCAGCCTGTGTTTGGTGTGTTCTTAACTGATAAAATTCTGCAAGTGTGCCAGGCCACTGCCAAATGCCAGAGCAATGACCTTCTTGGGGGCACAAATTCCCTTTGTGAGATGGAAAAAAGACCCAAGTGAGAGGGGTAGAAAAAACAAGATTAAGACAAACATTAAAATGAAAGAGAGGGATTCTAGCCAGTGAAACACAAAGGCAAAAGGTCCAGGTTTTATCGCATTTAAAACAAGTAAATGGAGTCGTTAGTAGACGCCACCCACTACACATTATCCTCGCTCGCTTTCTCTCAGGGTACTTGCAGCTCTGCCTGAGTGTCATGCTGCTTCGCCATCGTCACTTCACAGATGATTAGGAATAACAGACAAGCTCAGCCTACGATTCTCCCTCCCTACCTCCCTCTGCCAAGTGTACCAGCATTGAACACAAACTGATCATATCATCGCTGCACCACACATGGAGATGGGATGCAAGCAAAGGAAGGGAGAGGGAGGTGTATGTGGAAAGTCAGGAACGGAGAAGAGGAAGGACAGGGACATCATAAGCTGTGGCTGACAAAAGGCAAGGGAAAGACTCAACCCATTTCCCTTGCATTGTGATGTCCGACTGGTCCCTTTACCCATGTCTCAGCACACGTCCAACACTTTGTTAGCCCTTGTGTGTGTCTGATCACTTGCCATTTTCTGTAGCAGCTGAATTGCCCCAGGCCAGGCTCAGTCTGGCTCCACACAAGAGCAGTGGTTCACATTGTGATGTGTGTCTGTAGGGCAGTACCAAAGAATTATTTTTAAATGATTCATGTGATAATGATTATTTTGGCAATTAGTTGATTCATCTAACACCAAATTTCTTGACGAGCTGAATTTTTTAAATTCCATTATTTGATAACTATAACTAGAATTGTGAATGACAATTATGTTGGTACTGAACTACTGTTATGATAGAAAGAACAAAACGGAAAGCTGTATTAATTATCACAAGTTGGGGGCTATGAATCATAGTTTATCATAAATAGTGAAGTGATAATATTGATATGCTACAACCCACAGGCTCTAAGGTTAGATTAATTAGTGTTATGGGCCAGGCCTGTCTCTTTAAGGAGACATGGGTAGTTAGGTGAGGAAAGTAAGTGTGCTACAAGTCCCTCCTCCATGTTTGCCACAGTCAGTCACGGAGCAGGAAAAGGGATGTTCTGTGTCAGTCCAGACAACTATATGTTGTTACCTCTGCTAACTTAGCATCGTTGCTATGTTAGCTTAGGTCATAGGTTTTGTAGGAGTGAACACTTGTTTTAACACAAACATTCAACTTGTTTTATTGACTTATTTTCAATGAATTGCTGCCACAGATTTTTTCGCTTTTTTTTTTGCCTTCACTTCTCTCTCTTTAGCGCCATCTTTCATTTGTTCTTCTTCATGAGTGACTGGACTCAAGGCAGACAATGGAACCAATACTGGCCCCAGAGCTTCCTGTCGTGCGCTGCAGTTTAAATGACATTCATGTTTTATTTAGGTAAAAATGAAATGACATGTCAACACAAAAACTCAGTGTCAACTTTTTTCAAGACATCCATTATGTTGACTAATCATAGCTGCAGCTACATGTGTCTGATATGCACATGTGGATGCATGACAACAAGGATTCACTGGTTTGTACACTTACTGGTGAGTAACCCCACCTACAAAGATACGCACTCATAGTCTGCCATAGCAACTCACACAACAGCTGTCATAGTCACAGCAGAAGTGACTGTTGGGGGCCCAGAGAGTGTTGATTGAAGGGTTGGGCCGCGATACCATGACAGTCGTCCCTCAACCTTCTCTCAACCTCATCACCTCTGTTGCTCTGCTGTGACTCTCACCACAATTGCAGCTGCCTGTGAACCTGCCAGGCTGCCAAGGACACAAAGACAACCGAGTCAACCTTTGACATCAGAATCTGCCACCAAAAGACCAAAGACAAGCTGAGTTGGCAGCTCTGTTAACAGTCCAGAGACTCAGATCTTTTCAGCTTGGTTAAAGTAGCAAAAGTCAATAGAGCACAAGTCAATAGAGCATATATACAGATGGACGCAATGTCAAACAGGTCGGTGTTGGGACAATATCAGGCATGCCAGTGGTTTCAAAAAGTAGACCAAGATATCTTGGCTCAAAGGTTGCCGTCTTTTGGCCGACAGCAATCACTGAGAGGAGACATTAAACATTAAAGTAAAAAAAAAAAAAAAAAAACCCTGACATTTGAACATGAAATACAATATGGGTTTTGTATTGAAGGCTAGATGACATTTAAAGAGCTGATTCACTGGAAGATGTTAAGGCCACCCTCCCACACAGATGCATGTGGAACATGGTGTTTTAGTGGCCAAGATGAGATAGCAGTGTTTGAGATGTGCTCACTGACATGTGGAGCAAGTGTAAGATGGCCTGTACATTCAGCATGATGTCACCAAAGGGCTTTAAAGAGAACAAAATCAAAAAGCATGATCTCCTGAGTGCATGTGTGAACAATCAATACCCAACAATCAATACTTAAACTTGTGTGCCTCTATTCAAAAGCAAGAGGTAACATTAAGCAGTACAGTAGACTATAAAGGCATTAAACCGTATACTGTATACATATTTTTTGTTTAAGGTTTGACTTTCCTTGTTTTCCAGTGAGTGCTTGTACGAACATGCCTCCATGTGGGTCACTCTTCAAACAACACTGTAATCATCATCTCTTATCAACTGTCATGTTGAGGATTACAGCTTTCATCCCTAATCCGACATTAAGGACACATTCTCGTGATGGCCGTGACATCATCAAGGCCAGTCAACCACAGCGAGGGCATAGGGACAGGAAGCCAAACACCACAGGAGCAGATTAATGAAAATAGGAGACAGCGCCGATGATGAAAACGGAGGAGGAGAACGGCACAACAAAAAGACAAAAATAGAAATGAAATCAAACAGCTTAAGAGAAAATGTTTATGTTTGCATCTGTGTTTCAAGATAATCTGCTGCTGCTTCAGTTTCTCTGACAATGATCCATCTCAATCAGTTGTACTAAGACCTCAAATCTACCTAAACACTCGGTGGTGCACATTTTTACATTTTTCCAGACAACTAAATACACACACAAACCTTGATGATCTGCACATGTACACCTCTATTGAACACATACTGTACATACATAAAATAATGTTTAAGATAAGTTTATTTGTACTTATATCATACTTATTTAGACATATTTGGACACCTGAAATTGATTTGCTTTTAGGCTACATTTGAGGAATGTATAGAATTGATTTTAATGACATTTAAACAAATTGTCAGTATTTCCAATGCTGTAAAAGGGATTACCAGTTAAAATTCAGTTAAAAAGTCCGTTTCTAAAAAAAATGTCTAACTACCATTTTTGCCACTCACAATATAAACCTGTTTCAATTTGGGACACTGGGCTTAGTTAAGTAGTCTCTTAGTCTGGCTTATATCGTACATGAAAACTGAAAACATTCCTGATTATGCTCTTAAGAGATACTGAGCAATAAAGTTATTAGTGCTAAAGTGTGCTCGTTTAATACCTGCAGAGACTCGGGGGCAGTCGGGCAGCATAGCATCCAGCAGCGCATCCAGTGGCTCTGAACTCGACACCCAGTTACAACAGTGCTGTGCAGAAAAGGGGAGTAATATTAGAAACTCATAGGGAAAGATCTTTTTTTAAAAATCACAGCTACATTTTACTTTGCCAAAACATAGTAAACACTCTATATAGACTAATATGTGTAAGAAGGAATTAATATTAGGCAGGTGACACATTTTTCAAACGAAAGCAATTATGAAACACATATAGTATAAAAATCTGACTTCAAAGTAACATTTAAAGGAAAATGCCATACGATAAACTTGAAGAGAGAAAGAGAAAGGAGGGAAGAAAAAGAGGGACGTAAGAAAGACAAAGAAACGGGGGACAGGTGGGGAGCAGAATGGGACGGACACTAAGTGAGAAATTGGTGTGTGTATGTGTGTGGCTGAGTGAGGTGGACAGAGAGGAGGGGGAGGGAGGGAGAGAGAGAAAAAGAGAGGGAGGAACAAGCAATTAAAAGCTCTGTGACATGTTGCTCAGACAGCTTGGCGTTTGTTTGTGGTGGAGAGCTGAGGCCTTCTACCATGGTGGATCAGTTAGTGCCCTGGGGGAGGGTGTCTGCCCAGCCTGCTGACCCATAACCCCCTGCAAAAACCCCACGTCCTCTCAAACCCCCCTGTGGTTGACAACTCCACTGTCAGAAAGAAGAGAAGACCTCTTTATCTAGTTTTCTGCTGTCTTAATCTTCCTGCCTGTGTGGCATTCCCTCTAAGTTATTTCAAACATATTGTGAAAGCAATTGTGCCTTTCATGAAAAATACCAATTGTTCCATTACTAATAAAAAAAAAAAAACAGCCAACTTTTTCCATGCTTTCAGTTTTCTTTCACTAAGTCAGCTGATGACTTAACATGTCACTGTGTAATGTAGTTTGGTATGCTGTGACGTGTATGGTTAGTATACAATAACAAGGGAAAAGGGAGGAAGAGAGAGAGAGACAGAGGGAGGATAATGAGGAATGCTTGGAGAAGACGTTCCACAGATAAGATAAAAGTTCAATGGAAGAAAGAGAAAATGTAAGAGATTAGAATGTGCAGCTGGCGTCCTTCTGAATCACTCCTTATCTGCCCTTGTTTTCCTTTCACCCTGGACCCTGACAGCCATTACAGTGTTGTGCATGTTTGCTTGTGTGCGAGGGTCACTGATTGCACTGCGGGGGGGGGGGGGGGGGGCTGGAAAGGGGGGGGGGGGGGGGGGGGGGGGGGGGGGGGGGGGGGGGGGGGGTCTGCAAAGATGAGGAGCACTGTGAACCCTTCAAACTCTCGTATACGTGCAAATGCAAACACACACTTGAGCATTTTTGCCCTCAGCAACCCTGACTCCCAAGGCCCTGGACAGACAAGTGTGTGAAACATCCTCCATAGCGATATCAAAAAGACAAATACACGGAGGGTGTAATGTTGACACATATTTGTTACATTCGGTAAAAGATATTCTGTTCGAGTCGTGATCCAAACACAAACACATACAGACAATTCCCAGATATGATCATGTTTTTCTGTCAAAATATGTATTCACTGATACTACTGATAACTTAGACTTAGTCTAAAAATGTTACAATTGAAAATCTATACAAATTATCTTGGTCTCTCTCTCTCTCTCTCTTTATTCTATTTTATCTTGTAATTATTCTCCACCAACTGACTCACTGCTGGAACTGTTGGCTTTCTCTATATAGTACCGTATGGTCGCAACCTTACCTAGTAAAGTGCAGTGGCATTATAGCTGTGATTTGGCACAATATAAATACATTTGAATTGCACTAGGACACAATATCATTGCCTGACTGACCCCCTCTTTGTGTCATTTGAATTTGTCTGCTGCTACATTTATTAGCTTTAGGGTAAGAGAAACTGATTGCATGAAATTGCTATGATTAAACATCTGTCACATGTAAACAAATCCTTATCAAATACTATCAAGGAAGTGGTAGTAATATCAACATGTAACTAAACAAAATTCAGTTGGGAAATGTGTACAGTAATGTCTTTTATTAAAAAAAAATCCATTGAAGAAAAGATCTATTGCTTTTCAATCAAAAGAAATAAAAATGAACTGAAGTAGAAACTGAATGCGCTTCACTCCCTTACTCTATATTTCATTTCTTCAGCCCTTTCAATCAAAAGTGCAAGCAGTGGGAAGGAGTATGAGCCGAAAGAGGTTGACGAAAGATCAGCACAGAGATGAGGGGGTATATGGAGAGGAGGTACAAGGAGGGGGGTTTGGTTTTGGAATAAGATGACAAGTCATCTTGGTAAACAGTGGCATATTGTGTATTTTTAGATCCTCTGCTTTGCCCTAGATGTGCTCTCCTCTGAGCCTTGGCTTGAGGGCAGAGTGGTGTAGAGCGGCACAGAAGCAGTGGGGCTGCTTGACTGCTACATCAAGTGTCTCATTGTATCTCCTTTAATTCATTCAGTTTGTCTGAAGGAAGATGTCAGCTGGGCTGTGGAGCGGTGGGCTGAAGGCGGCTGGAGAAAGGGGAAGGAGTGGAGTCTTTCAAACAACCCTCCTCCTTCACTCTTCATCTCCACCATCCCAATGGAGGCAGGGAGGCCGCGGTTTGAATAGATTTGTCAAGGCAACCAAAAATGTGCACACAAAGTCTTCACACACAGCATACACACACACAAACACATGCACAGCCCCAGCGCTGTGAGAGACCGCAGGCATAACAGCAGTCACATAAAGGCAAGGCCTGCTGGTTGGGATTAGAGGAGGGCAATGTGACAAAAGGATGGTGCATCACATCGGCTGCCTCTGACGCAGAGCATCATCATTTCAAGCAGCTTGTCCACTGATCAATGACTCTACTGAACCAAAGACAGACAGAAACAAACATGTAAACAGATCTGACTCTTCCTCCCACCTCTGCTGCTCTGTGTATGTGTCTCTGCGTGTGTACGTAATGCATTTTATCATACTAAAACCAACTGTCAACCACACGCATAAACAATGTTCTTAAAGGTGCTTTAAGGCCATGGATCTCAAACTGCGTGGTACGTGTACCACTTCCTCTGGTTGTACTTGAAGGAAAATTTGAAACACTGTTCTTCTGTATATATCAGGGCATGTGAACAAATAAAATAAAATAAACAATAAATAATAGTCACTTTATCTCTCGCTCCATCTGAATCTAATTTCACTATACCAGCATCTAAAGTATATGTGAGGAAGAGGATGAGAGAGCAAATGAGCTTAATGGGAATAAATCCTGTGAAAAGTCGGTAGCTGACTTTGCTCGGCCTATTTACACCACTGCATTTTAATGTTGGTGATAATGGTGCTACTTCCAGAGCTCTTTTCTCCGGTGGTAGCTGGTATAAAAGGTTTGAGAACCACTGCTTTGGTCTGTACCTTTTCAATTTCTTTATCCGCATGTCATGAATGGGTTGGGAACAAAACAACCACACAAATAATGTGCACCAGAAATTATGCAAAAACTGGCATCACTGTAAGAAATGAAGGAGACAAAAAAGGAAATAAGCGTGTCCATCTTTTACATTCCTACTAATACTTGTTGGAACCACAGACGATAAAAATCCACATACATTTCAGAGTCATTTGACCCAAGAGTGACATGTATACAATCCCATAGGTGAAAAAAAAAAACAAACCTGGGTATAAATGGCTTTTTTAACCAGCGGGACTGGGGTATAAGATATCAACATGGTGTGAGAGTGTAAATGACATGCAGGTGACACATCTACTCCCCAGAATGTGAAGGATGCTTTTGAGCCTTCTCTGTCCATGTATATGTGTCCATTTTCTTGTGTGTGATCCACCACCTGCTGCCTTGTGCAAGTCAGAGAGGAAGCCACTCTGCTTCCATTACATAAACAACGTACTCACACGCACAGGGACACAGGATAATGGACCCCAAACCTCTGCACTCAGCTGATGGAAGTCTGATCTAATGGAGCCATCAGGAGGACCAAATACATCTCCTGTAGGAGTCCATATCCACTACGCAGCAAACGTCACTGGAGCACACACACAAGGATCCTTAAAGGGGCAGTGTAAGCCCTAAGTTCCAAAAACTACATTAAAGTAACACCTTGTGAACTAGGCTTTATTCACAAACTCCCAAATAGACCCTAATTATTAAGGTTTAAATAAAATGTGAATAATTACATAGAGCTGGGCATATGACATGTCAGAAGTTTTAGTTAGCCAACATCAGGATCTTGCACATTTGATACAGAGCACAATCCATGTGTCTTTATTTTCCTCACTGTGCATAAAGCATCGCAAACACAGCATCTGAAACAGAGCACCTGGCAAGTTGGCTGAGTTCTACAGAACTGTGACTACAGTGTGCGTGCCTCTCCTCCTTCTATCATGAACGAGAGGAACTTTGGCAGGAAATAGCCACTGTTCTTTGCTAGTTAATGCCTGTTGAGTTCAAAGTTCAGAGCAGGAACTACTTCTTCCTCTATCACCAGAATTTTGCTGCAAAACTTACACTTCATCTTTGAGGAAACCCACACAAATTATACATTAAAACATGCAGTTCAGCCTGGAATATTTTGATATGGCTTTTCTAAGCCTTGTGAGTAACACTAGCATACATTACAAGATTACAGAGCACAGATCAATGGCAGATGAATTTTAACTGCCCTTGCGACCTAAGAACAGATCCATGTACAAACAGCTGGCCCTCTTCCTGAGAAATATTCCAACTTTGCTGTTGCTTTTGATTTTATTTGTGTGTATTTTTAATCTTATAAACAAACCTTATTATTAACAACTGTCAATAGCCAGGACAGTCTGCAAGGACCGCTGTACAGTGTGAACATAAATTGTTCTTGAGCTGGAATTAAATTAAACCACATTTGTAAAACTGCACACTAATCAAACTACAATCTGATCTTCGAGGATGTTGTTTTGTATATGTAAGTAGTGTCTCTAACCTTTCTTCAAAGCACCTACAGTAAAAGCCTCATTATAAAAACTCTCTGCTAAGTGTACAAAAGTCTTCTGAACCATAACACACATGACAGTCTGCAACCTAACTTCTCGGAAAGTAGTTCCGAGCATTTCACTCTGGGCGTCTGTAGCTCCCACCTCATCCAGTTGCTGTATAATCTCTATGGATTAGGATGGTTTATTCATGACTGTAGTGTACTCAGTGTGTATGTGTGTGCGCGTGTGTGTATGTGTGTGCTCTGGGCAGGCCACTAGAGTGTGACAGCAGGCCAGCACGGTGACAGGAGACACCTTGGAGACTGTGACAGGCTGCCAGCTGTACACCATCATTCACATTTCTCTCTCTCACTCACTTCTCCTCACTATTCTACTCATCTTTGCCCACATTCATCTCTTCATCTCCTCTTCTCCATCTGTATTCACTCCATTCACACCCTGCCTGTCTTTTTGTTTTCCTTTTTTCTCAGCTCCAACCTGTGCTTTCTCTGCAGCAGTCAATAGGATTTAAATTATTGAACATTTCTCATACTTTATTTCTATGTCTATTTTATTCTGTCTCAGTCGATGGGTGAATCTTTCTGTCTCTGCCTCTTCTTATTTCTGCTCCTCTTCTCTCCTGATCTCTTTTTTTTCCTCTTCGGGCAGTGATGTCACGTGCCCCTCATCTGACCCATTTGGTCTATATAACGCGGCCCAGCAGGTGATGATCTCTAAATCCCATCTTCTCTTTTTTTAGCTTCTTCTCATCTCCCCATCCCACCTCCAAGTGACTTCTTGAACCTTAGAGGGGGGGAATTATCTCTGCCCAACGAGAATAGAGCAGTGCACTACTGAGGTGCCCAGACCCCACGTGCACAGATTCATACGTATTTATACACCATTACGTGATGCCACTGCTAGCTCCACAATATCATCTAAAGCTCACAGGCAAGATCCAGCTTTGTAGGGGTTATTGATTCGGAGTTGGAGTTCTGTAAAGGTGAGCATTTAAAGGGACTGAAAGTTTACATAACACACCGCACCAATCAATGCGTGTGCTTTTTGATGGTGGATTGTGTGCAAAATATCTGCAAAATACACTGAAAACTGTGCAAACAATAGGAATCAGCCCAGAGCCACAGGATTAGGATGTTGGGTAAGACAGAACTCTGACCTTTAGGCAGACCAACTGCACATACACAGTGTGTTTCTAATGTGAGTGACTGGGACAGATTATATTTTGGATTCAACTTGGTCCTCAAGCAAACCAGAGTCCTGCCACGATCCATGTCCAGAAGAGGGTGATGTGTTAAGGATGAGAGCTGTGCATCAGTCAGAAAGTTATTTCAGTTAGTATTTTCATTAGTAGTTGACTAGCATTCAACCAGTGGTCATAAATGGTTTTGTAATAAAATAGTGAATACACACAGTTCGTGAGTTAGTTAGATAAACATGTTTTTGTGTATACATGTATTCATACAATACATGTATACACAAAACAGTGAACAGTTTATGGACTAGAGGCAAAGGAAACACATGGCTGCACCCACAAGAAATCTAGAGAACATAACATAGGTGCACAACTGTTTCCCTGTAGAAAATCCCCTTAATTAGGCAGACTCATCTCTTAATTCTGGCAAAAAAAAAAGACGGAGGGTTAATGAGTACGAGAGAAAGTGAATCCTTGCCTGTCCCCTACCTTCAACTGGACAAAGAAGGTTATTTCAGATTTATCGTTCTGGGTAATCATCACAAATAGAAAATCACTTAACATTCCAATTACGCTGTGCCACACCCATCCCTTAGATGAATCAAAAATAGGAGATGCCAGACAAGGAGAAGAGGGCAAGTACAACCTTGAATCCTCATAACTCTACCGAACATTCATACACATTCACAGCCAAGTAACACACACTTGAGTGGAAAAAACCAAACACACACACAGAGACACGGACACAAAGACACACAAAAATGACAGAAATAGGAAAAACAAAAGGCAAGGGACATAAAAGAGGATGTAATACAGATAAAGGTGTGTGGGGTGTGTGTGTGTGTCTGTGTGACATTTGCATCTCTGGCTCTCGAGCACCTCTGGTCTTGGCTGGTCCTCATCAGTATGTGCATACTGAGTGAGCCCAGGTGCTGCGTATGGCGCAGAGGTCACATCAGAAAGGGCAAGTGCTAAAATGAAGCTAAAACAAATGCACGTGCATCCTATCTCACATGCTCGCCCACAAGCACATAGAAATGCATTTGTGTATGCTAACACATATGCGCAGAGTTGCAATATGCACACGCACCATCAAGGGTTAACTGTCTCAGTTGTCCACTGATACACACTGATATACACCCAGGACGAAAATGTGAGGTGTTGATAACAAATATAAAGGGAAAACATGCAAACAATGGTTCTCTATGACTTCAAAGTCTAGGTTGTGGTCAGGGGAACCTGTGTAGATCAGCTTGGTTGTGCAGGGAGAAATTAAAGAACCTAAGTGCCCCTTAGCTCAAGTGAATGAATTTACATGATGATGTGGAAGCTGAGGAATATGCTGCTGTGCAGTTTCTTTAGCATCTTTACCTTCAGGGTGAGTTTGTGTACATGAACATGTATGTGGCTATATCACCTGCTGCATCCAGTCCTGTGTGCCTTTGCTCGTCTCCTGGAGCCAGATGTTGTGAGCGGAGTCAGTCAGAGCCACAGCACACACTCTGTTCTTCACTTGCATTTCCCTCTGATTCATCTGCCAAAACAAAGCAATCAAGTGTATGTTGGTTATGCAGGTGTGTTAAGGACATACAGGTAATTTCGTACAGCATTTGAATGTGAGAGATCAGAACTGTTATATGAAGACACACAATTTATGGATGACAAACAATCGCAACCAGTTAAACAATAGTGAAAAGAGCTTATTTTTGGCATAATACAAAGTTTTTGAATATTGTTAGTGCCATTATGAAACCTAATATTATTTGAATTGGTTGTCCAATAAATGAAACACTATAAAACATAAAAGGCTGGGAAAAAATTCCTGCACTTTTGATGACCCCCCCCCAAAAAAAGCAAAACTATTACAATTGAGTTCCAACCCAGGCTCTGGAATTTAATTTGTATTTTTTACTAATATCGTTTACCATTTTATGTTGTTATCCATAAAGAGTGTCTTCTGGGTGTCACCCTTGCTGTATTTTCTTTATTTTGTTATGTATTTTAGTTATTGCATGTTTTGCATGTGGCAAAATTGATCATAAAATTGTTAATAATACAAAGTATATGGGAAAGACGGGTTTAAGAAGCATAATAATAATAATATAACATCTTCTGAATAACATCTTCAGAAAAACTTGGCTTTGAAATGTGTAGACATGAATTAAATCATATTAATATGACATGGTGATTGTGTCAGTAGATAGTCGCCTAATAAAAGTTTTATTCCCCGTGTAACACGCTCTGTCAGCCTTCTCCACAGACCATGATAGCACTGGCCCGGTGGACAGCTTTGAACTTGGCGCATACAGATTCAACCTGGTGTATAGCATAATGTTATAAAGTGAAATATGAAAGAGCTGCTCCAACATAGCGTGTCCTTGTCACGTTCTGTGCAAATGTCCTTCCCTGTGCACGTTCAAATACCTCAGTCCCCATTCTTAATACCCTTTCCCTTCACATGTCACAGAGAATGTGGCATCACTAGGCCCGTCTTCCTATTCCCCTCTGAATGTCAACGCCAAGGAAAATGTCACACAAAGGACTTGTTACCACAGTACAATAGACTTCCCACACCACTGGCCCTACCCTAAGGAGTAGCATAGTAGGCACTGAGAATGAGCCATTTAACTCAGCTTTGCTTGAAGATAAAATAGTAAGAAAGGAGAACAGGACTTGCAACAATAGGTTAACAATCACTCACTGTATAGATTTAGTGAGGCTGGGAAAGAAGACTGGTGGATTGGGGATGGTCCTACTGCTGCAGTATAGCACTAAGTATGGGCAGTGGGTGTGTGGTCATTTACACACACCGTGCTACAGCTGTGCAGAACAAATGTTAACTGCATTAAAGCTTCATCTTAAGTGTCATCTGGAGGGAGAAAACTCTTGGCAGTGTCTGCGACTACTGGACTTCTGCTGGGCTTAAAAATGGCAATGGTGTTTATGGCTTGGTGCCTGAGAATAAGACTAGCGCTTCAGTGGGAGATTGAGGTAATGTTGAAACTAAGACAGGGGTTGGAATAGCAGGCATTAGTAGGTGGTTAGATGTAAGAATATGATCACTCTGAGTCTTATCTCAAACACTTAAGTGTAATAAAACCACACTTTTTGGAAAGGCAGAGAGTATAAGGTGAATGAACATGTGTCTGACAGGCTGTCGCAATCACAGAGGCAGGCTCTCGCTGGGTGGCTGTACATCATAATGACAGTGGGCATTTGAATACGTCCTCACTCGCCCAGCCAAATTAAAGTGGGAGTGTATAGAGATAAATGGAATCTATTAAGGCACTAAGGACTCATGCATCATCCCGCTGATAAGGCTTCCACTGGAGCGTCTTCACCATGGTGGAGGATAAAGCAGAATGAGAGGGGAGGTACAACATAAGCATAAAGAAAAAAAAAAGTAGAGAGAGACAACAAAAGAAGACACGTATGTGCAGACAAATTCCCTCGCTCACACAAAATCATACGATCACATACACACAGAGAGATACAGAACCCTCTCTGTACTCCCTTCCTCATCCACGCTTGGTTGAAAAGCTTTTCTCTGGCAGAACTTGGCCTGTGGGAGCAGCAAAGTCAACCTTTTAAAACTGGAGGTGTCAGTCAAGGTCTTGTTTTCTGGTGGTAGCCAAACGGGCCAGTCCCTGAGCATAAGGGCTGCTAACAGAGGCCAGGAAATACAAGACAGTAGATTGACTGTCCATGGAAAAAAAACTTAGCACACGAATAAAATCTGGTCAAAAAATCACCCAAGCCTTGGGAGTGGGGACAAAACATTTTTCCACTTCCCAAATGAATGTTCTTCTCGCTCCCATAACATTACAATAGATTATACATTTGGTATTAAACTTGAAACATACTTTATTTTTACTTGATTAAAACTGTAACGCATAGTGCCAAAGCAAGCTGTATTTGCCAATGTTCCGAATAATGACAGGTTGTTTAAGTCCATCTTTGTTTCCAGCATTTCAACATGCCACTTTTAAAACAAAAGTGCTTCAGAGAGCCAACAAAGGATATGCAGATAAATGGAAAACACAACACAGAATAGGAATACTAAATACAATGACCGGAGAAAGTGTGTGTGCATGTCGTCATGTGTGGGTACACACATGGATGTATGCATATGGGTGAAGGAATGAATGTGAGCAGATATGAGGGAGAGTACACAACAGAAGGGCAATTTGGTGGTGGAGTAAGTGACTGACAGACAGTGGTTACACAAAGATGAGGCAGGAACAAAAGAAAAGGCACAGCTGGTAAGGTGGGAGTGGGGCTTGGTTTTTCGATGGTGCTAGTCTGGAACCTAAAAACTGAACTTAAGTGTTTAGACAGTGCATAGTCAAACGTGCCTGTCTCATCAAGCTGACAGATGATGGGAGGAAAAAAGTTTTTAAAAAACGGGATAATGAGACCTTAGGAAATCCGAAAGCAGTCATTCAAATTAATTTTTATTCAGCACCACTAGATGCTTTTTGGTGGGTAAAAACAAGTTTTACCAAGTAAGTTTTAATGGTTAACACAATGTAAAAAGTTCTTTGTCTCTAACTAACTTCTGTGCTCACGTTTCTCTGTAATTGTTTAATAGAAGTTCATGCTTAACCAATTAAAACTTCGGTTGACGTTCAATTATCCCATAATCCATTATGTTAAAACCGGTAATTGCTTTTAAATGATGTGGCTGTTTACAAATATATGATTATACACCACAATGTGTACATGAAGTGTAGATTTGGTAACATGAGAAATATATAAAATGCATACACTGCTAATTTATCAGTATCACAATCAGACACATTAACCCCATTTGTGAAAACTAATTTGTTTGAATTTAAATGGGAATCAGGATATAAGGACACAAAGGATTCATATAAAGAAATAACAATCAGTGAATTTTTGTTTTTTTTTCTTTATCTAGTAGTAAAATACTTCAGATATATATAATTATGTATTGACTGAAAAAAATGTATTTGTAAGGAAGACATTCATTTTGAGCCACAACAGTTAATGTGATGGTTGTTGGTGGAGCCTCATGGCCTGACCATGGTTGACTGTTACATGACGAAAGAACATAAATCAAGAACCCTCACCAAAAAATAGTATACATTCCCAATGGTGCCTCAACCAAAGATTAAAAACCAAACAACTCCATCTCCCAACACTGGTTAGATAAATCACTCCCTATGACAGTTCTCATTGCCACATTGCCTCCTCACATGGCTGTGGTAACAGTTGGGGTAATAGGTTGACAAATAATGAGTGCAGTGTGGCCCTCGACCACAATAATTTTGACACCACTGGGTCTCATGTTGTACAAGCCACAATGACAAGTGTGGATTGCTGCATGTTGAAAGGAAAATCTGTGATTGTCTGAGTCTTGAGTCTGCTTGGTGTGTGATACTCATGTATACCTTACCACTCATTTAGAACCACATGCTCCCAAGTAGAAGTATTCTTATCACATATCACTCATCATGTCGTAATTTTGTAATCCAAGTTACACTGTCAGTTAATGTTAGTCATTTAAAAAAACAATCTAGAATGTCTAATGTGCTAATCCACTATGTAACCACAGATTGCAGCTTTAACAAGGAAAGAGAGCAGCTGTCGTGATCAGTCTTGTATCGGACAGGGAAAACACAAAGAGAAACACGTGGAAATACTTGTTGAGCTAAAACCAACGCACAGATGTTGAGACATTTGCCGTGTCTCTGCTGGCCTTTCCTTTAATGCTGGAGCAGCTGGATATGCAGATTAAAAACTTGGGTGGAGCTCGGACATGGACGGCTTGCATCTTTACAAAAAATGCAAGGAAGGGAGAATGTTACAGGAGGAAGTTGAATTGGTATCAAAAAAGAATATGCCAATATGAAAAAAACATGCAGATAATTTGTTAATGTTTTATTGACTGAAGCAGCTGGAAGAAGCTTAAATAATTGGATATTAATTAGTTAATGGATGACAGGAAGACTGTGAATGGTGCTCCACATGCTAACAACCAGTCAACAACCAAAACCACTTTAAGCTGCAAGGGACACTTTGAAACCTAGTGTATCGGAGAAAAAAAAAAAAATAAATAAAATTAAAATGTAGCAGTTTAAATGTAGTCTTCATGAAGCTTTTAAGCAGTTTAAGCTTATATACCTGACTAATTATTGAGGCCGGTTTAATGTTATCATTTACTTTGCCACAAAATATGAACATTTCTTCTTAACTGTTTCATTGACAAGCTGTTTTCAAAAATCGGTTGTGACGTGGTTTTAATACGACCACAGCCGCGCATCATATCTGCATTCCTTCGAGACACAATAACAAAGCTGAGTCACAACTGATGACACAGACTGGAGTCCGTGTCCAGCCCACATATATGTTCAAACTGTACAATTCTCCTGATTCATGCTTTTCACAAGATCTATCAAAGTGACATCTTCCATGAATTAGGAGCCGCTGAAACAGACAGACAGAGTCATAGATCATTACATGGATTTTGCAAGACTTACCCTGACTTGACTCACTCCAACCGTGACCTCTCCACACACAAAGACTTTTCTCTAACCTTTGTATCTTGTACGTGACCTCTCACACGAGAGGCATAAAGTACAGTGTTAATTAGCCCTTTAAGCTGCTTCCTGCTACAAAGCTAGAGCTAACTGGGAGTCTTTTTTGTTGCACATAATCTTATTTTCAGCACAAATGTAGAATGGGATGTGATGGGCGTGCAAGAGTTAATGTGGGATATGTATTTCAGGCTGCACAGTAATCATGTTTATCTGTCTGTACGAGGAGTTGAAATAAGCGTCAGGACATCATTTAACAGCATGCTAAGCTAATCTCTGGTCCAGATAAATATTTCATTTCTGTCCTCCCTGTGACGCTCCCCTGCTTGCGACTGCGCCGCTGATGGTACATCTAAACACCAGCAATAATAAAGACAATTATTTAGGCCTTTGATAATTATGTGTCAAAGGCAGCGAAAGCCACTAGATAATTGGCCAAAAGTGAATGGTAATCCACAATGGAGATCCCTGCGGGGAGACAGGCAGGCTCATCCCTAGAAAGAATGCGGTTTTCAGAGAAAAGAGAGGAAAAACCAAAGATGAAAGATGAGAGCTCTTTAAGAGACCTTGTTCACTGTCAAATAGTCAGTGTGAAAAGCCACAATTATACAGAGAGAGCAGGTGAGAATAGAGAGCTGCAAATAAGGGATAGGAAAACAAGAAAATGACAAAAAACGAGTGAGAAGGAAAAGGAAGACAAGATATAGAGATTTAGTGGGAGTGTACAAAGATTGAGCAGAGGCCAAGAGGAAAAAGGGAGAGAAGCTCCGTGCTTGTGCCAGTGACAAGGCTTATAATGTGGCAGTGCCAACAGCCACAGATAGTCTAGGACTTCCCACTGAGCACTGAAGCACTGCTTAAATATTTGATTGATTAACTGTCCGGTTGGTGCCAGAGAGTAAGAGGAGAGAGCATCAGAGAAGCCAGGGCGAACACAGGAAAAACAAACAAACATGTATGTACTGTACGTGAACACTGGAAGGTTGGAAAACACATGGCGCAGACGCACTAACACATTTCACCCCCATAAATCCCAAAAACATGCCAACAATGGAACAACAGCAGAAACACAAACAGATACAGACATTTATACAGTGTGTGTGCACATGGTGACTGCAAAGACAGTAGAAAGTGTCGGAAAAAAACAAACATGATGGGTGACAGATGCTCTGGCAGTGATTTTCTTCTATCATAAATCAGTAAGGACAATAGACTTATAGATAAACAGTGATTAAATTGATGATCCTCAGTCGGATTTGGCTTTTCAATAACTGAGTGGTTTCACCACAGGAACGGTCTTTGTGCGCGATCGTGCTTGTGTCTGTCTGTTTCTAGTAACTGATCTCAGGTCAAAGAGAAGTGAGAGTGCAGCGTGTTCATTTACTCTACCTATTCTGTCTGTGACACACACATGCACACACACACACGTCCATGTTCTTCCCTGACTGTGAAAACACAGGCAGCTGGCCCCCCACGCTCCAACACCCTCCACAGGAAGAGACAACACCAGCACTTCCTGTGGCTTTGAAGCAGAGGTCCCAGGTCCCCTGTCTGTCCCCAGTTTCCTTTGTCTTAACCACAGGAAGGAAGCCCTCTCCAGCACGAGGCCACATGGCCCTAGGGAGTGCGAGGGAGAGTGTGTGTTTGTGTGTGCACATCTGTCAGTGCTGTGGGAGTCTGTATAGCTTTGGCGCACTGAGATCGCATGAATTCGTTCACAAGGTTTTTCCCGTCTTCTGTCTCTGGGGTGAATGAACTCTGGCCATGGTGAAGGTGCAGAGAGGGAGGAAGGGAGAGAGCAGGAGAAAACTGCAATAATTTCCTCCTCTCTTTCCTCTCAGTGCTGTTGTCCACTTATATGATGGAGAGAAGATGATTGAAAGATGGAGGGTAAAGGGTGCATGTTGTCTTATAGCTCACTTGTGAGGATATTACAGAGATATGCATCTTAAACTGACCTGACTTCCATTCATTTGGACAGCCTAAAAAAAGTGTTATCCCTAACCTTAACAATTACCACTTAATACCTAACCTTGACCTAACAATTCCTCCGAAATAAGGTTCTGAAGTCAGTTAGGACCACGTTTTGATCTCCATGAGGACTACTGGTCCTGACAAGGTCGAGGTTTATGCCACAAAAGGTCCTAAAGAGTTAACAAATACAAACACACACACATGTGCAGACACACCAACATCAGTAGGGGCAGTGAGGAAAAGGAAGGCCAATAAATATTTACTGACACAGCAGAAGTTGAAAATGGTTGTCCACTGGTGGAAACAAAAGACAGAGGATGAGGAGCGACGTGCCAGGAAACCTGCCGGCTGTGGGCGCTGCGCCCCGCTTGTGCCCACATGGAAAACAAGAGGAAGACGGGAAGCCAGGATGGAGGGGAGAGAGAGAGAGAGAGAGAGAGAGAGAGAGAGAGGGGGGACAGGAAGGATGGATGAAAAGAGAGAGAGAGAGAGAGAGATGGGGGACAGGAAGGATGGATGAAAAGGAAGAGCAGAAGGGATGAATGATGTGTGTTGTGGTTAAACAATAGCAGAACAGTGAGTAAACGCAAATGGAGGTGGACTGAATGATCTGTCAGGCTGATTAATCGAGACAATTTTTGCCATTTATTAATATTTCAGAATGGCAGATCATTATTTAATGAATCTGCCAAGTGTTTCCTACTTATGTAAGATTACACTGTTTTTTCTTCTCAGACACTTGATGGTAAGACATCATATTTGACGAAGTTAATCTTTAGATGACATGTTTCATGTACTCAATATTTAGTTTATACATACATTTTTCAAACATAACTGTACTGCAGTGCAGACTAAAAAGAACAAAAGTGTTGTTCAATGAATGTATATTAAGGCCAATAACTAAATTTTTTTAAATTTAAATTTTAATAGATGGAGGGGATAAAAAGATAATCAGCCACAGAAAAAAACTATACTGTTCAACTTCTTTTTTTTTTATTCTGAATTTTAAAAATATCTTCAATATCAGGATGAACAATATCTTAATGTGCAAATTATATGGTTAGTTCTTTCATGTTTTTTCTTTATTAACAACTTTATGTGACTTTGTAGAGTTCCTTTCACTTAGTCAGAGAAGATTTTCCAAATCTTTTTTTCTTCCTGCTACTGATTTTAATTCCACAAAACAACGAGTCAGTTCCAGATTATTTGACAGATGACTGTCATTGTGATGACACTGCATTCAAATCACGTCGACCCAATAAGCCGAGCTTATGCTGAAATGTATATCAGTATTTCACATTTTTTCATTTGTAATTAACGTCTGCACAGCGCTTAATGTTAATAAGTCCAAACGCTTTGATTGACTTACATTTGTGTCAAAATTAAAAGACTGGTTGCTCAAGTTACTTAAGCTGTGACAACAGAAATCAACACTCACACTGAAGTGATACTGACAGAGTTAAAAAAGGGGCCAAAGTTTTGTAACGTTAGTAGCATATGTTATTACATTACATATACATCATATGTTGTTTAGGGACAGCAATTAAAGAAATTTTCCATTTGATAATTCCTAATTAGATGCCATTCTTTAATATCGTAAAATTACAGCCTGCTGACTAATTAAAGTCTTGTGTTAATTACAATAATTCTTAGTTAAGAAAAGCAGCACAGGCTATAGTGCGCAATGTCTTCATCATTCCCAAATCAACTGGCCATATTAGCAGCTTTGGTCTACAGAGTGAAACAAGGAAGTTACTTTTCCATATCGGACATAGTTTAGTCCTCATCATCTCGAAATCGCCTTCTCTCTCTCTCTCTCACTCTGAAAGTGCTCCTTTCTTGTCTTTCTCCCTGTCTCTCAACCCTCCGGCAATGCTGTAAAATAGAAACCTAACCTCAATATTTTCCCTCACGGTGCTGGGACTTGCTGGCCCATTAAATTCCCCTTCCCATGTGTCAGCTTGCACATTTCCACCATGAAATTTTCGTATAATTAAACTTTCTTAATGATTTATAAGCTATAATAATAGCCGTAAGTATTTCAGAGCAGGTTAAAGGGACAGCCTTTAAGTGCACACCGGGGGATGACCCTGTTTTAACATAGTTTCGGATGGGTGACTCTCAGCAGGAGGCGAGGATGGATAGGGTGAGGGAGAAGGAGACTGACGGAGGGAGGGAGGGAGGGAGTGAGCAAGAGGGCCTAACAAGGGTGGTGGAGGAGGAGGAGGCTGAGACCTTTGTGTCGTAACTCAGGGCGATGCTGACACCGAGGAGAACCATGAGATCCCTGAACCCTGGCAGGGAGGAGACAGCTTAAACCATGGTCTCAGAGAGAGAGAGAGAGAGCACAAGAAAAGCAGAGCAGTGAGAGAGGCTGAAACACTAAAAGATTGAAACTCTGGGAAGGAAGAAGAAAAGAAAAACACAGGTCGCAAGAGGACCTGAGACCGTTGATAAAACTTTAGATTGATTAAATAAATCGTTGAGTTAACAGCAGGAAGAAAGGCAGAATATCATAAGAGACAGAAAACAGATTACATTAAATTAAAGCGGGAAAAATATGAGGCAGAGCCTTTTTTTCAGGAGCCAAATAAACATATGAAACACACAACAATGAAAAAACAAAGTTTACGGGAACAAATTTAATGCAGTTAATGTCTAAATGATGTGCGCACGCACACACAAATATGCACACAAACACACACACTCACACACAGATGTTTGCTCTCGGCTGCCTCTCTGACTGCAAGGCTGATATGATTGCCACTTAGGAAATCAGTGTGTTTTCACACCACTCACAGCTCTGCCAAAGCTAATGTGTTAAATATCCATCGGGTACTGCTGTCCATTTCAGACACACACACACACATACACACGCACACACACATACACAAACAGATTCCTTGTACTAACGGAGCCCATTTTCTGTCATTTGAGCCAAAATTTCTAAATTGGGGTACAGTGAGGAACTTCAGCATACCATGATGTGGAATTCTCCCTAAGTTCATCGAAATTTGAGGTGATAAATATGAAGTGGTGCAAAAATTTTAACAATTGTGTTACTTCTTGTTCACTCTCCTCCCTGTCATCAAGTTAGGCTCATTTTATTATTTTAATACACATTCAGTTTCGCCCCTCTCTACGATCTATATAAATTTTATTTCATGCTTCACAAATCAATACGTGAAGTCCAGTTAATGTATGTGTTTTTGAAAAAGGTGCAGGCTGTTAATGGCAAAATTCACCAAATATCTCGGTGGACTGTTTTTCACCTTAGCTGTGAATGGGGGAGGAGAAAGAGAAGAGAAGGGAAATGAAACAAAAACAACAAATCTGGAGGCGCCTGCTGCTCTCCACGTTACTGGCAAATCAGGTGTGTCTGTGTGTGTGTGTCCCTTCTGGGCCGGAGGAGTTGGATTGTTGAGGGAGGTGTTTTGTACAAACTTCTAGGGCCACTCGACCCATGTCTAAGTGTGACGCGCTCATGGGAAAAAAAAGTTGAGGGGGGAAAGGAACGAGTGGTAGGAGGTAAAAGAAAGTGACAAAGAGAGAGAGTTCCTCTCTTCAGTTATCATCCTTCATATTTGCTTGTTTCCAGTGCTGTGAGGGTAACGAACGAAACCCTTCAAAAGGGAAAATAAGAAAAAGACAAAAAACGTGAGTGTGATCTCCCTGAACTGAAAGGGAGAGTGAGGGGGGGAGAACTACAGAAGGCCAAATGAAATTAATGGAAATATATAACAATCTGAAATTAACTTCTCATTGCCACAAGCCATGGTTTAAAACGGCTTTTCAACACGAGGAAAGATGAGTCAGAAAAAGAAGGAGAGGAAAAAGGTATTGAGGCCATTTCGCAAATTGGACAGACTGAAGAAAGCTACAAGTTAATTTGCCCTGTCGTCTTGTAAAAACTTTGTATTTTTATTTAAGGCACACACTCAAATTATTATTTTTATGCCCAAAGTAATCAAGACATGAGAATTAAAGATTAAAATAATACTAATGTAGGGCTTAAGAAAATATAAAGCAATTCAATTAGTCAATTAAACAGCCAGGGTAAAGAAGGAAAAAAAAAAAACCAAACCCATTAAAAATATCTAAATAATCATGATGTTCCATTAAAATAGATTTAATGGCAAAATATTTTCTCTTCAAGCCTTAAATACAGGTTTTTAATATTACAGATAGTACAACCTAAAAAGCCTCAAAAAAAAAAAATCTAATTATAAAAAGTAACAAAATAATGATCTAAATTAACCAAATTAGTGCGATTAAAAAATATACTAAATAAACATAACTTTAACTGTAGAATTTGTTATCATTAAGTTTAGGTTTAAAGCACACACTAAAGAGATATGGACATTAAAATATATGCATGTACTTTTATATTCTTCTGTTACTGTTGCAGAGTGTTTCAGAACATGGTTTATTAAAGGGCTGTGAAAAACAAGCAGTGATACACTCTGAAGTACATAATGAAATCACCACAAGGATTCCCTTAATGAATTAAATGTAAAATTCACCAAAAGTAGTACACCAGTTAAAGTGCTTTTCAAGTGATATTGTTGATTAAAAACAAAGCCTGAGAGAAGAGTGTGGAGTGTATACACACACACACGCAGACCATACACACCCAATACGGTATAAAGAATATTACTAATCTTATAAAAAAAAGCAATTAAATCAAAGTGGTATAGAGCCTGGAGCTATGAGGACTGTCAATTCTGCTGGAAATGCCACAGAAGATTACAGTTGGGTTTGTGGATTCCATGAACCCTTTTTTGATTAGGGAGTCAATTATTTCTCATTACCGAAGATGCTATTTCGGAAAAAGACCTTGTCAGTCAATCATGAAAAAAGTCCTCGAAAAGCGTGAATAAACCATTAAAGAGAAGGGCAGATGGGGTGTGGGGTGGGGGGTGGGCGGTGGTGGTGGGTAGAACAAGCACACTGACCCTTTTCCCCACCCAAACTCCTACTTGTAGTCAAATTACCTTTTAACTATTACACCTCTGTCAGGTCTTTGTCAGCGTATGGTAATTAGGGCCCTCAGTGGTGAACATTTGAAAAGAAAACAGTATATTTATTAGTTTGTCTCAGAGAAAGACATTTACCCACAGCTGAAGGTAAGTTTGAATGTGGTGATTATCTTGTCATTTTCAGGCTGATTGTCTCACTGTGTGTGTGTGCGTGTGTGTGTGCGTGCGATAGGAGTTGTCAGTGTGAATGAGTGTGTATTTGTGTGAGAGAGTGAAGGCTGGTGTATGACTCCAGGTAATATGGTATTTGTGTGTGTGTGTGTGTGCATGTGCATGGATGGACATAGATGTGTGCATTCATACATATATAATATATATTTATAAGTGTGTGTGTGCGTGCATTCTTTAACTGCATTCAGCACATTGATAGGCAAGCACAGCACATTTCTCCTGTCCTCTTTGTTCTGCACTGGGTTTGACACCTCTAAACAATAGCAGCGCTTCACTTCGCCCAGCCCCAACCCACTGCCAACCACACACTGCATGGATGGGAGCTGCCAATTAGCACTATCAAACATCCCTCATCAGCTGTCTGCTTATTTTGTTTTTTTTTGTGTGTGTGTTTTTTTTTTTTTTAAGGATACCACAACAAATCAATAATTCTGAGTTTTCTTGAAAAAGAAAAGAAGAAAGCATGATCGCTAATTGTATGGTATGGACTGAGCAGAGTAAACAATGGGAGAACTGTCACATGAAGTGGGGTGTCACAAAAACCACTGAACCCACCCTAACCCTGGTGTCTGGAGCTGATGACATTTCGGGGGGACCCCTTCCTTCTTGCTGTGGCCTCAACGCGACTTAGGTCTCTTGTCTAACTCACTAGCTGTTTGGATAACTCTCATGCTCATGCACTCTTTTTTTCCCCTCAAACAGAAAAGCTGTCACCCGCTCAAAAAAAAAAAAAAAAAAAAGACCCACACTCTCAGTTTATCTACCTTTGTTGTAATGCCACACTGGGTGAGCTGTGTTTTTGGTGGCCACTGGGCAGCGAGACGACGTGGCGTGACCCAGGGGACAGAGGGTCAATGTAGGGGAGAGAGATGTGGAGGTGGGGGGGGGGTTGCTGTCATGGATGGAGAGAGGGTCTCAGAGGGCTGGAGGTGAGCAGAGGTGTCTGTGAGATGACTGTCGCTCCTCTCTCTGTGGTCCAAGCCCTTTTCATTAACCTGCACTCCTGGGTTGACCAAACAGGAACAGGGTGTGTGTGTGGGGACGGGTACAACGCACTAACCCTGGTCACCACTAGAGACCTGCCGTCTTCCTGCCTTCCTGTCTGTCTGAATGCAGATCCATTACAGACGGGGGGGGGAGTACTTCTGAACAAAATACACAAACAGGAACACATGCATGGGCACACACAAACACACACACACACAAGCATACAAAAATACACATGCATCAAATCCTGCTAAGGGAACAAAGGACAGGCAGTGCCCCCTAGTGTTTTCATCAAAGCGAAATCAGACCAAATCAACTAACCATCACCCCAAAGTGAGGCCACAAAAACAAGACACATGAAGGGAGCAAGAGGTGAAGAGGATGGATTTGAGGGAGAAGTGCTGTCATACAGGAGGAGCAGGGGTGGAGGGTGGGTGACACCCAGGACACTGGGGATGGAGAGGAAAGAAGAAGGGATGGACGTTGAGGAATGCAACAAGCATGGCAGATGGGGGAACGGGGGGGTCGTACATGATAACTAGTAGGTGGCGAAGTGGGTGGTGGTTAAAATATGTCTGACATGACCAAGACGTTTTTAATATTCGAGGGTGAGAGAGCGAAAATGTGAGACGGAAAAGAAGAGGGAGAGCGGCAGGCAGGCCATGCATGACAGCTGATGTCAAAGGAGTCCAGAGGAACCGCCGACTGTGAAGTCATCTAATAGGAAAGCAGAATATATATGAGACTGGGACACACACACTCACACACAAACACACACACAGTGTTGCACGGCTATTCTTCCTAGGACACTGCATTGAGCTCCATTCCATTTGGACAGCCTAAACAAAGTGTTATCCATAACCAGTTAGTTCTTAACATTAAACTTAACCTAACCTCAATTCAAATCTTAGCTCTAAACTAGATGAGTTCCTCAGAGATGAGGTTCTTCCTCATTAGGACCAGGTTTTGGTCTCTGTGAAGACCACTGGTCCTGACAAGGCCAGTGTTTATGCCAGAAAATGACCTAAGGAGGTAACAAATTCAAGTACACAAACATACACACACATAATACTCAGCCAAAAGATGTGGGGCCTGGTAACTAATCTGCACATGACAAACCACACGAGTCTTCACTAATGAGTGACAAGGGATGATTTAGAACCTTACTGGTCAAGAAATGAGCCCTTTGGAGCAAAAATGCAAATTTACGCTTGAAGATAAAAACAAAACACAGATATGAATGGATTTTTTTTTAGATAGATATATATACTTTATTAATCCCATTATCTGTGCAAATCTGTGTGTTTTACATTTTACTCGGACATCCACCTTCATATTCCCCTCCATGAAACAAGGACTACCATTCAGTAAGTTCCGCATTCAACACCAAGCCAGCAAAGACATCAAAGGCAACTCCTCACCAGGAATCTCTCGCCTGCTCTTCTTCTCGCTTCCTCGCTCTACCTTCCTTTTTTGCTCTTTCATAGCCCCATCGTATTTCACAGCACATAAAGCCTTAAAATGGCACATAAAACAGTTCATCTCTTTTCACTGTCAGCTTTCCAGGCTTAAAAAATTAAATATGTTTTACTACAGGTACATAACTAAAACACATCCCTGGAAGAAAAAAAAATGCCATAATGGATTCAAACTCGGTTTTCCATAAGTATCAAAGGCTACAGCATTGGGAATAGATCAGCTGAATAGTCAGTGTGGGGTATTTCATGCTTGAAGTGCAAAATATGACTGAGAAACTGCAATAGCCTGTTTTTCTTTTTTCCCTTTAACATCTATTGCATCGTTGTGTTTTCTGTTAAAACACTGGAGAGACAAATGTTCTGGAAATAAGTTACATATTCTGCAGGTGAAGCACTGATACTGAAGAATTCTTTTCAAACACGCTAAAAGAATGCTGTGACCCTGGTATTTGGAGGGTTTGGAGTAGGCATGGCGAAAAACACCACAGAATACCAACTCTCTATTCAATGAACTTTAAAAGCAGTGAAAGACAGAGAGAGCAGAGAGTGAAGGAGGCGGGTGTGGATGGACATGCAGACTTTAGAGGAGGAAAAAAGCAAAAAAAAAAGAGGAGAGAGGAGATGCAATACACAGAAGCAGAGGAGGGAGAAAGGGTTTAAACTTCAACCCTAGAGTCAGTGAGTTCACTGACATTTGCACCAGGCTCCGCCTAACTGCTCCTCACAGCTTTTCAGAAACAACACTTTCTCTCCTTTCAATCCCTGAGACTCATTCTTCCTCCTACATTTGCTGACGAATGAGGCCATTCAAAGTGTTGAAGAGAAAAAAGTAAACTGGATGGAAGGAGTGAAATTCAAGTGATGCCATCATGACAATGTGCAACCACATATGTCCTCAAGAATCCTCTCTATGCATTCTTAAGGCAGAATTAACAAGGAAGGGAAAAAAAAAATGACATGTGACAAGCGATTCATTTGAGCTGTCAACATGTCATCTTCCCCACATTCAAACCTCACGTCAACTGCTCCTATTCCGTCTCTGCTGAAGGTGACCAAGGTCGTAACCAGCTGACACACACACACAGCAGGTGAATGCGTGGAAACACCACAGTGGGAACAGTGAATGAGAGCGACTGGCAATAATGAAGCGCAAGTTAGAGTAAAAGGACAGATAGGAAAATAGAACAAAGGAAAAAAAGTGACATCTATTCAAAAATGTATAAAGAATTGAAAGCAACTTGCATTTTCTGGTATTAAAAACATGAAATTTCAAAGAATATTAATTTAATATTTTCATTTTTCTCATTTTCGGGTTGAATTAGTCCCATTTAAAATGTATACAAATAATAAAAAAAAAAACATAACCTTACAGGTGAAGTTTTTATTAGGCAGGAACTGTGAGAAGGATGATTCTTAGATATTTGTTGAAAAAAGACAAAATATATATATAAAAAAAAAGAAAGTCAGGTCACTGTGTGCGGAGTGAAGGATTGACGGCATAGAATGAAGTAGCGAGGCTAATGTGAAGTTGAAGTTGAGACAGAGAAGAGGAAAAAACATGACTGATTCAGAGGGTGAGAGGCGGAGCTCAGAGCAAAGACCATACATGCAGGGCACCAGATAAATGAGGAGAGTTAAGTTTATATATAAGAGAGTCGGCAAGAGGAGCGGGTGAAGTTTTTATTAGGCAGGAACTGTGAGAAGGATGATTCTTAGATATTTGTTGAAAAAAGACAAAATATATATATAAAAAAAAAGAAAGTCAGGTCACTGTGTGCGGAGTGAAGGATTGACGGCATAGAATGAAGTAGCGAGGCTAATGTGAAGTTGAAGTTGAGACAGAGAAGAGGAAAAAACATGACTGATTCAGAGGGTGAGAGGCGGAGCTCAGAGCAAAGACCATACATGCAGGGCACCAGATAAATGAGGAGAGTTAAGTTTATATATAAGAGAGTCGGCAAGAGGAGCGCGACCAAACACGCTCGAAGAGAGTGAGTGTCACAAAAAAGAACAGTAAGACGGAGTGGATTGACAACAGCGGCCAGGGGTTGGGGGGCAACGAAAGAATGAGCAAGTGAAGTGAGTTTCATTGCGAATTAAGAGGGAGTGTGTGACACAACAAATGCAGCGATAGGGGCAAAAGACATGGACAGGGAAGAAGAGTGAAAGAAAGAGGTCTGGAGTACAGACCTTGCCTCTGAGGCAACGAGCGGAGAGAGGAACGAGAGACAGAGGCAGACAAAGCCGCATGCTGCTTTCACCATGCAGAACAAAGAGAAGCAGTGCATCATGGGAGTCTGAGCCTTGCGCCACTGCTGACGCCATTCCGTATAAAAACACAATGAAACGTGCAAAAAACACAACAAATAGGGATTCAGGTAATTATCAAATGAAGGACATGATTTTATAAAGACCTTTGTGTTTAGTTTTTTTGGACATGAAACCAATTGACATTAAAAACCTCATTCACAACAGGGTCAGGTTTCTACTTTTAACGGCTTACTACCTAAACTCACACCAAAACAATGCAAGGACATGTAATAACTAATTATATATCATGTATAGTATATATACTGAATATATATACTGTAAGGGGGCAGGGCCTTTCATGTTTGTATGCTGAGTGCTTCATTGTTAAATTGGTTAAACATTCATTTGTTGATTGAGGCTGAACAATTTGTCCTAAATATCTAATTGCGATTTTTCAGCCAAATATTGCGACAGCAACTACAGTTGCAATGGATTGTTTTAGTCACGCATCAGCTTCGATATTTGCCGTGTTGTGGAATCAAAAACAAGATGAACCATTGCCATGAGGTAGCAGGGGAAATATTAAAAACTATACTGCAATGCAATAATAACGTGAAGAAATTAATTGTTTGTAACGTGTTGCATATGTGTAACTAACAAAGAAAAATCTTAAAACACAGATTGAATTGCAGCTCACTGCACTGCGTTGGTTCGAATTGTGATTTATACTGAAGGTGTAAGGACAGAGAGGGTGAAAGAGGAATTGATTTTATTTTTACTCATTTGTCAAAATTTAAATGTAAAGTATTCAGAGATAAAGATATTAGCTCCAAACCTTTCCATCAACGACTCCTACTCACTCCTCTCTTTCTCTGTCTTTCTCGTCTCCTTCCTCTCTCACTCTTCCTCCGGCAGGTCTGATATGCCAGAGCAGCAGCTGAACTCTGAGTAGCACTGTCTCCGGGAAAAAACAAAGTGATCAATGTGAGAAGGCACGGGGCGCTCATGGACAGGCCAATCAATGGTGGAAAGAACCTTGCCCAGGGCCTTATGCAAATGGAAGCACGTCCCGTAACCTCAGGAGTGAACATGCGCACTAGATCAATGGGACGAGGGTAGAACCTTACAGCAAGATCAGCCTCAGCCAGTAAATATGTAATGATGAATCCCTCAAGATTTCACTGAACTCAAATGAACTTCAACTAGCGTGGCTTCTAATATCATAAAAGTGGCAAAAAAAGAACTATGTATGGAGGAGGTGGGGTAGGAGGTGGATGGAGAAGGACAAGAGAGATTAGAAAGAGCCTCTGCACAATGATGCACTGAGGACAGATGGATTTTTCACTTCCTTTTCACTGAGGAGGGAAAAAAAAAACAGGAAGACAAAAAGGTGAAAGACTTATGAATAGTCACCTCAACAATACTTATTTCAGATGTAATGATTTTCAATTACGTCACCATGGCAACCCCCAAGTGTTTTGAGGAAGGAAGGAGAAGAGTGTGATGACCTGGTGAAAGCGTGCTTGGTCATTCAAAACAGACAAAAGGACTGAAGCTACTGAATATTAACAACTGACATTTACTTCTTTATACACTGGAATCTAAAATGTGTTATTAATCATTACCTGGTAAGAGATTAATACAAAGTTGTACATGACTTAATTATGTGTGCGGTAACAGCAAAGACATGTTTCTTTACTGTGTAAAAGTAAAATGACAGACTAAAACTTACTGGACTGGTCATGGAATAAGACAGACAGCTGTGTACTCAAACGACTGACAATCACTAAGAGAAGAGAAAAATATGGACTTGCTGCAAAAGCAGTAAAAGACGCATACAAAGAAAGATGGGTTTTTCGACAGTGTGAGTTATCCTGAAGCGTATTGAAAACTCCAGTGTCAGAGCTTGAGGTGAGAGACAGCTCCATATCTGCCTCTGGGCCACGGAGGCTCCTGCCTCACACAAACACACACACACACACACGCATGCACACGCACACGCACACACACACACACACATATATAAGCATTAAGTGCCTTAATTTGCCCTTGGTTGTTGGCTATGTCTCACAAGACCTTTTTAACCCCGAATCATTCATTATGAAAACAAAAGTTTGTCACAAACTGGAAAATAAAAAGTATTGAAACATGAATGCTTTCTAAGTACTTTTACCTGCAGTACTTGTGAATCAAAGTTCAGGGAAGCAGCTGTTAAAACACTGAACACAAGGTGAACCACTTCCCTGAGAGCTACTCTTAACAGTACTATGCTTCTGAGTTGAAACAGCCCTTCAGGAGAACCTCTATTGCTCCACACATTCAATATACTATTTATTCAGTGAAACAGAGAAAAGAAAAGTCAGCTTATCGCACATATTAGTGTTCATGGTGTTCCGATAAGCTGGTTGTGAGTAGGTGGTTGGTGTAACGTAATTGTTCAAAATGGGAAATTAATGTTTTTCTTTATCAAAAGAAGCTAAATAGGGACAAATCACAGATACTATTTGGTGCATCAATAAATGCAGACTAACAAGCTGGTTCATTGTTGCTGGTGAGTGATGTACAAAGAATTCAGAGGATGAAAAGATGCTTGCAGCAAACGGGGAACAGGACAGATGTGGTTTACTCTGTATTCTCGCCAAGTGTAGCGAGTTGGTCCTGCCTTTTGGGCCTGGGCTGCTTCTCTTCACGTTTTTAAAATATTATCAAACAACTTGACATAAAGGCACAGTACATAATTTCTGCCAGTGGGGATCTTAATCAAAACAGAAATAGAGGACCTAGATTGATGACATTGGGAAGAAGTGTGGAATGTCCAGGCAGAGCTTTGTCAGCAGAAGAGAATAGAATATAAATAGAATTAAATACAATTTGTTATTTTTGCACACATACTAATTTGCGACAGTGAATTTGACCTCTGCATTTAAACCTTTTAACACAACATTAGTGAACACACAAGCCGGGCACAGGAGCAATGGGCAGCACGTATCTGCACCCCGGGAGCAATGGGACATTGGATGCCTTGCTCAGGTGCACCCCAGTCCTTGATCCATCCTGGGATTTAAACAGACAATCCTCTGGATACAAGTCCAATTCCTTTCTTGGCCATGAGCTGCCATACTGCCATAAAGAGTGTGCAGCAAAGGGCACAAAGTAGATGCGATCTCCAATATAATGCAAAATCAAAAGACACCGCACTAGCCAACTAGTAGCAACTAATATTTTCTTCCTCACTTTAATGTTTCGGTTATGCCTAAGAAGTTATTGCTATCATATATGGCAGTATACAAACATGGTTACACATGGAGGTAATTGTAAGTCATGCAACTAAGGAGTCAAGTGTTTGTAAGCTGTACATGTTGTTGCTTGTTTTTCACTAAATTAAGTCAATGTTCTGTAAAGCCTCCCTGTATATATGACATTGGTGGAGACGAGTAAAGAGAATGACGTCATTAAAAGATGACCAAATGAAACAAAAACAGATTCCTATCGATTTAAAGAGTGTTGGAACTGTTTTGGCTCATGTCAGAACACTACCCAACAAAAGAAAACACATTTGTCTTGCTGCTTTTAGACATTTTACTGCAGACATGTTACAGGTTATATCTTTAGAAGAAACAAGATCGATATGCAAATCACAAAGAGGCAGACTGTAAAAAAATAAATAAATTCAAACCAGAGGAAGCACAGAGAACACAAACCTCAGCCAAGGCTGCTCAGTTTCCCACATTCAATATGCTCCACTGTCTTGCAAAATTAACAAACGTTTAAATGAAATTCCTGAACTCAAAACCATATTATCAACAAAATCTAAGAATTTCCTCCTTGGATCATAACCTGCATCCCTAGAAAATTTCATCAAAATTTGTCCTTCCTAGTTATGCTCCTCACAAACAGACAGCGAGACAGACAAACCCATAACCTTCTCTGTGAAGGTAATGAACCATGAACAGCAACAGACTGTGCTTATGCAATGAATAAAAAAAGACATGGTAAGAGTAAAAGCAACCAAAAAAATGCAGCAAATGAAAAAAAACCAAAAAACAAACGAGAACGAGAATTAGTTTCTCTAGATAGTGAAGGAAAAGTGTGAGAAACAGAAGAGTAAAGTATTTTCAACCCCCCACTCTTCCTCAACATTACAAATGTAATCTAGAAACCAAAGATGGTCCTGAAACATTGAGAGAAACACCAACAAAGGTGAGGATAATGGCGACGTATTGAAGGGAATACTTCACAAAGCCTATTGTGCGAGTATCCTTTTCAGGCAGCAAACCCGCTGTAATTTGGCCTGCGTCATCTGCCTCTAGTCACAATGCAGCACTACAGCTTTGAAATGGATGGCAAATGAAGGCCATTTGTACATAATCACAGGAGATAGAAGAATTCAGAGGCCCTACAATGTGTTGTTGAGGTGGAAAGAAAGACCTTGGTCTATCTGTGGCAGCCAGCGCGGCTAAGGTTTGGCAAAGAAAGTCTTTTTCTTTCCAGAAACAAGCAAATCAATTCAAATCAAATCAGCTTGCTCGCTGTGACATTTAAACAGTTCAATTTACATCCTTATGTTAAGAGGAGAGCCGCTCTCTAAGTTGCCTATTCATTCACAAAGAAATTAGATGTCTATATTTCAGCTGCTTAATAGAGCAAATATGCTGTAGCTGCACTGAGGAACAAGCCGTGTTTTTTTTCTTGGTGTACAAAGGGCCAGGCATTGTCTGTCATTACAAGTGGAGCACAAAACACAGAGAGGGATAATATACGCAATATAGATAGGACTAGAAAAAGGGCCCATGCATGATATGCATGCATTACCACATACACATACTCGTCAGTGCATACACACACTCTCAAGCACACACCATCAGCAGAGATGTGTATGTCCTAAGGGCTGCTGCCCTGCTGTGCAGGCTGGCAGGCACTTTTGTCATGGTGGTCCTTTTGTTTCACATCAAACAAAATGCCACAGCTTTGCATACGGCTCCACTAATTTCTGCTAGTGTGCTCCAGCCATTTATCATCACTTCTCTTCCTCTCCTCCCTATAGCGTTGCTCTCCAACAAGCTGGTTTTGCTCAGGATCATTAGCCGTGTTTCAACTGAGTGGAATGGTTCGGTTCGGTACAGAAAAGCAAGTCATTTTTTTGTGTTTCCATTAGGATTAGTACCAAAATAACTAGCCCAAACATTCCATTCTTTGGTACCCCTCCCATGGGGTACCAGAGTAAAATGTTACGGTATGGTTTAGTAGCTCCACCCACAACAGTCAGCTGATTGGGCAACAGAAAAGCGTTGCTTCCTTGTGATCAGTGTAAACATCCCATGGAAGTTGAGCCAGAGTCTATTCTCATACAAAGCTTGACGTCTTGTTGAGACAAACAGCCACAAACCAAGCAAGAAATAAAGAGCTGCTGGATGTCCTCCATTGTAGTCCGTTGCAACATTGACTGTTGTCGTGTTTGATGTCATCACTTGTTGTAGCTGCACCAGTACGATGCCACGCTACACAGCCATCTGGCACAGCAAACACCCCGACTACCAAGTAGTAGTAAGATACTGTTCCCAGTCGAAACGCAAGCCTGACCCAGGGTTTAACCATTCCAGACTGAACTGTATCGTGATGGAAACAGCTATTGAGGCTTCTCCAGGCTGGTGCTGACACACGCAAACATGCACGCACACACACAAATTCAAGCAATAAACTCATACAATACATGTGCACCCATGTGCAGATACAGACAGGCGGGTATACACACATAAGTATATACACATGCAGAAAACTGCACATAGAAAACACCGCTAGCTATGGAGAACCTTGAGATAAAAACAGACCTTCTCTTCATCCCCCTCCGGAAGCAACAGACAGGCCAGGGCTCAGAGTTTTGAAGGCGGCAGATACGTGCAGACAACATTAGACAAGGGGATTTTTCGGGGACTGTGCACAGACATTTTCACTGCGCTGGGATGATTTTGTCAACAAATTAAAGTAGCTTTTGCTTGTGTGGTGAAGGTTGAGCCGCTGATTTGAGAGCATTTCAGATACTGATTTATGTAAATGAAAAAGTTGGTTTGACACAGTTGTGTAACTTTTGGTGATGTTTTTGATGTTGCTGATGTTAATATTCTATCTCTGTTTGGTCTTCACGAACAGAAACGATGTAGCATTTTGTGTATGCTGTCGCCTTCTGATGGAATTGGGCTCTGTTAAGCAATACTATCAGACTTGACTGAGGGAACATTTTGTATACAGCAAAGTAGTGTAGGGGTGAGAAGGGGGTTAAAAGAGTTGATCCCATCATACTTCTGAATGTCAGGGTTTTTTTGAGCCATAGAAATAAATTCTGAAACTTTTAATGGGTTCTTATTAGTGTTTTTAGTCATATCCCAACCTCTTTGCTTTAGTAGCATAAAGTTGTCTTCTGTCTTAAAATAAACTCATCACTTTCAGAGTGATTGGTTCACAATTGGTTTATATTTAAAGGTTACACTATTTAGAGGAGAAGATCAATATTTATTTTGTCTACCATTCAACATACATATTTGTTAAGTCTTTAAAAGCATGAACACTGGCAGCAGGGTGAAAACTGCTCACTTCTAACAGGAAAAACTTCAAACAAGCTCCAACCCATCTAGCTTAAATGTTGTTTGTTGGTTATTTTTATTGAAAAATAAAAAGCATGTTTCCTAAAATAGCATTTTGGGAGTACTGCATTAAAATGTCAGCACTGACATTATAAGTGCTCCAAATGCACACTTCTGAAATCTGTGAAATTATCAATAGCGATGGTTTTCCAGAAACATACTGTGGAAGGATGTGGAGTTAATGTTTGCACAGCTCCATGAGGTCAGTGCAGTGTTGCCATGTCAGTCATGGAGTTTTGCAGACAACTGTTGGAGCCAGAGTCCTGCAGAGAGGGCACAGTTGGCACCAATGTTGCCCTAAAGGGTCGTCACATCTGACACACAAAGAATTAGAAGGACTAAAGCAAAGGAGACAATGAAACAGGACATAGAGCAGAGTGGATCTTGGTGAATATTGTGGTAAAAGGGGTTTGAGTGTGTAATAACAAAAATATGAGAAAATTGAAAGGTCATCAAGAATCTTCCTTATTTGACCTCAACATAAACATAATCTGCAAATCTTCAGGTAATTGTTGATTTCTGGCTTTGGCATATAAACATAATCAGCAATTTTTTTTAAATCCATGAGCTTCTGCAAATGGGATGTGATGAACAGTATATTAGTATGTTCCCTCACATCAGCCTTGTTTATGATTTGTATTACTCTTTTCTGTAAAACATAAATGTTTGTGACGTATATATTACCCTAAACATCTGTGCCATAACTCAAATTATGGAAAAATGAGAGGTGGAACAAGAAATAATGTCCAAAGATGATCAAAATCAATGAATGTGAAAGAAAAAGGTAACATTTTACACTATCCAAAAACCTTAAATGTCCCAGAAATGCTTCTTCATGCACAGAATGTAAAGAGGTCATTTGACAACAATGTCATGTCCTAATTGGTATCAGGTAGGGAAAAAAATACCAATGCTATAAAGTCATCTCTAGATTTAATCACCTCTTAAGTCTCAGCGATGTAAAACAAACTTCTCTGACTCATTCTGTTTCACCCAGCAGTGTTTCATCCTCCTTATCCTCCACACACACCAGTAACGATGAAGTCCACAAGGAGTGAAGAAATCCTCCGTGTCTGTCTGTCTCACCTCAAGCTTGTCTTCCCTCATGTGATACTTATACCACACACACACACAGACACACTCAAACCAAGGACGGCTGAGAGAATCTATTTGTTATAGATTGAAACAGATGGCACAATCCAGAAAGTGCCCAGACAGACCATTTGCAAGCATGCACTATATGTACATGTAGCGTATACATAGAGGGCACTTAAAATCTGTAATAATGTTTTCCAAGGGCTGTTTTGGCAGCTGGCTGCTCGGCACCCACTCATTTGTGTACTGGGAGACAGATGCAATCTTACATAACACATTATATAATGTTGCCCTCTGTCCTGTCCAATAATAATACTGCTCCTTTTTCCACTCTGTGAGTGAGAAGGCTAGTGCGGGTTAGACAGCCCGTCGTCAACATCACCACCAACACTACTACACATACGTTCAGCCCCCAGCCCTCACTTCTGCTGACGAGAAATGATGAAAAGACAAACTAAACAGAGAGAGAGAGAACTTTTCTATTGTATTTTACTCTTTTCTCTTCTCTATTTTACTGCAACTATTGTTTAATCATGTTGCAGTTTATTTTTTCCTTCCATCACTCACAGCACATAATTTATTTATTTAGCTACTTATATTAAGTACTAATATGCTTATCTATTAAATTATACATTATCTGTTATTAATTATGTTTTTAATTTTACCTCCTGTATAGATCACCCAATAGTATTTTGGTCTTCATTGTTTTCCCTCGCATCTATTTGCGTTTGTTCACTTCTTTTCCTCTCTTCTTTTCCTCACTTCTTCACATCTCCATTATTTTTTGTTTATACGTAATACCAGTTCGTGGGGGGTGGTGAATTGCTTTCTTTCATTATGTTTTTATCACTCACGTGAAGCCCTTTGAGTTGCATTGCCTTGAATGAAAAGTGTTACACCAATAAAGCTTGACTGACTGATTGAGGGCCCTAATTCTGTATGGTTCTATTGTTTTAGTCTCACTTCTTGATCAGGGTAAAAATGTAGCACACAAGAACACAGGAGAACGGTGGATGTGTAAAAGACCTTAAAATTTGCTTTAAAGCATTGAAACAAATAAAATGCATTGAAATTAGATTCAAAATATAGGTTAAGGATATTAAGGACAGCAATGAATAGACAGCAGGGGCTTCATTAGTTAATAAAATGGGCTAATTGAGAAAAGGAAAAGGCACAACAGCTACATATCACTGGTCAAGTGAGATGTACCCAGGCTGAAAACAGCCACAGGGGGCGATAGAAGTTCTGCACTGCAGCTTTAAGCAAATGTAGAGGTGAGCCTTTTAGTTAAGTGGGATTTTTTTTTCTCCTGTCCCTATTGGCAGCGATGTTACCAGTGAGAGTGAATGTCCAGTGCGCTCGTCAGCATGCTGAGCAAAGACAGTTTTCATAATGGGTCAATGCCTCCAACAGCTAAACTTCAAAAAACCTGAAATATCCTTTTAAAACTATACAGCCGAGAGAGAGACTGAGGAGCAGCAGAAGAGAAGAACGGGCTGGCCAAGCATGAAAACACACGTCAGAAGGGACTAGAGACTCCACAGAAGAGACAGAGTGAAGGACAGGAGTAGAGAACAGTGAACTGAGATGGATGCATGGATTCTGTGTTAGCTTTTAAAGGGGAAAGGGGGGAAAGGGTGAAAAATAGAAGTAGGGGGTGAAGCATAGAATGAACCTTTCCCCTGCAGCAAAAGCCTGAATTTCTCCCTCGCGTTCTCATTCAGAGGCAGTTAGACATTCTTTGATGTTACTATAATTAGTCAGTACACACAGTAAAGTGTTTTTAAAAGAAATCAAATTGCAATGTAACACTTGAGCACTCCAAACAGGGGCTAACAAGCTCCGGAGCAAGGGGAGGGAGCAGGGGAAATTAATGGCGGCCCTTTTTGATGTGCTTGATCAGAAATGTATTTATTAACTGCAAAGGGGAGTAGTAATTAACCCACAGACAGCTTGTTTTCTCTGGGTCTTCTCATGTGTCAAACGGTTCATCCCGCAAGGCCTCACACTGCTCTCGCCTGCTCATGCGCACACAACTTCCATCCTGTCCCACTGGACCACTTTCTCCTCAATTTGGCGTGTGCATGGATGTGTCTGTGTGTGCGAGCATATGTGTGAGGGAGAGCAAAATACAGGAATAACAAGAAATATTTATTAACCACTTTACGCTACATCACAAACACTATGTACAGTATATGTAGTTTGAGTGCATTTGGATACAATTACAAACATTCTGAGAATGAGAGCTGACCAGAAAAAAAATCACGAGATTAAAATATTCCATATTTGTTTTATATATTATTAAAATTATTAACCTTTATTTAAAAAGGAATAAAAACCCATTGACTGCCTGACTTGTCCTGGACAAGACAGGCAGCAGTACATATATGTAGGTGAGGGAACAGATACAACCACGCAAGCATGTGGCATACACAAACAAAACAAATAAAATGAAATATACTTAAAAGTGTCTTATGAGACCAGATTTTTCAATTTCAGGAAGAAGAAGCAGCATATTTAAATGTCCTTTTTTTCCTGACAAAGATATCAAAGATTTCAAAGATATCTGTAAACAGCAACAGCAGACAATAAGAATCATCTCTCTCTCTGTCTCTTGCTCTCATCTCTTTCTCTCCATCATTCAGTGCATTTTGATGCCGTTCAACTGGACCACTCACCTCGTCCCAGTATAAAAGCACTGGTGGGGAATCTATCAGTTGAATGAAGTGTGTCTGTCTCAACTTCACTAGGAGGTTTCTGGTTTAGCATGTGGCTAGTTGCACCATTCCATCTTCATAATATCCATTAACTTAAAAATAAAAAAAAAGATTCTTTTAACTAACATAACAAAAAAAAAATTTCAGTCCATCATATGTACCAGCCTGGACTTCTCCATCTTTCCATCACTGCTCTTCTGTGCATTGGCTTCTTATAATATTCTTATAATAGTTTGAACTGATGGTGGAAATTGTGTTGTTTGTGCAGAGCATACAGGCCAGGCACAGGCCGGTTCAAATGAAGCTCATCTCCCAATCAATTATAAGGGGGTGTCCAACGTAAAGTCCAAATTAAGTACACTTTCAGTAGGATTAACAAGTCTAAAAGTCTAGTTTCCATGGACTAAACAAAACTGCTTTTTCTTTTTTTAGTAACATGATGTACAAACACTCTCCCTCGTCACTGCTTGTCAGAGTTTTTTTTTCTTGTCACAACTTTCAGCCAATGTCTTGCCTATGAAGCAAGACTGCAAACATATTTGGTGATTGATCACAATAATTAACCCTTATTAACAGGACAGGTCTACTTCACTTCTCAGTAGCATCCTTCTACTGTTCTGTATTAACTAACAGCATAATGTCCATAGACTGGCTCAATCTGGTGACAGACTATTCTCTATGAGACCTGAAGCACAGAAGAAAAAAAGAAAACCTATAGGATTGGGGTTGATAAAGTGCAGGCCAACAACTAAAAGATGTGGTTTAACTATTTGCAGACTGAGTTCCACTGGTTACTCTTGCTGTTTTAAGAACAGAAAATTATATTTTACAAGAAAAACCAGCAGGTTTGCTGACACACAGTAGGTACAGGTAGGCAATTGAAGGTTACGATGAAAACGCATACTTGGCTGTGTTGGTGTCGAAAGCAGTGAAGGAGTTTGAAAACTGATAGACAACAGAAGCTGGAATGGCCTCCAGGGGAAATCTGACAATGGCATATTCGAACACCCTGTAAGTTAAAGCGAACACAAGGGTCTTTCAAGTCTTTGTTTTGATGTTATGTTCACCATATAGTGAATCTGCAATATATGCACATACTGTCTGAGTGTTTTTAAGAGTGTTCTCACATGACAGGGATATCACATAAAAGACAGCAGTTGGAACCTTAGTCAAGGCCTCTAAACACATACAAACACACACACACGCCTTGTGAGTGAAGGAAACACAGAGACACAAATAGAGAGAATAGCTAGACTTCGTCACACTGTGAGAAAGCCCAGGAGATTGTGAAGCTGTCATGGACAAAACACTGCATGAATATTTAGCAGCCAAATTAAAATTACAAAATACTGAAACAAAAAAGAAAAAGAGAGAAAATAGCATATTCTTGAAAACACCGCTGGGACAAGTGCCCACCTTTAATCCCCCACTTGCCACATCCTCACTCTGTTGCCTCCCTCCTCCGCCTCAGAAAAAAAAGGAGAGGTATGTCCTAAATAATGAAAGATGTATCAGTAAATTCTTCAGATCACGAAACCAGCACTGGCCATGTAACAAAGCTCCTAAATCACAGAGAGGCATGCAGAACATATTTCAAAGTAGTTCTAATGCTAATACAACTAGCACAGCACTGAGCCTTTGTGTGCACACACACACGCATGCACACGCACACACACACACATATATTTACATATTAATGAACACTGAAATTAATAATTGTGCAACATTCCATCCCAGTCCATCACACATGAAGATGAACAACCATCCACTCACGCATTCACACCTATTGTCAACTTAAAGTGTTCAGTTAACCACTGGTTTTCTCCAGATAGTTTCCTCAGTCCTAAAACATGCAAAGCACACACAAGGAGAACATGCAAACTCCACAGAGGAAGGCCCTTGATTGAACCGGGATTCCAACCGGTAACCTTCTTGCTATGAGGTAACAGTGCTTGCAAGCCACTACCATGTGTTTCTTGTCTGCCATCTTGTCTGGCATTCATTAATCAGGTCTGTGAGCACTTTTTAAAAGATGTTTTATAAATTGTTATTATTATTACTGACCTCAATCAATCATGAGAGATACAGTATATTGTGAAGGAGAGGTGGCAACAAATCTGGTGACACCTGTTATACAAGGTCCCCAGACTTATAAAAGAAGAATGACACATAATATCCTATACATCCAATGGCTTTGTTTTATTATTTTTCTATAATTCTTAAAAGTGATCAGTTTTCTGATATACCTTACAGAAAACTGTAGTGTGTTTGAAAACAAATGTCTGCATAATTCAAGCCACTGTCACATTAGTTCATTTTCATTTAGTGATTTATTAAAAGTATTTTCATGGCCCACTCCTAAGCAAACACTAGACTAGATGATAACTTAAGAAGTGTGTAGCAAAACCAGCAGAGTAAAACATCAAACATCACTCCTTATCACTACACCAAACAAGTAAGAATAACTCACCATGATGGTATTGGCTATCTGCAAAATGAAGCTTTATTATGAATTACCTCTATTAATTAAGACACTAACGAAAGAGAAAGTAATGATCAACATGTGATGCAGGGTCCCAGGTGGACACCACAGTAAACCAAATGGTAGAAAATCAAACATTAAGGAGCCACCATATAACCTGCAAAAGACACACTGTAGACCCATTTGGCCCAAGGGTGCAGTTATAAAGCCAAGAGGCTGCAGCCAAACTTTTATTTTCAACCTCCCCTGTGAACCATTAATTCTTTTAAATCTACTTCCCTCCCACCATCTTTCAACCTATTTTCTGTCTCTCTTTAGGCTGGGAGACCTGCATGCTATGCAGCAGATCAGGTTCAACAGTACCAGTGTTGTTATATTTGCCATCACTACATTTAGCTATCTGGCATTTTTCGTTCACCCTTTTTTTTATTTGTGTGTTTTTGATGTTTAGAGGAGGTGGATAGTGCCCAAGGACAAGGATGAACCAGATTGTTTACAGAAGCGAGACTTTTTCAAGGAAACAAAATGCTATTTGTTTTTAATTGTTCCACCATGTTTCACTATCTCCCTGAGGTGACCGATACTTTTACTGTGTTGCATATTTGCAAACATGTATACACATATTTGTGAGTAAGTTTATTTATATGTACTAAATGTTTGCATTCTTATACGGCCGTGCACATGTATGGATGTTAGCACTGAATGTGTTGCAAACTAAAATTTCAGCCCGTATAGGGAATGGAATATGCAGATTTTGCACTGTCAACATGTGTGAGTGTGATTGCACTGACAGGAGGGTATTGTGTGCATCACAGTGTCTTTATGTCAGTGGGAGGTAGGTGGAAAACTAAAACACTCACCAGCTCAACGAAAGACAGCCCTCCATAGCTGTGGGCCATGATGAAGACATTCTTGGCTGCAGCTTTGGACACAAAGTTGTCCCACACGTATAGCACGTGTTCCTCGGAGGAACCGTTTTCCTGCAACACACACAAAAAAAGTCCACTCCTATGTTAGATCTTTTGCCAAATAAACTGGGTTAAGCCCTTATGAGTTTGAACTCTGTCAAAAAAAAAAAAAAACTCTGACAAGCACGGCCGTGCAATTAAGAAACAATTAAAATGACGGGCCAATGAGATTTTAACATCAACACAGATGTCAGACTCTAAGAAATTTAATGCTACAGCATCAAAACTGGCACCCAAGGGCCAGCCAAAAAAGAGAAGTATAAAGGAGAAACAAAAAAGTGGTGGTGGCCTGAGGTGATTACTATAAAGAGCCACACTCCAACAGATCAATAAGTCTTGCATATTGCAAATGCCCTAAATGTAAAACTCAATAACCTCAGAGACGTAACGTTTAAATCTTAATTTGTACCCTGTTGCTGAATCGATGATCCATCTATACACCAGTAGAGGCATAATGGGAAGACACTAGGGGAAGGTCAAAGGGAAAACACATCAGAGAGGATATGTACAATTGCATATACAAAACACACACACTGCATCCAAGCTCACAATCACAAATAAATACATGTGTCCTCATTCTTATCTGCATACACAAACAGCCAAGACACACACAACTAGAAGACGTCTTTAATTAAACAGACATGTAATTGCTTGTCCATGACTAAAAAGAACAATAGTCAAAGTACAGACAAGGAAAAGGGGATCCGTTAATGAACTTGTGTCATTGATTTTTGGCTTTGATTTCCTATCAGTCTGTGTGGTTCACAATAAAATTCAACAATACATCCCCACAAGAAGTTAAACTTTACAAGTAGCCATGTCAGTTGGAAACACCTGTATCCCTGTACAAACCACACTGCTTAAGAAAGCACATGGTGGATTATATGCTGTATACAAACACCCACAAGCACACACATTTCCCTTAATTAGCATAGAGATGTACATATGAAAAAGGAAACCCAGAGAACAAACACATGGCTTAGGGAGAGAATGTAACCTCATCTGATAATTGAGTGTCCAACTCTTCCATGTGATGCCAAAACAAATAATTAGAGTTATGAGGTAAAGGACAGAGGAGGCATCTTACAGAACTATCTGGTTTCATAAACGTGTTTGTAATTTACACAGTGATACGGCGTAATATTACAGAAATATAATTACTTCGAAATTCAGGACACATATACACTAAAAGAAAATGTGGTGTTTACTTTTAGAATAAAGTATGGCAGCTTGTGATTTGATGAGATTTTTACTTGCATCTGAGTGTGTGTGCTTGTACTGTCTGATGATGTGCTGATGTGTGTTTTTGTTGCTGTTTGTCTAGAGGTAAATTAACCTGTCAGAGTGTTTGTGTTTACTGCAAGATTAGCATGTGGGGGTTGGAGTGTCAGAGCCCACTTCCATTCACACAGTGTGATGCAAGAGCAAGCAACTCTGCTCTGCCCTGCCCTTCTGCCATCAGTGCTGTGCATGGACTCCAGTGTGTGTTTGTGTCTGTGTGTGTTGTCTTGTGCGTGTGGAGGGGCAGGCTGCTGGAGTAGAGTTGTCTGTTTGAAAGGCTGTGGCATCAAAGTCCTTTGAAGACTCCCTCCTCTCTCCTCCGCCATGTCACCCTTCATCTGTGAAGTCCATTTCATTAGCCTCCCTCGTCCCTTTTCCTCTCTACCTTCTTTTTTCTCCTCTGCTGATTCCTCTAGTTTTTCTTCACGCTCTGTCTCTGTTTTGTCCACTTATCCACCCACTCTTTAATGACAATGTCTGCTGTGGAGACATTAGGCAGGGTATTGCTACTGTACAAAAACCCTGTTATGTATGCATAGTGGGTGCATGTGTGTGAAATACATGGAAAACTTCCTCATTTTTTTTTTTTAATCAAAAATGGCTTGATACCATTTTTTTTTGTGTCCGATGCAATACCGATATCAAAACCTTGGATTAGTATTTACTGATATCAGTCCAATAAAAAATTTTGCCAATTTAGCTGTTACTAAAATACATGTGTGCAGATGCAATTACCACCTAGCAACAACCAGCCAGTTCCAAAACACAACGCTCCACCTGTGTGGCAGACATTTGCTTTGACTCACAACAATCCCTGCGTTTACATGCATAGTCAGGCAATTGTACCACTTGTTGAGTCCCAGTATACATGTAGTGGAGAAATTTGATTTATTGACTGTGTAAGTCTGACTCCGCCTCCATAGATAGTGCTGTATCTATTTATCAAACTCAAAAAAGAAAGCTACTGTATTGACTAAAATCGGACTTTTAACATGCATGTATCCGCACTGTTACATGACACTATTGATATACATGTCTCTTAAAGTATCTTTTTCCAATATCCAATCCAGTGATTTCGGCAAGTCCAAGCAGCTTATACTAAGTCCAGTACTTAGTATAAGCTGCTCATCCCTAATCAAAAGTGTGTTTGTGAATGGCAGAAGAAAGTGATCGGTCTTACATGTGGCAGTGTGAGTGTCAGCCAATCAAAACACGTTGTCCTACCAAGTTAGTTCAAGGTTGTTTTCCTCATTTGCCAGTGGCTAACATCACACCAATTTATCACACCAATCATTTAAGCAACATCTTGATATGTATTCTGACATGCCAGACACTGCTTTACTAAACCTCAAAATAGGTTTCAAAATAAATAAGAAAACATTTCACATATTTGATGTCTTCATTGTGGCATGTATCTCCCCTCACACACCTGATTCCATTAACCCAACCTCAAACAAAAACAGATTCACAACAGGACACTGTCTTTCTTTACTCTATACCCTCAGAGGCAGGTGACAGACTGACTGACTACCTGGCATGGCAGTGTAGTGAATTATCTAAACAGCATTTGCATATTGTAGCAATTATTTCCTGGGGTTAATTAGCTGCAGTGGAACACTCCACCCTGCGAGACCGTCTTCCTGTCACCAGCTCTCACACAGTATCTTAGCTTATTCATTTATTTATTTATCTTCCACAGTTCCCTCCAGTTTGTTTGTGTGTGTATGTGTGTGTGCTTGTGTATGTGAGACTGAGTGTATGCTGTGAGTGCGTCTGCCAGCACTGTCATAAATAGCATCCCAACTGCACACCTGTTGCCAACATCCTTCAGCCATGACTGTCAAGGGACATTTGAGGGAGTGTACTGTTTGTGTGTGTTTACATACATAGGGATCCATACTGTCCCCACAGAGAATATAAAATACAAATCTACTCCGAAGACAGTCTCGGGACTAGAGTCTCCAGACACTGACAGCTAACTAGTATCAAAAAGAAATGAAAATGGTGAGAGAGACAGAGAGGAGGGAGAGAAAGGGGACAGAGAAGTAGAAAAAGGCAGAGAGAAAGTGAGAGCACAATACACATTGTGGAGGGTATATAACATTTCTGAGTGTGTCTGCCAGAGAGACACAGCAGTTAATGTGAAGGGATTGACAGGTGCCATCAGCAGGACACTGCAATGGCTTCTCTTTAAATCTTATCCCTAATATTAACCATTCTTTGACTTGACTCTACTTAGTTTGGGTATCAGGCACGTCGTTTTTCATTACTTCATACGGTATATTACCTCCTCCACAAGGGAGAGGTCATCATAGTAGAGCTGCATGGAATTGCTGTGATGTCTCTACACTTCACAAACATGCTGGATCCTCTCATCAGCCACCAAATATGGAAACATCCTCACCTCGTCGACTGACCATGGTGTATTTTTTTGGACAGCAGCATGTATGCAAGTGGTAATGCTCTTGCTGATTTTTCCAAATGGCGGGTTTTATTCTTGTGTTGGACATCCCGCTCATGACTCTCCCAGTGACGTTAAGTATTGGCTCAGCTCACTTGGAACCTTGCCAGAGCAGTAACCAAAAAGAGCACCAGGTACCTGGTACCAGGTACCAGGTACCAGGTACCAGGTACCGTCTCTAAAGGAAAAGCAACAAAAACAGAGCAGAGTCGAGTCAAGCCAAGTAGTGCTAGAACTGTATAATGGAAAAGTGCTATTAGTGTATATACACAAAGAGCTAACTAGCTGAAATGTGGTTTTATGAAAGTCCCTGCTCCCTGATCAACAGAATGGTGTTTAATCAATCTGCTATAAAGCTCTGTGCAGTGTACATTGTTCAGTTTTGGGTTGTCCCCAATGAATGATGACCAACATGAAATGATGCCAACAATATAATTGGTTGTGGCTCCTAAAACATGGTGCTACTTCGTAAAGTAAAATGTTTACAGAGGCCATTGTCATGGTCATGTGACCAAAGACAGCCTGCAAACTTTTTCTGACTGAATTTAATGTCACAAATTTAGGATGATATCTCAGAGTATGTTTTCTGCTACTACATTTTATCTTCAGTACCGACTTATGCCTTAGCCTGCAATTCACTCGGTGTCATTATTGTACTATATACACACATCATATTTGATATCGTACCCAAGTTCATTAGAGTCATGTCACACAGTGTGATTCAAAATGATCTTAAAAGATTGCTGAAATCACACAGTCTGGACCAGGCAATGGTCGTTAAGTGGTTCCAACTGTTGAATGTGCTTGGCTTCCAAATGTCTACTTTCAAGAATTTGTTCAATTTAGATCTTTCCATTACTTACACAATAACAACTCACACTCCATTTCAATGCCACACATAATTGCCTGCACTCTTAAACACATATGCACGCACGCACACACAGTCATGCTTCACTGCTTCAAATGCACAGAGTACAACTCACAAACACACACATTCTTGTTTCTTCAGAAGTCGTCCGGTCCAATACTTGTCCTGTGTTTATTCATTGTAATGAGAAGCAGAGAGGGGAAAGCGGATGAGAGGAGTATGCTACAGCCAGAATAACAGCCACAACGCCAACACAAACCCAGTGTCTGACCAACACAGGAAACAATGAATCTAACAACATCAACACACTCTGACAAACAGCCACTTCAGGCCTCCCTACTCCTCCCCACTGCTCCTCCTCCTCAGCCATCTAAAACACACACAACCTTGGAAAATTTCTGAAAAAGCTGGGACTTCTTGTCAGAAGACAGTGAGCAGTGAGGACCGGAAGGAATCTAGTGGATAAGAGCCAGTCCACCTTTCACACTCAGAAACCTTTCAATGGGAGCCAGGAGTGTCAGGACAGTGTCACAGGATTCCTAAACATCTTTACTGGATTTTAACTTTTTTTTCCCTAGCTGTGCTGGTTCCAATCGTCCAAAAACGTCAATAAGCATTTCAAGGTGCTAAAGTGAAAGCTGAGGTAGAATCAACAGAAATACAAACACACAAAACACAGCAATATTATCTTACGAGTTCCTTCCTGCAAAAAAGATTTGGGAGAAACAAATGACTCACATTACACAGGAGCTCTCTCGCTCTTTCTCAACCTCTGGAATAAAAATAAACAACTCAACTCCCACTGACTAACTGTCCGATCACACTCAATCTCTCCGTCTCCTCTTGCTCTCAGGCCACAGAACCATCTCCACTCATTATGCACTATAATCCATCCTGATCAGCACAGGGCAGGATTGTTTTCATTTGGCCTAATGACTAAATATTAAGTAAGCAATGTACATAATTACATGTTTGGTGTTGGAAAATTAGATTATGAGAGTGGGTTAGTTTGTCTGTGCGTGATTGTGTACATGTCTTCGCGTACACAATTAAAAAGTGAACCTTGACGACACCTGTTTGCAATTGCATTCTAATCAATGTCTGAGATGCGTATTCCTTTGCAGTCTTTTTTTTTTGTTTCGCTTCCTGTCTTTGTTTCTTTCTTTATTGGCTGTTGAGGCAGACGGAGAAGAGCCGAAGTTAGCTAGGAGCTGTCTGGTTCTGCTAGAGTGGGGGGAAAGGAAGGTATGGAGCAAATTAGCGGCAGAGATGGGAAAATAATGACTGTGGCATTGTGGGTAATTAGCAGGTATGGTACCTATGGAGAGTTGGGAATATAATGATGTGAGAGAGAGAAAGGGAGAATGAGGTGAAAAAACGTGTGTAAATTGTCTTACTCTGGGGAGGGGGTTGCTACACTGGCATGTGTGTGTGTGAGAGAGAGAGTCATGTATATGGAGGTGTGTTACTTAACTTTGCAATGAGGGGATGTAAAATATTAGGACAGAGAAAAAGAGTGAGGAAACGAGAGAAAAGGGAGAATGAGGTGAAAACGTGTGTCAGTCGTCTAACGGGGGGGGGCTATGCTGGCATGTGTGAGAAACAGAGAGAGAGAGATGTATGTGGAGAAGTCTTACTGCTCTGCAATGACGTGAAGTGCAAGAACAGACAAAAACAGTGCGTCAGTGAGGAAGAGACAGAAAAAGGAGAATGAGGTGAAAAGCATGTGTAACTTGTATAACATGTGACGGAGAGAGAGATGTATGTTTAAGTTTTTTTTTTTGTTGTTTTTTTTTTTTGTTTTAACTTAAAATCGGTCACCTGCCGTCAATTTTGAATAAGGGGCCAAAGTATAAGATACAAAGTAGTAAAGACTGTAACACTGTCCCAGAGTTTCACTATGTTGTTGTTATCTCGCTTCTGACATGTCCTTGATGTCACACTTCACACATAGGTGACACAGGGGTGAAAAACATTTAACAAACACATAGTAGACCAACTATTGGCAGTGGGAATAGTGTTAATCACATTTTGTAGCAGCTGTACCTGGGTGCAGAAATCACAGGTATAAACCCTAGTTTAAGTGTGAAGGATGCTTCACTTAACATGCAATAGGGGGTATATAAAGTATAAGGACAAGGATAAGTTAGTGAGAGAGAGAGAGGGAGAGAGAGAGGGGAGAAAAACAATAGCATATATGTCATCCCACGTGCAGATTAGCGTGCTCAGACTGTATACAATAAAATAGCATGACCTTGGTGGGGTCAGTCTGCTCTGACAATATTTGCCAGGGCATTGTTTCAAATCAATAACTCATTAACAAAGTACAAAGGAAGTTGCTGCAGGTTTGTGAGATTCTTTATTAGAAAAGAGCGGCTGTGGGCCAGAAAGGTCATCACTGTGACATCTCGGCAAGTCTTCGTGCTGCCGCCCGGATTGTCAGGTGAAATTACTGCGAGCCCTTAATTGACATAAGGCAAAGGAGAGCAGGCAGGCAGACACGGCTGTGTTTGTTCCTGTATGACCCTGAGGTGCTGCGTGCGTGTGTGTGTGTGTTTCGGGCCACAACAGGAGAGACAAAAAGGACAGGAAGAGAGAGAGAGAGAGAGAGAGAGAGAGAGAGAGAGGAGAGATGAAGAAAGTGAAGGAAGAAGGGAAGCAGGGAGGGGGAGCTCAGAAGGTGGGGAGGTGCGAGGGAGGGCAGGATGGATGTGTTTGATGGTTGACCTGACTAGAAGATTGGGAGCAGGGATCTAAGACCAGCTACACTGGTTGTGCCTTGAGCAAACACACAATCACACAGGTATGTGTTCACTAAGACACACACACGCACGCAAGCTCAGAGTTATGCACTACACACACAGTTTCAGGAAGGCTCACGCACACTGATAAGCACAAATTTAAAGGGGAACTCTGGGATCTTTTAAACCCGGGCCCTAGTTTTTATAAATGTGTGTAAGGTAATATTGTTCACAAAAACCTTTAGAAATGGTCCAGGAGATCAGTTCCACTGGCAGCTGCACCACAACAGTCACGGCTACAATGTGATTCTATGGGGCAAATGTAACATTCTAACTTGTGTCCATTTAAAGAGCAAATAATGTTTTTGCCAATAAAGAGTCTGACCACATTACTGAAGCTCTAGTGTCACTCCACTTTCCCCTCCAAATTCTCATGAAACTTGAGAATTATTGCAGGAGGATGAAGCGGCAGAGTACAACGAAAAGGTAAAACTCTATGCTGCAAGGGTACAAAGGTCTGCAAACATGTAATGTAACTGTGGGTGCTGTGATGGTCGATGGCCGCATCAGCAAGAAACTTAGCATGAGATTGTACTGGTGTGATGATATCGAATCACATCAGACCACAATGTAGGACGTCCAGCAGCTCTTTTTTTTCCTGTGTGTGGCTGTTTGTCTCAAAAAGACGTCAAGCTTCATATGAGAACTTGTATGAGTGACGTTATTCAATCAGCTGACTGTCATGGTGGAGTCTGTCTAGCTCCAATCGGACCGAACCAAGCAATTTTAACAATATTCACTTAAAAAGTTATGAACAATAAGTCCAGGTTGAAAAATCATAGTATTCCATTTTAACACGCTCCCCTTTAAAACTTTGAGAGGTCAAATGATATGAAATCAAGTGCAAAAGACAGCACAATTGTACTCACACGGAGAGAAACACATGCACAGGCCAAAGCTTTTTTTTCTCTCCTTTCTTCACCATGCTCACACCAAAATACACACCTAAAAATAAAGATGGCATCCAGCCAATTTGTTCTGTGCAGCAAGAAGGTCAGCTGCCCTCTAGCCCTGGTCATTGACTGCTCCTCTGACCAAGTTGAGAGGTTAATCAAGTCCCTACCTGTCCTTGGAAATGCTGAGCCTTACCTTTTGGCACAACCACGGGCCAGAGGTCAAATAAACCCTGTCTGTGTAATTGCTTGTGGACCACAGTTTGGGGCAAAGGGGTGAAGGTGACTAAGAGCAAAAACCCACTTCCAGAGAGAAATACTGTGGAGCCATGTCAAATACAATTACCTGTGTTCATGTTGGTGTGTCCATGTCTTAATGTTTATAATCAAGTTTTGCTGTGTGAGTGTGTGCATGTGTAGGTGTGTGCACGTACATTAGTAAATCCTCAGGATGTTGTAGTGCAGTGAGAACATGGGGAAACAGGGCATCATCTGCTTAGCCCAGACAAGGACATGGATTTCAGCCTGCTCCTGTGGACAGCTGCAGCTGGGAATAATGGGTCTTGGAGAGGCAGTGGGCTAAATAATGGATACTCATACACACTCTCTACAGTCCACAAGAGTCAGATAAGTATGAGATAGTACAAGACCCCTAGTTTGCCCTCATACATCACAAAGAAATTGTTTCCCACCCTTAAGAGGAAAGTCTGACATCAACCCTGACCAAAAGAGGGGGGGTGAAACTCTTAAACACTGAGGAATAATAAAAAGGCCTTGAGTGGTAAAAGTAGCACACCCATTGTGGTGTGATTGTGCCAAATGAGTAATTGCAGAGAAAAGTGGAGAGATGTCATTGTTAAAACATTCAGTGTCCTCCGCACTCAAACACAAACAGCTCTCTTTCCTGACGTAGCACTGAAGCTTTAACATGTGACAGCGGGTGGGCCTGACAATAACTGCTGGAGGTAGCTATCGGAGGTTAGAAGAGCAGTGTCTGGCAAGGAGTTGCTAGTATTGCCAAAGTGATGGTGATGTCCATCAAGTCCACCAGTGTTGGGTGCACTTTGTCTGTCAAAAAACATCAGTAACTGTGAGAACAACCTTGTCCAGCTAGCAGTTCTGCGACGCTTGACGATGCTGCTCCGTTTAAAAGTTCATGAGATGCCATTAGAGCTGGGCAATAATTCAAAAACATTCTATATATTATGATTTACCTTTTGTTAATCATAAAAACAAAGGTTCCATAAACACTATATGGGAAGAAATATTTGGACGCCTGACCATTACACTAACAGGGATTGTAATGACGTATTCAAATACATATACAGTACTTTAATATGGAGTTCATTCCCCTTTTGCAGTTATAGCAGCTTCCACTTTTCTTGGAAGACTTTCCTCAATATTTTGAAGTGTTTCTATGCGAATTTGTTCCCATTCATTCTGTAGAATATTGATGAGGTCAGGCCCATAAGCATCTTTTCCAGTTCATCCCAAAGGTGCTCGATGGGGTTGAGGTCAGGTCTCTGTGCGAGCCAGTCAAGTTCTTCCAAACCAAGCTCGTCAAACCATGTCTTTAACGTCCTTGCTTTGTGCACTGGCCCACAGTCTTTTTGGAATAGAAAAGGGCCTCCCCCCAAAATGTCGACACAAAGTTGGAAACATGATATTGTCCAAAATGCCTTTATATGCTGAAGCGTTAAGATTGTCCTTCATTGGAGATAAGGGGCCGAGACCAAAGTCTGATTGCAACACCTGAATTCAATACTTACTTACAATAACAGGTGTGACCAGATACTTTTGTCCACATAGTGTATATCATACATGTTTATGCAGGAACCATTTTGACAAATATGATCACTTTCATTGTTTTAGTCCAGATGTGTGAAATGCTTTTGTGATTATATTTTTATTTTAATTTATTTATTTTTCTTCAGCTTTCACTTAAAAGCATAAATCAGTTGTTTCATGATTATTAGTGATATTCACTGATGTAAAATGTTGTCTATGTATTCTACTGGAGCTAAGGCCAAACAGTGTTTCCCCCTCACTGAACACATAAGATACGTATGTACAATGTGAGATAAAGGTATTCCTATCACTTTTATCAAAAGAAAAAAAAATAAAAATAAGGGGTGCTTTATAAAAAGGTGAAGCACTGCTCCCCCCCCCACCCCCCCCCACCCTCCATCTTTCCAGGCCCTGCTGGCCTAATCCCACCCAGCCAGCCTTGGGTGAACTCTTTGGAAGCTTCTTAAACCCATGAATGTGCCTTTTGTTCCTGCCATTCCTCCGCTTGGCTGACAGAAAATAGCTAACTGGATTACTGCTAAAATTCAGAGTAAAGTGAACTCCCAAACTTCTATATGGCAAAGTGCTAAGGAACTCCCCCACCCAACCCTTCCACTATCATCATCAGCATCCCTCACACCAGACTTTCTATCCTTCCATTCTGTTCTCTCTCTCTTTCCTTCTCCCTCCTCAATCAACATCCCCCCTTTAAAATGGCCCAGTGGTGTGCAATCTGCAGCGGAGGAGAGGGATTAGATAAGGTTGAGAGGTTGCACACTATGAACCTAAGGCTAAAAAGTAAGAATCTTAAAAGCAGTTAAGAGCTTATTAATGTGTGTAAGGAAGCGTATTAATCAACTCAACTCGATGAGGGGGCTGGTGTGTGTATATGTGTCGATCTTAGTGACTCAAAAACAAATGTAAAAAAAAAAAAAAAAAATCACAAGTCTTATAGGTAGAAGTACAGAACAAGCCAGGTGTTGATTGAAGAGTAGGATGTTTATTTCTTGTGTAATGGACGTTAATAATATTATGAGAAGTCGGTGTATGATTGGCTGCGTTTGTTTCTGAGTGGCTGCATGGAGGTGGTCTGGCAGTTCAGCTGGAGTTACAGTATGAGGTGTAGTGCATAAAAAGGTTTTGGATGTATAAGTGTGTGCATGTGTACAGATCTTTGGTGGGTGTTGTTAAAAGAAAAAAAAATGAAAAACACCCTGCTAGAGAGAGTATTTTGATCCGCCACCTACCCGGGCGAAAAGAGGTAAAGTAGAAACACTTGACATTACAGTAGAGTAACAATAATGTAAATGTATGGCAATATTTTTGTAGCAGGGATGCAATATTATGGTAATACTACTTTGTTTCTATATAAGGTGCAACACAATAGCTTGGTAAAAACAAAGCATATAAGACTTTCTAATATGATAATTAGCAATTTCGATTCGTACTAATTTTATTTACTAAGCTTATAACTGATATTACTTTGTATATAAATTTAATAGTATTTATTGCATTAGAAATAAGACAGTTGTACCATAATATTACATCCCGTCCCGTTATTACCAACCCATTACCACATTGTCACTGTGCTGTAATATAAAAAGGTTCACCACAAAAACAATTTTTTATTGTCTATCTTTGTCTGTGTGACTTCACAGAACAGCAAATACTGTATGTATGTGTGCATGTCTGTATGTGAGTGTGCATGCGTGCTGCAGCTTCCTCTGAGTTGCACAGAGGCACATGTGGATGATAGAGACGAGGTCATACACACCAACATGCTGCTGAATTTGGGGGTCAGAGGTCAAAATTCAAGGGGCACCAACACAGCGCTGAGACGCTCACTCATTAATCTTAATCCTGTGCCTCTCAATCCCTGCATCTTTAAGGACAAGTGTGTCTGGCTGGAAAAATGATAAACCTTCTACATCACCCTTATGTTTTCTGTTTAACGAAGATCAATTTGTAACAATTTGCTGGTCTGAAAACAATAAGATATACAGTAGTAAGGTATTTAATCTATGTGCATACGACAGAATGTTGTGCAGGAGTTTAAAGGGGAAGAAATGTCACTGAGCTGATACTCATGTCTTTAAGTCTTTATGAGTTGTAAGAACAACACTGTCACACTGTCCAGTATTTACAATTCTACTCCTTTTTGACATGATTGCAGCATAAATCACAGTGGTAAAATTTGAATTATTAGTGGTTATTTAGTCCAGCAAATCTGGTCCGTCTCTTCTGACATCTCCAGTCAAGAGTGTCCATCAGCAGATTTATCACTCACTGGAATCTAAAAAAGTCTTCAGGTCTCACTTCTGTCTGACTGAAAAATTACATGATTATACCGGCACGTATAATATATATACCTTGGTATGAATCATCTGTTTTCTAAAAAGAATGAAATCAAGCAAATATCTATGATTAACTAAAGAAATGATGTACTCTACTATAAGGCCTTTGTGTCAGAGAGTGTAAAGCAGCTGAATGAAGGTGAAGCAGTGCATGTGTATTGGCATGGGAGGGCTGAGAATTTAAAGCCTACACTAACAGCTCACACACCGACTCCTTGTCCCACAGCAACCCTATAACCCTGGTCAGACAACAGAGGCTGACACACTTTGACATATTATTTTCCAAAAAAGAAACTTAACCATAATCAATACCTGCCTTACCCTAACCTTAAAACGTGTTCCCATAAGCACCTTATTCTCTCTTATGTTCTCATAAAATAACTAATTTAATAGAACTTTAGCAAAAAACTTTAGCAAAAGCTGGTCAAAACATATACAAACAGGTTTCATGCAGCTACCCCTTTAGGCAGTGGTTCTAAACAATGTTTATACCAAGCACCATGTGAGAAATTATTGAGCTCTCAAAGTAACACAGTTTGAGAACCAAGGCTTTAAAGAAGTCTGTGATTTCCATTGATTTGGACAGCCTAAGCATTATCCTTATACTCAACTATAACCAGTTCCTCAAAAATGAGGTTCTGCCTCATTAGGACCAGCTTCTGGTCTCCATGAGGACTACTGGACCTGACAAGTCCAGTGTTCATACCAGAAAAGACCCTAAAGAGGTAACAAATACGAGAAACACAAACACACATAAACATTATTATGACAGTTAATCAGTGTGTGGAAAACTTACTATGAAACTGCAGTAGAAAAAAATAAAGATACATTTTTTTTAATATGTAAATTGAGAGAAAGCTTTTCAGAGTAAAATGCTGGACCAAACTGGAGCTGTGAATTGTGAATGTTGTTGGCAGGGATGAAAGAATCTATGAAGAGGACAGCAGTGTTTTAATTTCAACCAATTTGGCAATATTTATTTTCACAATAAAACTAGATTTTTGCAAAGGGTCGCTTTGTGTGTCTGACCACAAGGTAAATTGGTGGTGATAGGTGTGTGTGTGTGTGTGCGTGTGCGTGTGAGCGTGGGTGTATGATTAGAGGGTGTACAGTCAGTGTAACATGATAAGAATTTTGCAGTGTGTTTGCACAGTGTGTGTTAGTGAGATAATAATCCCAGCGGTCAACAAGAGTGAAGGGCCAGAGTGGCACTGACCAGCCCACCATCTGAGAGAGAAAAAGACAGAGAGCGAGCGGGAAAGAAGGAGAGGAAGAGGGAGAGAGAGGGAGGGAGGTGGCCATGTGGTTAACACTTGCTCACTAAGAGGCGACTGGAGCACGGCCAACCTCTTCACACACAGGCTGACCACACAAGAGCCTCTCTTTCTCCCTCTGCCTCCCATCCTCCCTTCATCCCTTGTTGCCTAACATTTCCTTCTCTCGCTTCCTCAGCTATAGCCACCTCCCATCCTCCTCCTCCTGCACCTTCTTCCTCTGTTGTCTCTTCCACACTTGCCTGAATTCCTCCCTCCCATTTTCTCACCTAAGTCTCTACCCCAACCTCTGATGACCCTAAACTGTCACTCTGTCCGCCTACCCCATCACGCCTGTTTTTTGATTTAACATATCCTTTTGTTCCTCCACCCAAGCTTTCTGATCCTTCCATCCTTCCCTGCTTGTCAAACTTACCCGTATAGGTATCCGCTCGGTCTCTGTTTCCTTCTGTGGGTTACGATACTTCTCGTAAAATTCCCGCTTTTTTTTGCTGTCCTTATCATCCTTACGTTCCCTCTTTTCAGCAGGTTCGTCCGTGGGTTCAGTGGGAGAGGGCAGGGGACTGGACAGGGTTGGCTTCTCCACCTCCAGGTAGTTCTCATTGGGGTTGAGCACCATCACACCATAGCGGTCCTGAAACAGACAGGAAACATAAGTGTATACATGAGCTATAGCTTCATCTTCATTAGAAACTGCCGATGAAGATGAGGCATCAAGCACATTTTAAACTCATTGATTTTTATATTTTTTATTTTTTTCCTTAAATACTTATATGAAAAGGTATTTCATAATCAAAAGAGAGGTACAAAATGTCTGAAACAAGGATAAATAAGAAACATGCACTAACAAAGTCGTGTGAATATGCGTGACAAACACAGACAGATCTAAAAAAAAAAAAAAGAGTGTGAGAGAAATCTGAAATAGCAGAGATCTTTTTTTTTTTTAATCCATGCAGTATCTGGATTTTGTTTTATTTCCTTTATTAATTAAACAAAGTTCATACTTTCCTACTACTACTGTTTTGACTTCATTTTAGTTTAGATCCCTTCATTTTGTTGTGATGTTGCAAATACTTAATATTTCTTTGTTATTGATTATTATTAGCTTATTTATACTTTTTCTAATGCTTTTCTTTTAATTTGTCTGAATAAATTTATCCATTAATTCACACTTAAATATCTGAACTATTAATGTAATTCAGTTAGGGTTATTTTTTAAGATGAATGTTCTTTTATCGGAGAGAAAAAGATGATATTAACTTTGTCAAACCAACCAGGGAAAGTTTACTTCATGTAGAATAACAATGTAAAAGCCAAAACACATAAATCTGATATTACAATACAAAAGGAGAAAACCTAAAAGCTACAGGTTGTGAGATGACATGGGTAAAAGCTGCAAATTCAATCAGAATGAAAAGGCAGAGCGAGAAAAGGAGAGTGTATCAGTAACTAAGGCTTGGAATTCAGTGGTTTCAGTCAGTGAGCAGCGTTTAGTAACTCGAAAGGCCAATTGTCACTTATTATGAAACTCAATCGATTCCGCCATTACTCAACAAAAGAGTTGGCTGCAGCTGCATCTGTATTTCTTTGTATGTGTGTGTTTAGGTGGCTGTGTTTAAAGATCTGTTTAGAAAATTGCTGTCAAATTGAAATAGAATTTGAATTTGAATTAATATAATTAATTATCATTGAAGTAATTATCATTACGTCAAAATGCCAAAAATTAAGAAATAAAGAGAGGAAGAATATAACAGAACAGAAACCCAAGTGATTATTAAAAAATAATGACAGAAGGGAAACTGTGGAGAAAGGGAAGTCTTTCTGTAGCCTGAAGTGACTTCTTCAACTTTTAATTAACTGTGTTTATTGTCCCAAGCTCTCTGAAACTAAAGCAGGAAATGGAGGGATTCCTGTTTCACTGAAGTCACACACATACCACAAAAACTCATGGGTAAAAGCCTGTGCAAACACACACATCACAGAAAAGTCCCACACTAAGGAGGGGGAAAGATATCAGTGCTGCTGACAAAAAGACCTTTAGGAGATGAAGAAGAGGGAGTTGAAAGAGGCAGCGTAGCTTAGCGTTCACTGCAAATCGCCATCGCTCACGCCGTCCTCTCAAGGCTGCACATCTTCTCTTTCCTAATAAGTGTTAACACACTGTGCTTTCCTCGTGACGAAGTGTGTGTGTGTGTGTGTGTGTGCGTGTCCTACTGTGCCCACCAACATCAAACCTGCCACACACACCCCTTTGCCTTAGCACCTGCCGTGTGTTGACAACAGCAAAATTACACTTTCACACTTGTAAAGATTATAAAATTTGTCTGATTCTCACTCCTGTCCAGACATTCTTTCCTCGCTCCATATAATTGTGATGTAAAAATCAATACATAAGAAATTATCGTCCCAAGAACACTCTTTTAAGAGAGAAAACTGCTCATGAACACATCCCCTGTTGAAAATATCAAAAAAGATTACTTTAAATGTCACAGAAAAATTCAACATGTCACGGTAAAGCTAATCGCAAAAATACAAATAATTATTTTAAAAATTATAATAAATTTTGTTTGTTTTTTTCCCCAAATTTTCTAGATTTTTCTTAATCTGTGTGTAGATGTGGGAGAATACAAAATACAAAAATGTCATTAAAAGTTCAGACATCCAGAAAGACAGTTCGCCAGATGAAAAAAGAGAAAGAGATCAGAAGAGAGACAGAGGAGTGAAAGAGTGAAAAGTAGAGAGAAGAAATTAGAGATAGTTTGTAAAATGATAGAACAGTCTGATAGAGAAGGAAGAAGTGAGAGAGAGATGCAGCCTAACCAGATCCACACCAGCTTTGTGCCACTGCCCACTGGTGGTAGCCTGATAAAATAACTAACAATAACCAGTTCAGCCTATGTGGCAACAACATTATAAAAAAGATGAAAATTTAAATTTAAGAAAATTTGAAATTTGAAAAACAAAAATAAAATAACAAATACAGTACACTAAACAATTACACCATAAGCCAAGAGATGATAAAAATAGCTGAAAAGCCTCATGCACTTCATCACTGACACAACTTTCCTCTAATCCTGAGCCACAAGGCCAAAAGTTAATGGTTTAGCCACACTCTTCTACATAGTCTGATGCAGACGCTGAGTGGCCACAACCATGTTTAGTCTTCACTGCTCTTACCCTTAAACCACCACTGGTCAATAAGCCTTTCTGGCCTCAAACGGACTAACCTCAAGGGCCCAGTGTCCGTGGCCCTGTGTCCTCATGCTAACCTTGAGTGGCCTATAGCCTATGGCCTTTCCTTTGGAAAGGCTAACACACCTAACTAAAGCTAACAGTGCTAACCCTCTCAGCTGTCCAGTCACCCAGAAGGACATTAGTGAGGAACGGGGCCGATGACTGCATCTCTGTGTCGGAAACAATCATTTACTTGAACACTGAGGGGCCTGTGTTGGTGTCGAAGCACCAGCACAGTCACTTCCTCCTCTTATTCTTCACTCCATCAACCACCAGTCTGCTGCTGGTGGACTAGACATAGAAAAGCAACTGGGAGGAAAAAAAAACAAATTCAAAAAAAAAAAAAACTTCTCAGCATTTTTTTTTGCCAAATAATTCAGCTTTTATTAATAATTTTCCTATGTAAAAAAAAAAGTGAAATTAGAATTTGTTGCAATTATCAAAAATAGACACAAATATCAAATGTTTTAGAAGATAAAAACCTGAAAAATATTCAAATCATACTGCACATCAACGCTTTTGTCCGAATCCCACAGAATTTACTTCTCCCACAGAGCTCACGGTTATTATCCGAGTCCTTCTGTTGTTTTGTGACGGCTAAATCTCTCTGTTGTACAGCCTAAACTTAGGTCATTTGGTCTTTGTTTTTCCAAGCTAACTGTCAAGTCTCTCTCTTTCTCTCCCACACACACGCGCGGACTGGATACACCTGCTAAATCTGATCTTTGTTCTGTGATGAGCTGTCAAAGTGTGAATCTTACACAAATGCACACTGCAAAACTGCTTTTTATGCCGTTAAATCTCTCTCACACACACTGCTAACACCGGGTCACTTTGCCTTTGTCCTATACACACACATACACACGCACACACACACACACTGTGTCTCAAATAGAGCAGACACACATGGTCCTCTGGTGTTGGGTCGGTCTTGTCTTCCTGCTGCAGTATGCGAGCTAAGTCTCTTCCCATGGCCTGCAGATGCCCCTGTGCCACCACCACACTGAGTCTCTGCCCTGGGGCCAGCGGTCAAGAGGGTCGCCCCGACCCCTGTAAGACCCCCCATCACCCTGCTCCGGACTCTCCTTAGCACTCCTTTGTCGGCCTGTCCTGCACCAGATAGCACAACAAAGGCTGCTGCCGCTACGGAGACCACTACTTGTCTCATTGTCGTGATGGAACTCTTCCTCTATCATCCGTACTTGCAGGATTGCGAATCCCTCAAAAACTCAAAAACACTATATCTACTGAGAAAAAAAACATAATTTTTAAAAAAGTCAATTTGTTAATAGGTGTATATAAATAATATTATGTAATATTATAAAACTAGACATACCTGCACAGGCTTACCAATTTTGTCAATACTCTGACGACACTGATGCACCCTAATTAGAAGCTATTTGTCCACTACAACGTGGGTGGTAATAGAGCATTATTTTCTCTTCCATTCGCATTAATTTTAAGAAAAGTGGACACTGCGTATGTGTGTGCGTGTCTGTGAGCATGTGAGTGACGACACAAATGTGAGGGAGAGTAAATAAGACGTCCCTTTAAGACAGCAGCACCTATTTTTCCGCTGGCGTTGTAATGAAATGAAATGTGTCTAATGTGCGGGAGCAGGGAGAGAGGCAGCCGCAGTGAGAGGGTGTTTCATCTGTGCGTGTGCAGCTCGGCGACGCTTTGATGTGAGAGCTCTCATGTAGTGAGCAGGGCTTTGGGCACAGGGAAAAGGACAGCACTTGACAGGTACAAAGCTTGGCTGATAGTGGTCACGGGTGCATGCAGTGAGAAAAGTGGATGGTTGTATGGATTTGAGGGTGTGTGTGCGTGTGTATGTGTCCGTTTCCTGAAAGGGAGCATGTAAATGCTGTCCTTCTCATTATACTGGCATTTTAATGCATTTGTGGATCCAAGCATCTTACATCACAAGAATCAGCATGTAATCTATAGGTGTCCACTGAAATTGGCTCTTAGGCAGCTCACTTTGTTCGTTTTCTGTCAGGGAGCTGTTACAGTCAGGGCAAGCTGCGATCCCTCTTCTCAACCGACTTTGCTCCACTTCCTTGTTTCAGCAATATGCGGCTCCTGATTTGCTGCTGAGGCTTGACTGACAGGGAGGAAAGGGTCAGCCAGCATAACAGACCCAATAAGACGCGGAGGAGGAGGAGGAGGAGGAGGAGGGAGGGATGTCTGCAGGCTACAGTTGGGTTTGAGATCTGAACAGGGCACAGTGGCTGACAAAGAAGAATGGCCACGAAGGAAAATAAGCACAAGCAAAGTGTTAGCATCACAATGGAATCACACTTAAAGATGCAGTGCATAACTTTTAGTGGGTTTTTTATTTATTTATTTTTATTGCTGATGTTATTATTTTGCCTGTTTGGTCTTTGTGAACAAAAACAGTTTGTTTTTTTTTGTTTTCATGCTGTGTATTTAATCTGAAATTAGGCTCTGTCAGGCAAAACTATCAGACCTGAAAAGGAAGCGTTTATGTGTATACAGCAGCAGTGCATGAGACAAGAGTTTATACTGTCATACTGCTAAAGAACCTGTTTTTTTTTTTTAGCTGTAGAATCCACTTCTGTTGGGCAACAACTTTTTATGGGCACCTTTTTGTGTTTTCAGCAATACTCCAACTTCTGCTATCTCACTTTACTAGCACAAAGTTGCCTCTGTCTTGACATAAAATGAATCACTTCCTGTGTGCGGCGCAGTAATGTCACCTGGCGACACAAGCTCTGAACGCTGCTGCACTGAGGAAACAAAGAGCTCTGTGTGTAGTTGATAAACTTCATCAGCATTGTGTGAACTCATATGACAATGGTTTGAATCGAACATTAGTTTATGTTGAAAAGTTATGTTACTTGGGCATGAAATTAAACAGTTGTATACGTTGAAAATGTGTAAAGGAAGAGAGAAAAACAGAATATTCCTAAATAAAGAAGTATGAAAGAGCTGAGTGGGAAGGTAAACACTGTAATAACCAGTGTACTCTTCCTCTCCCTCTCTGTCAGGGCCACCCTGCTCTGTGTGACCTTGTCTGTCTCGGTCTCTACGTGAGCTTTTCTTGCATGCAGGGCCCCTTTATCCATCCGATCCCCTCTCTCTCTTCTCTCTTTCTCTTTTTTCCTCCACTCTCTTTCTCCCTCAGGCTGACATACCACACAGATCGCACAGTACTGTCAGATTAAGTCACGGTGCCCCCTTTCTCATCTTAACAGCACCAGTCTGAAACCCCTTCATACTCAAAGCGCATACAGCTATGTTTCTCTGAGAGAAGAAGGGAGGAGTAATTCCTGTACCACGGAGGCTCTGAAAAGAAAAACTGTATGTGGATCTTAGTGGTGATGAGACTGGACTGTCATCACCCTGTCAATCATCCTCTTAAACCCAAGGGGCCATGCAAGTACTCAAGGGATCAACATGTTATTCATCTTACTGGCTGGATATTGATTCAAAATGTTCAATACAGAAGCAATATCTGGATTTCTATACCAATTTCTGAAATCCATTTAACAAAAAAATTACGCTACATATTTCAGTAAAATTCTTCAAATTTATATTTAATGTAATTTTGGTCAATTTCCTGCAGTCAAACATGCAGCAACTTTCTGCTCTCACATTTGAGGAATGAGCTCCGTCTCTGGTCCTAACTTCATGGCCAATCACAATCTCTGACAGCAGTGCGCTGTATGCTTATTGGCTCACTGACTCTGATGTGATGAACTCTTCAGGTACCGAAATATGATACTGAATGACAACAAATTGATATTCACTGATAAAGAGAAACTTCAATCGATATTACAAAGGCATTCAAGTTCAATACTCAGCTCTAATCTCACAATGTTTCTTTTAAAAAGCATCAAAAAATGTTAAGGTTGGTTACAAAAAAATACAAATAAGATAATGAGCTACAGCATGGGTGAACAAAAAAATGTGCTGAAACTTCCAATATGAACATGACATACAAATGCTCAACTTGAACATCACTTTGAAACCTCATCCCTTTGTGTCCAAGAAATTAAGTGAATGGCCAAGAAAAACTAAGACAAATTGGAACTTCGGCTTCCCACCTGCCCTCTGAGTTAATTTTGAACAAATCGCCCACTGCAAGAGTGCACATTTAATTAAGTTCTATAAAAGACAACTTTTTACTTCAAGTTCAAAGACTGTGTTGTGCGTTTGCTTCCGCTAATGTAGTCACACACTAATTTGGTCAAAGTAAATGAGACTGTGGTAATGATTATCTTTTTCTTGATCTTAATGAGCACAAATAGTTTGGGTCAGAATCGAAGGCTAACCTTTGCAGCCTAGTCTAGTAGTTGTGTTTGTAATAGGCAGCAGGGTTTTTAACCTTGGCATGGATGTCTAGGCTCATTTAGGTGTTGTTCATATGTGGAGCTGAATATTTATAAATGAGTTCAAAGTGGAGCAGTGGGGTGGAGGAAGTGGAGAGAATAGCACAGCGTCTGATCCCTGATGCCTCAGCTTCTTTTCATGCTCACATTTACATTTATTCCTCTTTGTTTCACTTTCCTCTCTTCCTGTCTCGCCTTCCCGACCTGTCTATTTTCAGCGCCTTATTCAAACGGTAGATGTGAAGACTTTCACACTAACACTTTGGAGTTTCCCACTCAGTATGATGCCAAAGTCAGTTTAGGTGGCAATTATTTACCATCATCAATGTCTGTGAGCCTGTGAATTTGTTCAGCCACTATTTATGCTCAATGGTTGATCAAGCATCCAAGTGTGGGGACAGACACTGCCACATAAACACACACACACACACTCAGCAGTGGAGCACACAGGAGTTGGGAGGCCTGCTTCATCTGTTCTCAGCACGACACACACAGAGGGAGGTGTGGTGTTGGGGGTTGCTAGATTGAGGGTGGATGTAGCATTAATCACCGTCCAGGTGGAAATTGTCAGAGCTATCGATTGTGCAAGTAAATGTTACACAAGTCATTTATCAATTTTCTCCCCACTCCACCTTTACAGACTTGTGTGTCATTTGCAAAGATACAACTGTGAATGTAAACCCAGTGACACTTTAGATTTTAAAGCAGACTGACCAGATGTGTGGTCGACTACATGGCCGCTGAGCAGCCTTAAAAATATCTGAACACTGGATTATATTTTACAATTAAATCTGTTAACAATTAAACTCTTAACAGAAAATGTATTCTCAGCTGGCAGTGTTGCTTTGGCAGATTATCAAATTTGTTGCTTAATAAATTGATTAAAACTTCCAGTGTACTCTAATATTATGTGCTAGGAACAAACATGGATACAGTGAGTCCTCAGCCCACAGAGGAAAAGCTATGGGGAAATAAATAGAGGAGGGTTATTCTGATGCCGTTAGCATTTTGATTTATATATTCTATATTGTCTCCCCTAAGCATACACATGTATTTTTAATGAGGGCACAGAGAGATATAGATCATGGAACGATAGGTGCCTCCCTGCCCTCCTGCCTAACTATTTAATGTATAAATCAGGGAGAGCAGAGAGGGGGAGTCAGAACAGCTACAAAAAGAGGGAAGTCAGGAGTGGAGGCATCCCAGGGGCAACCCTGTCCTGAAGGCCACTAATAACTCCAAGGAAGGAAGTAGGAAAGGAAGGAAGGAAGGAAGGAAGGAAGGAAGGAAGGAAGGAAGGAAGGAAGGAAGGAAGGAAGAAAAGAGGGAATACAAAGCCCTGAATATTTCTTCACTGGAAAAAAGACAAAGATGATGGCTGTAAGGATGAATTTAGCTTCTATTTAAAATCTCAAGCATGACCAAGACTGTAAAAAAATAAGGCGACTGACTTGCAAAGGCATACGAAGAAGAGACACAGTGTGTGAAAGTTTCTGCTTCACCATCTGGACAGGTATGCATTAACACACATTGACGCCCACACACGTATGGGTGTGAGATGCACGGCCATTATGTACAGACTGAGCCAACCAGGGTCACATCTAAACATTGTAGACACATGATCACATGCATGCGTCTGTATGGAGTGACCTATATGTACACACCCATCACTGCAGTGGAACACAAGCTAATTTTGGTGTATCATGGTGTATCTTAAAACTGCAGTTTAATTATATATTGTTACAGATACATACACTTACTGATCACTTCAACTCTTGTTGAATGTCCAGTTCTCTGGGTGAAAATGCCTTGTTGATGCCAAACTCTATAAGGAGAATGACCAGCCTGGTAACTCAGTCATTTTCACAAATTATTCAGAGAAATGTAAAGTTTTTTTTAAAAAAAAAAGCGTAGGTGGGTTTTTAGCAAGTGTCATCTACCAGTAATTGTCATTGTGTTTGCGAATAATAAGACTATGCTGTTGTACCCACGGTATTAATCTTACTGAACATCACAGGACTGCCATGACCTCTATGGGCCAGAGGTCAAAGAGGAATTCTTTCACCCCTGCCCTGTTATTGTGACCTTATATAGGAAGAGCCACAGAGAGAACTGGTGGTCCTGCCAATGCTGCTGTTGCAGTGAGAGAAGTGTGTGTGTTATATTTCATGTTAAGTGTGACCTTTCATGAGATGAAATTTGTCATTTTATACAGTATGTGTAGAATATTCATTTCTGTGTGCAGTGGTATTGTACACAGTCTGAGCGTAACAGGCTATATTCATGAAATTGACAATAAATCTGAAGGCCACAGTATTAGCACACATTGACAGGCATTCACAGTGACACAAACACACACACACACACACAGAGAACGACAGTCCAAGAATCTGACCTCTCTCTAAGTGGAGCTGCACTACAGGTCCATGAGTCATGGTAGGTCGCCACAGCCAATCACAAGCTATGTTTGAAGTGTGAAGGGTAAACACTATGGCTGCTCTGTCCTGCCATTTACTCTGCTTACTTTCATGGGATGTAACCTAGAAAAGAGGTGGCAGAGAATATAGTGTAACTGTCTGTGTGTATGTACGTGTGTGTGTTCCAGCACATTTTCCATAGTGTCATTACCACATGGCCCGGTTTATGCTCCACAGCACACACATGGAGCTACGCATGTATGTTGGAATCCCCTTCATCCTCTCGCCATACAGCCAAATACACACGGACAAATCCATGCTGAGGCAACTAAGGAAACCATGCATGGAGCTATAGACATTTTCCTATTAACCCGATGTAGCCCTCAAAAACGTTTGAAAGCAATTAACCATGGAGAGCGGCTGTAAAACACATCCTCTCTCTCTTCAGCTCTCTTTCACACATACACAGGCTCAACCCTCGGCCCCACTGCCACCACAACCCTCACTCTGAGCTCTTTCAAATCTACCACTTTTTTAAGACCACCTGTTGTCTATTATTTTTACATACTGCTTTTCTCATAAATCATAACACTGGGTAATTAATCAAGCTGTCAAAACAGGGACCGGGGGTCACCTGGAGGGGTCGGAGGTGGTTGCAGGGCTGATGGAGGTCAGGGTCACACCACATTCCTCATTATCAAGTTGGGATGGGAGAGGGGCCAGGCAAACAAAAGCGAAAGCAGATGGGGGGGAGGCAGGGGGGTAGATGAAAAAAGAGGGCTAGAGAGACAGGGAGAGAGGGAGAAGAAGAAATTGACAAAGAAAAGTGAAAGAAGCTGTCAGCTGCCTACAGATGAAGACAGGGGAGGCGATTCTGAGAGGGGAGACAGCACATGAAGAGGTGGGGAAGAAAAGGAAGAGAAGAGGAAAAAAGTGGCACTAAAAATTGACATTAAAAAAAAGAACAAAAGAAATTTACTAGATGTTTCTCCTGTACAGACCTGAGATTGGCTGCAGGGAGGAGGAAAGAGAAAAGAATGGAGTAAGATGACGTGGTTTCTTCAACGAGAAATAGGGAATCAGCTGTGGAAGTATGATTGTCATCTTATTCTCTTTCCTGGTGTGTGTGTGTGTGTGATGAGGCAGACTGATATCTCTGTCACACCACTGTGTATCAGTGTCTCCGTGGGTTGAGAGCAAAGACCATGGGCCTGGAGTGGCATGTCACCAACTCCACAATACACACTGCTGATTAGATCGCACAGATTCGATTGGCACTAATACACACACAGGTTTGAGCAGCAGGTTTTCGTAGGACACTGCGTTCACTGCAAACCTTAACCATTACCAGTTAATGCCTAACACTAACCTTAACCCAACCACAATTCAAATTTTAGCCCTAATCTTGACCATTTCCTCATAAATGTTTAATCCTGACAAGATCAGTGTCCAGAAACGTCCTTAAGTTAACACACACACAAATGTACACACAGATGAAGATGTTGAATAAATGTTCTTTCCATTCTCTATAAGATCTATGGCAAATTTGAGCCAAGTTGTCATATTTGTGAAACTAGAGACAGAAAAATAAAAACTTTGCACCTTGAAAGATTGTGTGATGTGATCCTGCTTTACTGAGCAGTATTACTTCCATGAGGGGTACAATGTGCTGACAGTCCAGTAAAATGAATTATCAAGTCAAATGTAAATAAGTCAGGAGTGAAATCGACAATACAAAAAATATGAAAAATAAACACAGCAGCAAGACTCTGAGGAGGCTGGATGAAAAGATGACTGGAATGACAGAGAAGGGGAAAAGATGAAAAAAAAGAGAACAATCTAAAAAGTGCAAATGCCGCGGAACTCCACGTGCAATGTTCACGTCGCCCGCCCGCCCCCTCCCCTGCACAGAGCATGAATTCTCAGGCGTGGCTCGCTCTATCAAAAACATCACTCTTGAATGAGGCGCCGACCATTGCGCAAAATTAGCTGTCACCCTTTCCTCAAAATCTTTGTTAATCTTGTTTCCAGTGTTTGCGGATTTATCAGCACATGCATCAATGTCAGCTCCTTGGTTACTGAGCCGCACTACTTGGGAGAAGATATAATTAAAAATGTTTGGGGTGTGGGGGGTGGGGGGCTGCTGAGGAGCAGGAGCACTAGGAAAGACAGGGTGGGGGTTGTCTAGGAGGAGGAAGGTGAAGTCTTCCACTCGTCTCGTAGTTTCCCCGGGGAGCCAGTGGAAGACAGAGCCAGTGATAACACACACACACAGACTGGGCCGGCCTTCTCTTCCTCCCTTGCTCATTCTCTGGTATCATTCAGGTCAGTGAGTACTGCTATCTCTTTAATAACACTGGTTCCACTGATCTGGCCTCAGTCTAGAAACTGGTCTCACTGTTAACAGTCGCTTGACATAGAGGAAAACAAAAGCCAAACGCATCCATCTAGAGATATCACTGCCTTATCATCCATTTGATGTACAAGAAACCAATCCAGAGGGTTTCACACATGGTTGGAAGGGATCAAGAAAGACATCAAGCAGCACACAACATGCATCATTTTGGAAAGAGAGAGAGAGCCACTGTGACATTCAGTGTTTACTACAACACTGGAATTCTGCAGGTATGTAAAATGTGTTTGCATGTTCACTGACTTAAACTAAAAACACTGTGACATCTGTAGGGGTGGTGATGAATTACACTGTGGCACCGCAGCTTGATCCTTGATAAGTTTCCAGCACATCTCTTATTATCATGTGGCTTTTCAAAAGCCATTATTCACCGATCGAGCTCACATCAAGGGACATCACGCATTAGAAATTCAAAATTCAAGTCCTTCTCGTCTCACAAACACTCACACACGCAGGCATACACAACTATTTCTCTTAGGACACTGCATTGACTTCTATTCATTCATATAGCCTAAAACAGTGGTTCTCATCTTTTTATACTGAGGACCACCTGAGAAAGTATTGGTATAGGGTGACTACAGTATAATTATTATTTATTGTATCTTTTGTTATTTGTTTGATTTTATACATCAAAATTCTTCAGCTCCACTCCAATCAGATATCCTGGTTTAAACAGTAGTACAGTATTTCTGATTTTCCTCCAAGTACCACCAGAGGTAGCTTGCGTACCACTGGTGGTACATGTACCATAGTTTGAGAACCATGGGCCTAAAGCATTTTATGTATAACCTTAACCTTAACCTTAACCTATCCCCAATTAAAACCTAAACCCTTACAAAATTACTCTGACTCATGAGGTCCAGGATTTTATCCACATGAAGACTTCTGGTCCTGACAAGATGAATGTTTACGTATACACAGACACAAACACATCAGAACAGGTACTCTTCTGAGGACAATGCACTTTATTTGGACAGCCTAAACAAAGTGTTATCCTTAATCTTAACCATTACCAGGTTAATGTCTAACCTTAAGCTTAACTAAATCACAATTCAATCTCAGCCCTAAACACAACCTGTTCCACAGAACCAAGGTTCTACCTCATGAGAACCAGATTTTGGTCTCCAAAATGTCCTAAAGTGGCAATAAATACAAATACCACACAAACTGGCGTATTCCTCTTAATGCAGCTTTGATGCTGTTACATCCCAGAGGGCTGAACCACAGAAGCAGCAGCTTTGTGCTGAAAGAACTCAAGCCACAGTCATGAAAGCTGAAGAAGATGACAGACATATGTTTAAAACATAGATCATAAATAAAACATTTTAAAAACCCATAGCAGCACTGTGTCTTCCTCCCAAAAATTTGGGGTATCACAGAATGTGCCAACTGTGAATCCCTGTTTATAAACATCTATTTCAAAGTACAACTACAAAAATGGTGTGAATCTTCTATGGCCACAAATGGTTGTTCAAATTTCAACGTACAAACGGTTGAGTGAGAAAAAAGGTGTTTGTTGTAGGGGTGAAAATGAATTGTTATGAAATGGAAAACACAATTTAAAACAACTGCAAACTGCAAAGACAGCAATTTAATAGTTCTATTTTTGACTGTTCTGTGATATGTACCCAATTAATATCATGCAACAAATACTGTACAGTATGCTTTGTTACAGTAAACAAAGCATATGTTTAAGTATTCATCCTCGCTTTAGAGCAGGTGTCTCAAACTCAAATGACGTGGGGGGGGGGGGGGGGGGCGGGGGGGGGGGGGGGGGGGGTCAATGAACGTCCAGTCTGGTCAGTTAGAGGCTGCTCAAGTAAAAAAAAAAACAAAAAACAAACATAGTTTTTGATGTGTTCAGTAGATGCGGAGATAAAAGCTCCAATTATGATAAGGGACCATGTCATTTTGATCATATTTTAATGACGTCATTCCTCCTACCTGCAACAACTTACAGGACAAAATCCCTATGAATCATCAAAGTAAGTAAGTATTCAGTCCTACTAGTTATCCAGTGTTTTTTTATTTTATTTGGTGTTTTTGTTCATGATGAATCAAGGCAAATCACGACTAAACAAAACATCAAAAAGTCACCAATTCCCAAACCACTTACCAATGTCATCAAACTGGGTCAGTTTGCTGACAAGATTCTCAGAGAGATGAAAGGTTAAATTTGTTTCTGACATTCTGATGAGTGATGGCTTGGAAGTTCAAAACAAAGTTCGCAGGGAAGTCTTGGAGCTGATGGAGAAAACGTCCCATGTGGCAGAAGGCCTTGAGGATGGAGGTGCCACAACTTTGCAATCTCTCATCATGCTTGATACAACATGTCAACATGGTGAGCAGAGATCTTTATCTGTTCTCATTTATTCTTTTTCCCTCTCTCCTCCTCCAAATCTTCTTCCCACCTCCTTTTTTCCCTTCATCCAGACCTTTAAGAGCAGTCTGGCAGGTTTGGCTGGGAGGTCGCGTATTCCCCCTCTTCATTAGTGAGAAAATGGACTCTGGTAAACGCTTGTTAAAGCCCTTACCTACACTCCCCCAGTTAATGGGAGTGATCCATTTGTGTCCATTTCTGCCTGACAAGGCTTTACTGGAAGATTAATAGTGCGGTGTCAGGGCACGGCCACCCTCTGTCCCGTTCTCATTTCCTTTCTTCTGGGATGCACACATGCAATAATGGAGCCCGTCTTTTGTTGTAACACCATGATTAGCCAGGGAGAGGAAAAAAAAAAAAAAAGCACACGAGTGACAGAATGAGAGAAAGAAAACAAAAGAAACATAAGAAAAAAAAATCCTTTCTTCATGACGTGGTACAAGTGTAGGTTTTAAGGTTGTGAATTACAGGTACTTGACAAGGGCAAAGTGATATTATTAATTAATCTCCATGTGAGGAGAAGGGAGATATAATGAATCACTTATGGATATTTCCTATGAAGTTAAAGGATGGCCTTAGCTCGGTGTGATCCAAAGAGAGGTCCTAAAGGAGTTGACGATAGAATGTATGACAGAAAAAGAAAAAAGGGAGAAAGACAGAAAAGGAACACCATGGGAGAAATAATAGAGACAGAATAGACACAGAACGAGAGAGAGCGAGAGTAAGGAGAGGGGAGAAGTCCTTTAAGGGCCACCCAGGGTTTCGTCTATCACCCAGGCCCCCCAGCAATCCCTCTTCTTTTCGAGGATGACACTGTCAAGTGCTCTGTCCCTTCACTGGGTGAACAGGATAATCGCTCTTAATAATTACACAGACATTCCCAGAAAGTCCGTCCTGTCCAGGAAGAGCAATATTTCAGATGAGAATCCCATGGTGTAACAGGCTTGGAAATTTGCCATATAAATGTAAGATTAAAACATAGGCAGAATCCAGAACATACTATTTTGCTGGACGTTTTTTTCTACCTTATCTCTTGGTGGGTCGTTTCCCTGTGGTAATTTCAATGATAGGCAGACCCACAATCTGGTAAACACACAAACAGACACAGACAGGCAACCTGCATCACAACCCCCTCCTCGCTACATTACAGGCAGTGCCAATGGAGAGCAGGGTGTTTCTCAAAGCAGAGTGTAGGGGATTGGTGCTGGTGGTGTCTCATTAAATTCTTGGGATTGTCTAATTGTCTTTCGTGGACCTCAGAGAGACTAGTACATTATACTCATTGCAATTAACTAAACAAAAGAGTCGCACCGCCCAAGCACTGGGGACAAGGCTGGCTAGGGGGAGCAAGCTGCCCAGCCGGGACCAGTGCAACAAAACACAAACACACACTCACACACACACACCAGAGGAGGAGAGTGCTAAGAAAAACTAAAGAACAAGAGAAAAGATATAAGGGAGAGCAAAAAAATGCTCTCCTTCAAAAAAAAAGGGGGGGGGGGGGGGGGGGGCGAGGACTCAGTCAGATCTTGGGATTGGCCAGATGTCAGAGTCGGGTGGGAGGCTGGGGTGAGACGGGGTGAGGAAAAAAGAGGAGGAGGGTGTCTGTGCTCATTTGAGACGCACCTTTGTGCCGGACCTGTCTTGTTTACTGCACTACAGCTTAGCGGTGCGAGGGTTCTATTCAGGGTCCAGGCCTTTCAGAAGGTACTGAAGGAGCCCTTAAGCCCACTTAACTACCATTTTCACACACTCTGCCTGCTCTCCTCTTTGTCCTTGCCTCCATTACATCAAACGCAGGAACAAAGGCAGGGAACAGAAACTGGGGCTGGCAGAATGGCGCCCATCACAAATATTAATTTGAAAAGGTGTTGGAGAGTAGAATCTACTTTTATGCACAAGGACAACTTGGGATTTTTTTTTACTCTCTACCTTGTGGGGGGGCTCTCTGGGGGCCGCAATGAGCTTGGTTTTCAGGCTAAAGGGGAGGCTGAAGACCTGCAGCACAATTATCCAAGAATAAGAGGCTTGAGACGCGGCACACTGCTAAAGACTGAGCATGCACACGCACTGTCTATTAAATAAGCTCCAAACATTAAGCCACCACTTGGCAAACCCATCAAAAATCAAATTCAAAAAATAGCACACGCACTGGTGACTAGTCTGTAGCAGGTCAGTGTGCATTAAATGAGAGCAATCCTGCTCCTCTTCAGAAAAAACATATGCCACTGCAAAACAAAACAAATAGTGCCTTTGGAAAAACAGTGACACAGCATCATATATGTACAGTATGTTCATGACACACTTGATTGAAGAACTTTTGCTGGCAAGTAAATGCATTTGTAAAACTGACCTGGAATTGACTGGTGGAAAGATAATTGTCTGAACAAGAGGTAGTCCACAGTCCACCGCTCTTATTGCTATTAGGTCCACACAAAAGCTGCACACACACACACACAGGTGCAGGGAGCATGCATCCTCTGTGGAATGCTGCTTTAGTCTGATCACATGAGAAAGCGGGGTGAAAAGTTTATGCAGCCGTTACCCATCACAACAAATCTGTCTGCCTCTTTCTGACATCACACACACATACACACACTTGCATAAATGCAACAATTCACTACAGCAGTGTCATGGCCAGGGCACTCACTGTGATATGTTGAAAAGCCCATCCTGTGTGTAAAACAGGGTGCATCACTCTAATCTGCAGGATACAAGCTCTGTGGCCCCGCCCCCCACCTCCAACCTCAGTCTGCCGACACTCGGTCTTCTCCGGCCTTGTCTCTCAACAGGATGGCCCTCACCCAGCGACTCTAGCTGACCCTGCAAACATGTGATCAGCTGTGGCACCGCAGACCCTCAGCTCTGTCAGGTGTGAGGTGAGAATAGGTGGATGGAAAAAAGAGACAGGAGACCCTGCTGGCTGAACACAACTTTTATTCCAAAAATAGATTTTTGCTTTAAGTGCATAGTAGGTGATTTCTTCTGCTGGGTGTGTCTCAATAAAAACACGTATAATGCCAGTGGGATCATGGGAATTGTAGTCTTGCTGTCTTGTTTGGCACTCCTGAGCTTTTTAAAAGGGATAAATTTGGCAGCAGATTATGCATGAACTCAAAAGACAAAAATCTGATGAGTAATACTGAATATTTCCCTCCTCACTCTGACATTTCATAGGGGGTCACAGTCGCAGTCGTCACAAAACTTGAATAGAAATATGTTTTTCAATTGGCTAATGTGGGTACACTACTCAACAAAATATATACAATTAGTCTAGTATTTTTTAGATATTTTGTTGTGACAAACCTTACATTTAAAATAATACATGCAACAAATCATAAAAAAGCTGCAACATGCCGCACTGGTTTGAGCTATAAGTTTCCTCTACTCTGCTTGGTGCCACAAAGGACTATAGGAAACTATGGTGTGCGTTTACGCATATGTGCATAAAATTATCAGCATGTCAGCAAGCTTAGGACCTGTCCAGTCACCCGCATATAGAGTTACTCCTGAGATGGAGGCAATGCAAAAAGGGGGAGTGTCCTTTTTTTGATCTTTGACAGAGCAGCCACTGCCAGAATCAAACCCCTGCTCAGTGGGGTGGCAGGCGGGTGAAGCAAAGCCACTTGATGGGGGGAGAGACCGTCCATTCACCCGCACACCAACCGCCCCCCCCCCCCTTCAAAAAAAACATAAACACTTACAATTACTCATAATCTCCTTATGATGCTGCCCTACAGTGGGTTTGCTAACATTACCAGAGGGAGAAAGACGCAAGAAGAGTGAGAGAACCAGAAAGACAGAAAGGACGATCTCCAGGTGTCCAGTAATAGTCGAGGCTGAATCGGTTTTACTTTGTGTTATTTTCATCTACCACACACTGAGGCTTAGACATTTCACACAACCGCTTCGCTCCCAAGCTTCAAAAAATATAATGAAGAGATAAAGAGAGGGTAGATAGAGGATGAAAATAACTGTTGAATCCACTGTGTTTGGAAAATGGAAGAAAAGCGAATGAAAGCAAATACAGTGGGAGAAAGAATGAACTGTGGAAAAAAAAAATAAAGCTTTGTAATAAGCTTTCATTTTGTTGATTATTCAGCTGACATGATATTTAACTGGATTGTGTAATGTTGTGTACTGGCCAATGTTGGCAGGGGGGAGAGTAATTTATAATACTACAAAACACACAACAACTTAATAACCAGCAAGATAGCTTTTGAAATGTTTGGTGGCATATTTAAAAAAAAAAAAAAAAAAAAAAACTATAAAAAGAAACATATTCTACACTGCAGGGAAACAAATGTGACAAAACACAGCAAAAAGGCTAGTCCAGGCTCAGACTCATACAGGTTCTGAGTGCATTAAGAGGAGGGAGACATGAACGGAATGAATACGAGGCTGAAGTCAACACTATTATAATTTGAATAATCAAACAAATAAATCCATGAATATTTCTAAAGTCAGTAATCAAGCATCAAACTGTTTAGGGACTGGAGAGTGCGCAATAAGACACATACACGGAAAAAATAAACAAAAAAATAAAAAACAATTATTGTACATTCACTGTATATGTCACTAATCACAGTATATTCCACGTGTCAATACCACCTTGTGTATATATGACATGTAAATACTCCACATACATATTTATATATAGCACTTTATTGCTTCTCATGCTTCTGCACCTTAACTGTTATATATTTATTTGTATATACTGTCATTTGCACAATATAGCAGATTTGCACTTCGGATTGGATGCTACACTTCATTTCATTGTACAAGTTCTGTACTTTTCAGTGATAATAACACTGAATCTCATCCAATCAAGGTGCAAATTGCCAAGTCCATTCCTATGTAAAGTAAATGATGCCAAAAGAAGTGAGCAGTGTGTATGTGTGTCACTTGCAAGTTGAAGAAAAAGAGGAAGTAACTAAACAAGAATAAAAGTCTGTGATCTGAGGATACCACCACAGTAGTGCGTCACCGGGGGAAGAGTCGTGGGTGTTTCTATGACAAAGCCATATATTTCCATAGGCGCTCTGTGCCTGATCTCCCTCTAGTCCCTCAGAGCCTCAGCCTTGATCTGGGCAAACAGTGTGAATGTATGTGTGAGTGTGTGGGTGTGTGAGTGTGCGTGTGCACGCGTGTGTGTCTGAGTGTGCACATGCACACGCATGGGTCCGTGTATTTATCTGCTCACATCATTTCCTGGTACTGAGTCACAGCTGGTACGCAGTGTGACAATTTCTTATCCATCCATCCTTTTATACACCTCATATCAGACACAGAGAAATGAATAGCCACGTCGATGCTAACGAGTGCTAACACCACTGCATTTTAACATTTAAGCAGGTGGCACCTCCAGGGGGAAGAGAGGGAACAGTCCTAAGAAAATGGAGAGATAGCCTGGAGGGAGATGGAGAGGAAGGATATAACTGAGGAGGAATGATGAAAACACTGACTGCAGAAGTTGAAGATGGGTTGAAGGCTGAAGCTGGTTGAAATTCACTTAAATCCTTGACTTTATATAATAATATTTAATAAAATAAAAATCTGTCAAGATAGCTAAATAGACAGATAGAACCTCATTAAGTAAGAGGGAGGAGGCAGCAGAGGGAATATGGGGAAAACAAATGTTGATCTAGCCTGACAGTATACTGCCACCTATCTGTCTGATGTGGTAGAACAGCTCCTGCTATTCAACACATCTGTCCTGGCTAGTCTGTCACTCAATTTTGATAATATTCAGGGAAAAAGAAAACACAAACCGTATAAGGAAGGCAAGATCTGAGGCAGAGAAATGATAAAAGCCCTAAAGAGATTACATGCAGACAGTGACAGTTTAAGGGAGTATGGGAGGATGGAGAGATGTAAAAAAAAGGGAAACCATGTGTGTTCCACAAAGCCTGTTGTATCAAAAGGTAGCACAGCAGCCTGGAGCAAACGTCTGCTCACCTGCCAAACCAGCCTGACCAAATCACCCCCCCATACCCACACACATACACACACACACACTGTATGTCATACTTCTTCTCCATCTTTCTCTCCTTCTCAAGTCCACACTGCACATGCTGCTGTTGACTACACCAATTAAAAGAGTCAAATAAACATTTGATCATTTCAGTAACATCAAACATTCCAAATGAACATGAATCTACAAATGTATAGAACATTTTACAAGTAGCAAAGTATAATTTGAGGTACTTCATTCTGACATGCACATACTTTCGCACAAACATCTGCTTTCTGCATGGAGTCACATTTCATATTTGTTTTTCCCTCTAGACTGGATTTGATTGATTTCATTTAATGTTCAATTGATCTACTATCACTTCAACAAGTTGAAAACAGATTTGTTTCATCACATTGTGCCACAAATTTATCTGATGTCCCAAAGAAAGATTTATAAAGTAACTTAACATGGCCTCTCCTCAGTAGAAAATAACAGTAACATGGAGCCAAGACCCTTATAATTCAATAATTACATACTGATGTCTTCCAGATGTATCAAACCAACACTAATACAACTAATACATTTTAACAATAAGTACTTCATGCTAGGGTTTTACTTGAAAACGAGTATTTGTATGCACTGAGGATTTGAATATTTCTCCCACCATTCGATGTAAACATGCACTAAATGTTCCCCAACTGCTCCTCCTCCTCCTCCCGTCAATATCAATATCAATCTGCCTTAGGAATTCCCTTAGCTATAGGGGACATGGATTGCTGCTGGGCTGAGCCATACCACCACCAGCAGTGGTTCACACGCAGGTTCCAGTTCATCCACAGTTCATGCATACGCTCATCTTTTTGAAGCAGCATCCCATCATCTCAAGATCATGATTATTCAGGACAGAGAAGAGAAGCGTGGCATGCCATCTGCCCTTCTCCCCTCCCACCCTCTCTCTTTTTTATTTTACACACACAAAACTCCCTTGGAGAGTTAATATTTAAACCCATATTCTGAGCCGATGTGTAACCATTCTCCATCACTGTTTTTTTTTTTTCAAAAGCTTCCTACAAAATATGAAAAGGGAGGCACGTACTGTTACATCTGTGACCAAAAACATAACACTTTTAAATGAGTTAATATCAATAAGTTGATATTTGCTTCTGAAGGAATGTCGAGGAAACAGGTTTTAAAACTTCTTAAGAGACAGAAAAAAAATGTGCTTGTTAAACAGAATAATTTTGCAAATCGGAGGCTACAGTTAAAGCTGTTACATCTCAAAGTGTGTTTGCAAAGTGCATAAATATGATAGATATATACTGAACCTCTCTTGTATTGATGTTAAAGAAAATTATGTTGGGATGTATATTGTTATTGAGTACTGCCCAGCTCTACTTCATGTGTTATTATCTCCTTAAACAGACCAATATGGCCATGCAAAAGCAACACTTGCCCCCAGTGTTACTGCTTCTAAGAATAATTAGGTTATTAATCAGTACAAATGTGCATTCACACCCACACACAGATGCAAGGAGTCAGATAGAGTGAGGTGAATTACTATTAGTTTCAGCAGCTGTAGGACAGTGAATGCCGAAAATCTGAAAATGCAGAGCTTTTGCTGCAGAGAAATAAAATCAACTAAGCAAGTTGTATTAAGTGGCAGATAATCACTCAGGTGAAAATACAATAGAGTAACAAAATGTCCCTGCTGTCATTAAAGGGCAACTACACTTCTTTCATACAGGTGATGAGGAACATCAACTCCTTGCATGCAGAGCATCAAATGAACAGATTTTGTTTTGTTTTTGACTCAGGTTTCCCCACAAGTGAGGCAGCCTGCTTTTCCTGCACTGCCACCCACTGCCAACACATGCCACTTCCATACACAAGTACCAGCACAAGGAAAGTCACATGAACTGTGCACTGCATGTACACAGGAACAAATGGTTCTCACACTGCACTGTGGTACGTGTACCACCAGTGGTACCTGAATTTCCTCTGGTGGTACTTGGAGGAAAATCAGGAAAACTGTTCTACTGTATATTCCAGGGTATGTGAGTGGAACTGAGGGATTTTGACCTGGGTGCAATAGAAAATGAAACTAATAATAATAATAATTAAAATCTCTCGCTCCATCTTAATCTAATTTCACTATACCAGTGGCTGAAGTAAATGTGAGGAAGAGGAGGATGATGAGAGAGCAAATTATCTTATGTTGGTGATAACGGTGTTATTTCCCACTTTCCTTGTCTGTTTACAACAGAGGAGTTCAGGGAGAAGTCAACAGGGCAAACAGGAGTTGTGCCTCCAGCGACACATACTTGGAATGAGAAATGAAGATAATGTGGAGGTAAAATTCATCAGCATTTTAAATTAACCAGTGGTAAACAGAGAACAAGTTGATGCAAAGACGCCGCCCGCTTTTCTGTTCCCAAAGCAAAGAAACAAATAAAAGGCACCAAGTAAACTGAAGTACAACATAGCGTCAGAGTTTGTAATACAATGTTGAAAAAAAGTTTATTTGCACATACATTATACCTATAATAATGTTGATTCCACAAATCAACATCATTATAGATATTATTAAACTGAAAAGGATTAATCGATTAATCAAATACTAATCGATTACTAAATTAAGCATCAACTATTTCTTTAATCGGTTAGTGTGTTTCTTCCATTATAAAAACAAGTTTCTCTGAACTTCTCAAATCGTTTTGGTTTGTGGACAAAACAATATATTTGAGAACATGATTACTCGATTAATGAAGAAAATAATCAAGAGATTACTCGAAAACAATCGATAGTTGTAGCACTAATAAAGATGGATTCTGAAGACAGAAGAAACAATTGAAAGAGAGACAGTGAGCAATGTGTACTGTATGTAGCTTATTGCAGTCTCACTGCACCACTGTTGAATTTCAAACAAGAACCTTGGGCAGAGCAGAGAGCAGAGGACAGGAAAAGGAGGAAAGACAGAGAGGCAGCGAAGCAAGAGAACAGGCAGAGACAGAACAAGCAGCAAGCTAACACTGGAGGCTAACAGGAGGCAGGCGAGAGAAGTTGTTATTAAGGAGATATTTTAACCAAAGAAGAGCAAGAAAAAGACAAGCAAGAAATGAGATGGTGGAAGAAAGGAGAGGGAAACCAATCACCTAAAAGAGTGTGCAAAAAGTCACGAGGAAGTGAATAAAAGGCTAAATATATCAAAAGAAAAGTGAGATATACTTTTATTAATTTTTAAAATAAGTCATCCTTAGATTTATTCCCTTCATCTGTGCATGCAATATTTAAGCGTGTGCAGGTTGGAAACTGCACGCTATGGTGCAAATGTTTGTGTGGCAGACAGTGTATCCGTTTGTGTTTGCACACATCCAGGTGTTACTTTAGTTAAGGTGTGTGCTTCTGTTTAAGCATTAGGCTGCAGCATCTCTCTAATTGCTGGTGTGTTGGAGGGCCAGCTCTTTGATGTGCAGGCTGCGCCGGGCCTCAGCCCTCGCTGCACAGGGTGGTCTCCCATCATGCTCCACTGATCACAGACGTAGTCTTGCTATTGGCTGCGTGGCAGGCCCTCCCATCAGCCTCAATGCTACACGCCTCTGACAACTTCATTAGCCCCATCTAACCCTCCAAGTCTGCTCTGCTATACTCTGCTGTGCCAGTAAAAAGGAAGCAAGCGCTGCTCCAGCTAAAGCTGAAACACCACCACAAAAAAAGGGGGAGAACACTAACAAAACACCCACATACAGAGAAAAACATTAGGCTGTGGGAAGGCAGTAGGAGGAAGATGAGGTTTTATGTGCAGTTTCCATTCTTAAATCTAAAAAATAATTATTTATGTGATATAAAAACATCACATCATCATTTTTGTGTGTGTGTGTGCTTTGTGTCATAATGCAGCTTTCAATGAGGTGAATCTGTATTATCAGAGTAAAAAAGTGATTATTCTTCTTTATCTGATGAGTTAATCAGAACGAACTTGGGGGAGAAAGATAAATGGAATTTTAATATACCAGTCTCTATTATGGTTAAATACATTAGAGGCAACTCTGTATCTATCTTCTCCTACACACACACACACACACACAAACACAGCAAGCACTTGGACATGCACAACATGTCCATTGTATGTCAATAAATCATATATGGTGAACGTGCACTTCTTTATTTTACTACAAATGCGGTTTAATAAGCTCTCTGCTTCCCATAGCACATCATTCTGCTTCATATAACTTTCCGTCTATATGTTAAGTACAACTTGAAGATGGATGACAATAGGATACATTTACATTTTTGTTTGAGCTGGAGAAGAACTTGCAAGTAATTGTAATCAAATTGTCAGGTTTATTTCAACATTACTCCTAACTGCTTTAAAGCTGTAGTTTGTGACTCTTAAATATAACCAAATGTCTGATACATTCAAACCATAATCATATGCAGCTTTCAATATAAAGTGTTTATTATTTTTGCACACAAACCAATCAGTGATGGTGAATTTGACCTCTGCATATAAGCCAGGCACGGGGGCGGCAGGCAGCACTTTTCTGCAACCAGGGAGCAATGGGGATTTGGTGCCTTGCACAGGGACGGCCCAGCCCTTGAGCCACTCTGGGACTTGAACAGGCAAACCTCTGGTTACACACACAATTCCTTTCCCATGGATTATCCAAAAAAGTAAAAAGCATTCAGCGACTAATACTGACAATCAAATAAATATTGAGAGCTCATTTCCAATACTTCACTTTCACAACAAAAACAGACTCTATATCAATAACCTTTCATCATTCACAGAAAAAAGTCAGAACACAGAACAAATTTTATAAAAATATAATAACCTATTTTCAGTGAAACAAGTCATAATCCTGATCTTGTTACCACTTTGTATTTCAATTTAAAAGTGTCTCTTCCACTCCACACTCCATAGCAGCTCTTCAGCTTCCAGGCCACTTGAACTTTTTTTTCCATCTTCTACCAGGTAAGCCACCATGTCTCTTCTCAGAACAACAGGTGTTATCTACATCCACCTGGCTATAGCCAGACTGCTTTGATTTCCAGGTTGCTGAACAAGACAGATACTTGTAATACCAGATTTTGGTAGACGGTGAAGCAAGTAATCCAGGTTTTTCATGGTTGTATCTCAATGGCAAACTATTGAACCTCATCCCTGCAGCTGTGTAGCAGGCTAATTAGGCAGTCGCAATGATGAGAAGAAAAAAATCTCTCTCTCTCTCTCTTCCTCCCTTGCTCCACTTCTACTTCTTTTCATCTCTCATTCATGAGCCCTTGGTCGTGCCCTTGGCATTGGGTATGTAAACTATCAATTCATAGCATCGCACACAGACTCAGGACTAGCATTATAAAACCGTACCATAGGGTACCATAGGGTTGCATAATGAGCTTGATGAAGTTGTTTAAGATGTGATGCTGTGTGCAAAAAGGAAAATCAATGATTATTTTACAATTCTGACACACATATTTTTGTTTAATGTGAATTCAAATGAGTTTGTTAGGTTTTATTTCAAAGACAACCTTGTGGAGACTTTGATGTATTCTAAAAAACAAACGATATATAGTGCATACCTGAAGTATCAGAACCCATTTACTGACCCACTTACGGAGGTTTACTGATCAAATTAAAACAATAATGAGGATAATGGGGTTTCCTTTATCAACTAAAATCATTTTGTGAATGGAGTAATAATGAAGAAGTATCTCTGCTGTACTGACGGCTCAAAAAATCAGTAACTCCAGAACAGCCAAACATCTCCATACTGCCCGGTCAAAATGAGAAAACAGGGGAACGAGAACTAACTTACTAACTAACTCTTTTACACTAAAATGAGCAGGTATACCTGGGATTTTTAAAATAAAAAGGCTAAGAAAATCAATGCCAGTATGGTCCACAATACCAATAATATCACAATACAACAATCCTGTGATAATCAATATATTTCATACATCACGACATCTATCTAAGAAAACAAAATGAATGTTAAAACTGCAGCATTTCTCTAATTATTCACAGCATATATAACAAAGTGCATAAAGTCTATGTATTGAAAATGCATGGGGGATCTCTTAACTTAGCTTTCTCTGCCATAAACTCTCTCTTCTTCAGCCAGGTAACTTCTGCCCAAGTTTCCATCATTAATTTTGAGGAAAGCCACTGCGAGGAGACACCAAGTAGCGATGCCCAGCGAGGAAAACTGGCAGGGACTGTTTGCTTTAGAGTGCCTTTTAATGTGCTGATAAAAGGATATACAAATATTGAGCACTGTCCCAAGTTGAAAAAAGTAAGGCTCACTAAAAATATTCAAGGCTAATGGCTATGCTAACAGCGGGAACTTGAATGTGCTGGAAATGAGGCATCGCCGTCAATAGTGAAGCAGACAAAGAAAAAATTAATGTGTTCACGCAAGTCCTGCTTTCCCACTAATGCTGATCATAGCCAAAGCCAATAAAGACCAATGTGCCCCGAGGAGTCGTTTGACGTTGGAGTGATTGCAGAATAAACTGGTCATAACCCTATTTAAACCCACGATTAAAAGGGTTTTTAGACCCTCTAAAAATGACATGGGTGACGACCCTGGTGGACCTGTGAATACCTCAAGAGGAACCAATACAGTTGTCCACTGATCTGTGACAAGTGCCAGATGCAACATACTGTAATTTACTTATTTTACCCACAGCCTCTTATTCAACTATTCTGTTAATCATAAATACAGACGTAAAAACATTGATCCAGGAAAAATAGAGTGTTCTGGCTTTTCAAGTAAAAAAAGATAGCTGGCTGGATGGCTGAGAGAAACTCAATCCCACCTCCTGCTGAGGTAGAGACAAGCGCTGGCTGTCGGCAGGCACACCACCCAACTACCACACAGGTACTGATTTGAAAAAACAAGTCAAGAGAAGTCAGGGGTAAATAAGAGAGAGAGAGTGAAAAATAGAGGGAACAGGCGAGAAAGATGGGTAATAGATTTGAGAGTGTTTTTGGGGAGTAAACAGATGGAGTAAACACAGCACGAGGGAAACCAGGGGACTCCCACCAAATCCACTCAATGTGTCACTGACACTGCAGAGCAGAATCAACAAAGTGTTCTGAGGGCAACATCTACACATACATACACACACACAATCACACACAGTTCAACAATTGGCTGGGACCCAGAGCTCCTATCCAGAGCAGTGACAGGCACATGGAGAACAAGCTGGCTGACAGCACATGACAACTCCTCAGCTAATGGAAAAGCAGAGAAGCATCTCCTTTCTGACTGTGGCTGTAATAAGTAGCCTGGAAATGTGCAAAAAGAATTCCAAGATATTTTGTGTTAAATATGACTCTGTGTTGAGGTATCACTATTGTCTACTGTACTTTCACTCATATTTTGATTGTAAGCCTGGACAATAATTTAATAACAATATACCCTGACTGACTAAAAACATAGCATAACCCAAAGTTTTACGCTTTGGTGTTGCTTCAGTTGGTCAGGCCTATGTTGTGCAATGTTAGGGGGCCCAAAAATTAGGTAAGCTGACTACTTAAATATAATAAATTAAAAGGTTTTGAAACAAGGTTTTGAAACAAGATGAAAATGTCCTGGATTCATTGGGCTCAAATTGGAAAAGGAGATTTTGTTTACATGATGTTAGAAAAACAGAAATTCTCAAGGACGCCACAGAGTCCAGCCCTTAACCCCACTGAGACACTTGGGGATGTGCTGGAGGAGACTCAACAAAGCCATCCATCTCTCTGAAAATTAATGCAACTGTGGATTGAAAATGCTGCAAAACTGCATAAGGTGCAGCTCTGTATGATTTCACTTGCAATACAACCAATAGTCATTATGTGTACACATAATTTTTATTCAATGTGAAAACACACTTTCAGACACAACACACATATTTGCTTTGGATGTTTCATCCCAGAAAAGAGTAAATTGCTTCTATGTTTAACGAGACAAACTATTATTTACTGGTTTCAGGAGCAAAGATCAGTCTTTAAAAATCTGCAGTCAGTACTGACCAGTTATGAATGTTTTTTTTGGCCATATCATGCAGCCCTACCTGACTGTAAACTGAACCTCATCCTTGCACCCATCTGTATTGCTTCCCTCTTTCCAATTTCTTCCATGCCCTCAAACCTGCTCACATGCCCAGACGCTGCTGCTGTGTGTGCCAGTGTACCAACAGGCCTGTAGGTCTGTCCAAGAGAGAGCGAGAGACAGAGAAAAAGAAGAGAGGAAGAGGGAAGGTAGCCAATTAAGATTGGGTAATGGGAGAGTGAATGTGAGTGTGTGTGCATGCGTGTGGGTGAATGCCTGACTTCAAATGGCTGTGAGTGCACTTGCTTTTGCGTGTGCATGTGTGCGGTGCCACAGGCTGTCCACGCTGCCAAACTTAATTTACCAGGCCCAGGTTTTTAACACAGGCCTGAAGCTAGCCAGCAAGCTATAGCTGGACCAGAGAGCCAGAAGTTAACAGGCACTTTGCTCTGCCCAACCCCCTGAGATCTTGTCCGCAGCCCGAGGCCTGAGAGAACTCATTTAGTCATTGATGACCATCAGTGATCACATCCTTGTGGTCATATGTTTCCGTCAGGCACTTCATTACAATAAAGCTTTATGGAGCAAAAAACTTTTTTCCCTTTCCCCGACTTTTAAGACCTTGACAGTTGACAATGCCAAAGGATGTACAGACAGGGACCATTCGGTTGTCACTGACAAAACTTCTGATATGGTTTTTGATTGTTTGTGAGAGTGACTTCTACCTCTCGCTTTGCTGCAGCGAGTCTGACAGACTGTTGCTTTTAAGCCATTGTCAACAACAGACATGGTAATATCCAACATGTTTCTGTTTTTTTCTCTGTCCCCCTGAAGGAGAGCTGAGACAATATGCTGCTTTGTGAACATGTGTTTGTGTGCAGTACCTGTGGGTAAAGTGTGTGTGTGTATCATTGCTAAGATGGATATGGCAACTATGAAATCTTTTTTTCCGTACAGCAGCGGGCCATGCCCTTGACGTTATTGTCACAGACAGGAAAAAAAAACACAGTCAGAACACAAGCCTACACCTTGATCACTGTGCGTGTATGAGAATTCACACTCGGGGACTTAAAACAACAAAACAATGTTAGATTGTGTCTCAGCCTCCAAACAAACATGTGCGAAACTAGCTGAGCAAATAGCAACCACATTTCCACTTGTACTGTTCACATGCTACTTGACGGTTGAATTAATAAATATTGCATCAATGAAAAAAACATCAATTACAAGGGATGGCGGGTGAATGTTGCCTACAGCTAAAGATGCAGGATGACAATCAAAGTGAACATTCACTGGAGTGAAGCATGTGTGTCTGTACTTTGTGCATGTGTGTATGTGTCAAAGTTCATGCAATGTGTCTCATTGTGTGCCGTCTTACTCTACAAGGTAATAGGCAGTCAGCTTCACAGCCAGAGCGTGACCTAGAAAGTGAAACCACACGGCAAGGGACTAAATGTGTCACATGGGCTCAATCATTTTCTCTATCTCTCTCTCTCCCTCTCTCTCTGAAGACAGAAGTAAAAGAGACAGACAGAGGGGGTGGGGGGGTGTTGAAGAGAAGGAGAGAGAGAGAGAGAGACTTCTACAAACCCTCTGCACTCAGAAGCTAATTAAGTCGTTTGAAATAGCCACAGAGGGTACCTGTATGCAATCTAGCCAAGGCAAAGGGTTGATGAGGCTCTGCGAGGCCCGGGGCTAACTTCAAAAAGAAAGCAAAGGAAGGAAAAGAAAAAAAAAGCAGAAAAGCAGAAAGGGAGAGGGGAAAAAAGTGAAGTGGGTGTTTTAATTGAAGCCCAACTTGAAGAAGAGCATGTGTGTCTCCTTGTGTTGTGCAGCAGGAAGAAGGTTAAGCATGCCCCCAGCAGAGTAGATGTCCACACACACACACACAGGCTTTCAATGTGGAGCAGGTGGGAAGATGGAGTGATGGAGGGGTGCAGGAGAAAGGCTTTGGATAATTGAGGGAGTTCACAGAATGGCCATGTCATATGGTGTGCATTCATATGTGTATCCAACAAATCCATAGATTTTTGTTCTGGTTCCTCTTATGAAGGTGAAATTTGAAAGATTTGAAAGTGAGCAGGTGAAGGTAATGACACAAATGTCTTCCACATCATGCATTGACAACAAAAGTGCAGCTATTTTTTTGTGTGCGTCGCTTATGATATTAACATATTTACATTACATTTCTGCCATCTCGTGTTTTTTGCACAAGTAATACAAGTAAACATGAACAAACCAGCAACTATTCTACTGGGGCTACTGCTGGAGCTAAACGACAGTGCAACCAATGACTCACTTTCTCCTAAGAACTCTTTTTCAGTCTATAGCTCATTTGGGTTGCACACTAGAGGATACCGTTTGGGACCTCACAAGACCTGTCGGGTCTGGACAAAAATCCAGAAATGATCGTAACGAGCCAGTCTCAGCGTCATTTGGTGTTTGTGACATTGCATTATGGGAATTATTTTCTCTGGAGTTCAAATATTTCAACCCGAGCCCAACCGCAACCGCATTTCTCTGCATATTTGCATCACCTTTGTATGTATTCTCATTACGCAAAAAACTTGAGCTTTTGGTGTTAAGATAATCATCTGTGAACAGTCACATAGTGAAAGAACAGTGTGGAGTTTGCAGAATAAAAATCCTGCATAAGTCTGCTTTAAATAGTAACAGTTAAATAGATTTTAGATGTGATGGAGCATCACCACACAACACCATAAAATATGAACTAGCGTAAAATCTACTGTAATGATGACAACTTAGGATATGATTTGTTTCCAACATATATTGTGTTACATAATTTGTGTTTATATACAGTATCAGAAACATGCAGCTGTGTGTTTGAACAGAATACACACATTTAAGGGTTTGGTGCCCTAACATGCATGTTCTCACCAGGGGCAAGACTGGCGACACCACAAATGAACTGGGTCACAGAGATGCACACACACACACACCACACACACACACACACACAGTATAGACTGCGGCATTGGCAGCATAGTGATCACAGGAGAGGGCAGACGTGGAGCTCAATGTAGAGTGATAGGACTATTCTAGGTCAGCTCTCCTGACAATGCACCACTGTCTCCTATAATGTGGTGGGCTAAAGGATAAAGGCTGCATTTGGCCTTACATTATAGCTACACACTCCAAAAGGAATACGTGTAACTATACAAGGAAACACAACCTGGAAAGCATGAACAAGCCAACACATACATGTGTACACATGCACAGTATACAGTATCTGTGGCTACAGAGATTTAGCGCAGAGGCAAGACCCCGTGAATGTGATTCACCTAATCAGGTTTTTTTTTTTTTTCTTCAATCCGGGTCTATGCAGCAGCTCTCATCTGCAGCCTATAGAGAGATGAGCATGAGGACTTCAAAGAGGTTGCAACTAGGTCACCAGAAGACACTGCAGTCAGCTGGAGCACAGTCTCTGGTCGGAGACATCTCACTTGTATCCCTCTGCCTTCCTCTCCTTCTGCCAACCACTGTCTCTCTCTCTCTCCTCATACAATGATATCAGTGAAATTAAAATGGATTATAGCACTTTCCTCTCTTGTCATTCCCTGGGGTTGTACAGCACCGTGTCATGTCACTGTTGCTATAATGTTACTCCTTTATCATTGTCCATCGAAACTGGTGCTCAGCAGTTTAACTGATGTTTAATTTAGACACAGAGGCAGAGAAATGGGGAAACAGGAGGGAGAGACAGAAAATGAGTTAGAGTCTCCAAGTGGAATGCAGAAGCAGCTAAATCCTCCATGGTCACACACTGCCATCCTGATCTGTCAGAGGCCAAAGAGAGAGCAACTCCAAAGGCTACTGCGCCGCACTTTGGATAAAACAGCCACAGAGGCAGCCGGAGAGATGAAGAGGAAACAGAAACCTTAGAAAAACAAGAAAGAAAAGAGAGAAGAAGAAAAGCTCAGGAGGAAAAGGGAAGGGCAAGTTTGAAGAAGGTCAAAATGAGAGAGAGCCGCGGGGCCGTGGTCCCACCCTGAATGCCAAGCAAAACACAACAACTCTGTTAACACAAGAAAACAGCCACCAACATCTTAAGACGGATAAAGAGAAGAGGGAGGGAGAGGAAGACAGGACAGGTTATCAGCTATAAGGCAGCTACACACACACATGTTGTGCAGCTATCTTAGCATTTACTTGCATTTATTTGTACAACCTAACCAAAGCCATTTCTCTCATCTTAACCATTCCCAGTTAATGCCAAACCCTAACCTAAACCTAACCTTAAAATTTAAGTCAAACTTAACCAGTTTCTCAAAAAATAGGTATTGCCTCATTAGGGACCAGGTTTTGGTCTCCATGAGATCTACTGGTCCTAACAAGGTTAGTATTTATGCCAGAAAAGGTCCTAAAGAGGTAACAAATTTAAGTACACACACACTTGCACAGAATTTTTAGTGAGAACACTCATAACGCTCTCCTTAGTCCTTTACCCTAAAACTAAGACATTAAAGTTGTGAGGACCTCCTGAAACGTAACTGAAAGATTTCAGTTAATGTGCAGATATGCGTGTGTGACCGTGAGTTTCTGTTTCTGTGTTTGGACCATGTATGTGTAAATGTACATCTGTATCTAATGACTGTGAAGGTTCTCAGTCGTCCAAGTCCTTGTATCCTAATGAGTCTATATATAGACAACTGAACTCATGAACACTCCTGAACGTCTGTTCTTAATGTTTGGTCTTAAAGACTATTGAACAAACACATTTTTTTGTGTTAATATCACTTTCTATCAGCCTGTGTGGTGATTTACTCTGTTCCTGAAAGAAAAAAGACGGATGTCACACATATGCTCCACATCATTGCCTGATGGTGAAAGGGTTTGACACTTGATGCTTGAGGTAACTATCGGAAATCAGCAGAGCAGTAGCAACAGTTGCTAATGTTGGTAAAGGGACAGTGATCTGATGTTGGCCATGTCCACCAAGTGGGAGAACAACTTTGTCTGACAGCTACGTTTGAGCCGCACATAACACAAAATGATTGGCTGCTGCTTAGAAAGTTGAACTTCTCCCACACGGAATGTGAATGTGAATAAAGCAAGGCAATGGATCCACAATGCAGTTTGGCAGTACTTGACGCTGCTCCATTAAAAATGAATGAGGTGTGTTTTAGTTGCAATTTCCACAGTGTACGTGTGAGTCCAACCTTGTTCTAAAGGACTTACTCTTTTTACAAAATTGTGTCTGCAGTGAAACAAGCAGTTATTTACTGCACAGTTAAGTTTGTATGTGTTTGTTTCAGTCATGACGACACAAGCGCCTGTCAATCAGCTGATAAAATATCCTTGTCCTATCATGAAACCTCAAACAGAATGTGACTCCTCTATTCTTACTCCTTTATATTTCCATTTCCTTCATGGCAAATTTACTTGTGTGTTTTGCATTCGAGTGACTGTGTGTTTGTGTGTTTTGGTGACTGTCGCTGTGTCTGTGGGTGTGCGCCATGGCGCACTGTTCTGAGCTAAGGCTGACATTAGTTTGAGTGACATTAGGGGCGACAGCAGCACAGTGGCATATGGTAACTGCCTGCTAACCGCTAAAACTTGACATCAGCGCAAACAAGTCAGCCAAGCGCAGCATAGTGTGCTCCTAGGAGGGTTAAGGGATAGGCTGTCAGCATAAAGCAGGATAATAACACCTATCACAAGCACCATAATATCAGATAAAGCGGAGAGGATACAGTGCAAATGCACAGGATGGTGTTTGGCGCAGATGAAACTATAACTGACAAGTAATGTGACAAAAGGAACGGAGCTTAACAATTTGCGGTGTAGGTGTTGTGTAGAGAGCTCAGTCTGAGCACTTTGCGACGAGAAGACAGAAGAGGGCCTTAAACCTGACATTATCATCTGTTTATCTGTGATGTAGCCTTTCTGTGTGGAGTTAGCGTGTTCTCCCTGTGTGCATGGATTTTCTCGTTCTCCCACATGTCTAAAAACATGCATAGGTTAATTGGACACTTTATATGTCAGCCCTGCGATGGACAGGTGACCAGTCCAGGGTGTCCCCCCTCCTTTCATCCTATGGCAGCTGAAATCGGCACCAGCAGCCCCTTTAGTGGAGGATAAAAGCAGTAGACAATGGATGGATGGATAAATATCTCATGTGGCTTGTAGGTTAAGTAAACTTTAGTAACAACAGGAGCAGTCCGCTGCCTTTCTTCACATCTGTGTATGTGCATGCATAAATCTGTGTATGTTGCTGATGTGGTTACCGTTTAAACAAGAAACTCAACTGTTTTACTAAGAAACTACTGTTACTGTTACTATTTTAACTAAGAAACTCAACTTGAAGAAACACATTCAACATAGGGTCAGCTATGCTGAATGTGGTTCTATGGTTACCTAAAGCGAAATTAAAGAATAACTTAAGCTATCTTATTTAGACTATGTCAGGTTTACTTTTGATTTTAAATTAATTCTTAGATATTTTTCCTCATCTGTACTATCAATTACAATATTAATAGTTGCCTTAACATCACACATTTGTTCAAATGTGAAAAAAAAACACGGTTCAATTTTGTTTTCTCTGTTCACTTGTCACTAAAGTATCCTTAAAATTTTACAGTTTTTTTTTAAATAAAATATATTTCACATAACTTACTGGGGAATCTTATTTTACAATGTACAAGGGGATACATTTATCCCGACTCACTCCTCATCATTGTGCCCCTCTTCTTCTTTAGCAAAAGTCCTAAAACACGGAGACACCATCATCAGAAATCCACAGAGGGTGCAGAACAATACCAGTATCCAGAGAAAGATAGTCTTGAAATAAATATTTCATCTTTAACTACTGGTTGCATACAAAGAATGAATAACTACAAGACATATGGATGCTTATGAGTAAACACAAATAAAAAGTATTAAATATATCCACAGTATATCACTAATCATCTCTACAGGATGACAAAAATTAATTTGGGTAAAATTATTGAATTTTGCCCACAGGAAAACTCCAGTCCTCCAGCATCTATTTTCATTTCTAACCACAAGGCCAACACTAAAACTATTAACGGAAAGATTTGTTGTTGTTTGCCTCTAACCCTAGTGCACCCTCTAGAACTTTGGTAACCCTTATTTAAGATCCCAGTTTCCTCTCATCGATCAAAGTGTAGCACACACAGTCCAGGAGCGTCACACTGGCACTGTAGAGCTTAAAGCAGGTTTCAACTTTGACCCTACGAGATGCCCAGTGGCTGATTGTGGGAGTGTGTGTGTTTGTAGTGTAGTGTGTGCAGAGTCATCAATGTGTTACCCACTTGCTCTTCACAAAACTCAATTTCCTTCTGGAGCGTCCACAGCTCAACACTTCTAACCTCTGCAAAACTGCTGAGATGAAGGATACATGTAAAAAATTTACAAGAGGATGAAAGGGCCCTTGATTTTGTGTGTTGGTGTCTGCAGGTGATATTACTTAAAGCTGCAATGCGTAACTTTTGTTATTCTGTCTCTGTTTTGAGGGAGCATTTGTGTGTATACAATGACAGTGCAGAGGAGGGTGAGCGCAAGAAGCATTAAAAGTAAATGGTCTGTATTTACAAAACTTTTGACCGGTTGTGTATATAGTGCTTTTTTAGTCTTGATGACCACTCAGAGCTGCTTTACACTGCACTCTTTTTCATTTACCTATTAATCCCCATTCACTCACAGAATCATACAGTGCATCTATGTGCAGCGTAATTTTCAAGGTGGGGTTAAGACTAGCGTAGCCGAGAATTGAACCCACATCTTTCCAAGTGAAAGACAACTCACTCTTCTACAGAGCCACCAACGCATGGAAAGATTTGACTGGTTTTTTTTATAGTAGTAGAATTCACTTCTTCTGCTTCAGTCTGTCGTGAAATGAAAGCAAATCACTTCCTGTGTGCAGTGTAAGAATGTCGCCAGGTGACATGAGTCACGTGGAGCTGGTTACTGGGTTAATCAGTGTTGTGTGAATGCATGTGACAACGATCTGAAATGATTTGTTTATATTTAAAAGTTGCACACTACAATGCTGTCTTCGCTGTGTTTCATCTCCGGTTGGAGCTCTATGATCATCTGCACTGTCCTCTGCCACGGATAAGAACTGCTCGTTGTTGTCACTGATCTTTGCCACTGTTCGGGTTTGTACACTGCCTTCACCGATCCTCGTCACTGCTTTGGAACGGTTCCCCATCTTCACTGCCTCTCATCATCTCCACTGCTCCTCGTTATGGTTGGGAGAAGATCATTAGCATGAACTTTGAATCGTTTTCTCACTCCTGTTCAGTGACTTTAATAATTCTTGAAAACTGCTCACGCCTCCTAGTCTGCCCGCTCTTAGGTCCAGAATTAGACACTCACGTAACAGAAGTAAAAGCTGTTGGATTATCCATCATCACACAGTTAACATGCTGCCACACAGGTTGAACTGTTCAAAAGATTGGAAATATTTTTGTTTTTTGTGTGTGTGTGTGTGCTATAGATGAGTGTTCCCAGTGAGAGAGTGAAGAGGTATCTACCACACACTGCCTGGGGGCCTCTGGAAGAGAGACTAAACAAGACCTCCCATTGGGACACACACACACAGCCTGCAGCAGCAAATGACCTACTACCCACCTCACACACACACACACACACACACACACACAGAGGGAAAAACAAAGCAATTTTGATGGTATAAAGTGTTAATTTAAAAGGGGAAAAAATAAAGTCAATTATCACACATGGGCTAATAAATGTTTACTCCACCAGCAAAACAGTGGCAGGTTAGAATAGAAAATGACACAACAAACTCAGTGTACATATGCAGTATGTTTGAAGACATGTAGGTTTAAACTGTACATCTACAGGTGTAAATATTTGTTCCTGTAGGTGCATTTACACTAGAATCTAACTCCATGTGTGCTGGTTATGTTCAGTTTCTGGATGTGCAGCAGGGGATATTATGTTGTTGTTGTTTTTTTTTTTTTTTTTTTTTTTTTTTTTTAATAAACCATGACACCCAGTGACACAACCTCACTCTTCTAAGTAAATCTCTGTTATCAGCATTTTGAGTCTATTTACCATAAAAATGTGTGTTATAAAGATATCTTAAACACAAAAAATTAACAAAAAAACAAGTTTCTGGACACTCTTTGTGGCACTCCAGGGTTCCATGTCAGCCATTGTGGGATTTCTGCTGTAGGGGGAATACCCGATAGCAATTTTATGTGCTATTTTTTCCAAATCCAAAGGAACTCTGAACTAAATAAACAGAAAAAATGTCACACTTAATTTACTGTTGCTCTCAAAGTGTTAAAATCAACACTTCCTGTGTTTATAGAGGCTAATCAACACTTATCAACACCGCAGAGTTTGCTATGTCTCCCTTTTTTTCTAAATCTAAGCCCAAATATGAAATGTTATAACGTCACCCTGTGAATTATCTATGAGGCAAATTTGCACTGGATGGAAATTACAGATGTCAGTGGTAATTAGAATATTGGCAGAATCTCCCAAAAGAACATTTATTTTAAATAGGGCTTGATTTATAAAGGAAAGAATAGGCCCTGCACCGTTGACATACGGTACATATTCAGCAATAATAAAAGCAATGTGATACGACCTATGGTGTGTTTCGTAAATACTTCAAACCGATCGTAAAGTGTCAGTCTCATTCATCAGTGTCTTGTGAAACAATAGTCAGTGTGTTTTCCAAGAGGAAGCCCGAGGATGAACATATCTTCTTTATATCGTTCTCGGGCCGACAAATAAAGGCTCTCTGCCAAGAGAAACTCAATGAGACCACAATCAATATACTGCTACAAGGTGCGCACACAAATACACACACACACACGCTACACAGATAGGGGATGATGTACGATTACCTGGAGCACATAACAATCAGCTGCATGCTCATACAGTATGCACACACACACACACCATGCATAAACACACACACTCAAGAAAAGCAGACTGAAAGTCTGAAACACTCAATATGCAAATAATTTTTTTACAACAGGGACAGTACTCCATTGTTTGTGTGGATGGGGGGGTTCAGATAGATAGATAGATAAATAGGTCTCTAGATATCTACCTTGGACCTGGGGTTGATGAGATTTCGCATACGGCAGCAGCAGTGCTGTTAGGACAGGGAATACCACCACAAAATAATGTTTTCTCTCCCTCTGATCAATTTTTAATTTGGCCCATGCAGCCGAGCCCTTGGCGGGCCTGGCCCCGGTAATTATGGTAGGTTATTGACAGCTGCCTTCCCATGGGAGGCTATTTAAAAGAGGTTTAACCCCAGAGCAAGTCCAGGCCCCACACCTGCCTTTGAAGGTGTCAAGTGAATTGATCTGAGCTTCGGGATGTGCTGGGACCTTTCCACCTGCACTAGTGTGTGTGTCCATGTGTGTGTGTTGCTTGCAGGGCTACCATTACAAGGCCACAGCTAGGCAGAGCAGCTTTTGACCCGATCACACACACGCACGCACATACACACACTGTCCTCGGGCTACAACTGGCAAGCTGGACAGAATGATATGTGTCTGACTTCTATAGCCACCTGATGCCCCAAGATACACTGTGCACACGCAATGTTATCGCTGGCACACACACACACACACACGCACACACACACACAGACATACACAGGTTAACTCACAGCTCGGGGGGAATTAGAGGAACTAATGAGAAAGGAAGAAGTGAACAAACTGTGAATGGAGAGACAGAATGAGGGGAGAGAGAGAACGAGCGCACACAAGGCCGCAACACAAAACAATACAGGACCATGCCAGAGTGTGAAGTGAGAGTGTGAATCTGATGTTAAACAAGACATCATCCAGCTCGGACAAAAAAAAAGGGAGAGGGGGGTGAGAAAGAGAGAGAGAGGATGGGGGGGGGGGGGGGGGGGGGGGGGGAGAGACAGAAATTAAGAGAGAATTTTTGTGTTTGAGATTGTCTGCCCCGCTGCCCCCTTTCAGCCTCCCATTGAAATTCTGGGCAGATACAAACCCCAAGGCTTTTGACACACTTTTGAAAACACCACACCCCCTCTTTCTTTCCAGTGGGTCGCCAGTGTCAAGACTCACTACCGAGAGAGAGAGAGAGAGAGAAAGAGAGAGAGAGAGAGAGAGGAGGAGGGTGAAGAGGAGGAGAGGCATAATGGATGGTATAGATGTGTGCACACTGTATAAACAACTTCCAAGTTGCTGAAAGATACAACAGGGTGTACAATTTTTTACGGCGGTGTATGGTCGTGTGTCACATTTTCCTGTTGGATACTGTTTCCGATATAATAACTTTAAGTATCTAACAATACAGATGTCCCTCCAATAAAACACCTAAGCTATTATCGACACATTTGTGCTGATGCATTTATCCACTCAATCTGAAAAGAAACTGCTCTAACTGTGTCACATATATTCCGCTCCGATTAAGAAAGAAAAATGCCACTTTCAGATTGTGTTTAGTGGACCTTTAATGCAACATTTTGGGGTTTTGGATATTATCTGATTTTTCTTTTTCTAATACCCAACTCCCTGACTTTGACCACCACTGGACTTATAGTGAGCATCGTATCTCAGCATGTTAAGAAAGGCTGCAAAAAACTGAGATATGTCAAAAGTTTAACCTTTTTTTAACCCAAGTTAATAGCGGAGAAAAACTTTTCTGGAAAAAAAAGACACTGACCTGCAGGAAAGTACATGTAAAGTAAGAGAAAAGGGCAAATGAAGAAAAATAAGTGAAGCAGGAGAGATCAACAAGTTTGGCTACAAACTTGCTGGAAGCCTTAGTTTTAGTCCACCAGCTGCTTTAACTAATGATACCACCTTCCAATGTGTCGTCCTTCTGCAATTATTCTGGCTGAAGCATCACAATCTCTCTCTCTATCTCTCTATCTCTCTTTTCTCTCTCTCTCTCTCTCTCTCTCTCTCTCTCTCTCCCACCCCCCCAATCCCCTCCAATCCCAGTAGCACCCACCCTCCACCTCCACCAACTCAGTCTCAGGATGCAGAGCAGTGACAGGGCCAGAAGGTAATGATACAGCTGCCATGATGCAACAAGCAGACCTGTCGACTGTCAGGAATTGAAATCATGAAGGAATAAGCTGTCATTAAGAGGCCCTCTCCCAGTAGTGGAGCTGTCAGACGCCTGCCTTCTGCCTACTCTCTCTCTCTATACTCCCGTCTGTCCTCTGCCAGTCCCACCCCATTTGCAGTCACTCCCTCGTCCTAGTCCTCCTCTCATTTCTCTCTTCCTGCTTCAATCCTTTCTATTCTCCTCGACTACTCTCTTCCTCTGTCCTTTCCCAACCAATCATAATTCTTCTTCCTGTCTGCACCCCCTCCCCACCCCAAGCCAAAACCCTCTCTCCCACAACTCAGACTCCTCTTTTCCACCTCTTTCCCCCAACTCACTAGTTGCTGCTTGAGCAACATTCTCCTCTCACCTGTCACCTTAACTCTAGGCTATGGGGATAGCTATTGTCCCATGTGCACACACACATACACACATGCACATAAACGGAATTTCTGATCAAAGATAAATCTTAAAGATTTCCCTTAACCCGATGTTAAACTGTGCTCAAAGTCACAAGCATATACTCTTTACACAGTGAGTTTGAAGTCTTTGTCTCACATTTGTTTGTTTGAGTGGTTGCCTTAAGGCCATCGTTACTATTTCCAAGCTTTTTTGAGACATAGGGAAAAAACACTCAGTCATACCACAAGTGATTTAATCCTTAAACAAGCGCCATAATGGCACAGTCACTGTACTTTAAGTCTTAACTCCTCACTGTGTCTCTGTGAAATTATTTTTCATTTTAATAATTATTTTATAAAAACAGATGTTATTGTATGATGACTGTGGACCTTATGATAATAGAACCACAAATTAGGTTTTTTTTGTTTTTTTTTTGGAAAAAAAAAAAACATTTTACAGTTTAGTATCTCACTCATCTTCTACTGCTTTATTCTCCACATGTGGATTGCGGGGAGTGCTGGTTTGATGTAATCAAACATATAAACCAATATTCAAATATTAATGCAGAGTAAGGTTAAGAATTTTACACGGTAGCCGTACACAACACAAAGCACAAAACACACTGCTGAAAAGCAAACAGTCAAATGGAGTGTTTGGAGAGTGTGTGTTCCCACCATATTTTACTGAATGTACTCAACTTCACCCTTACCTACAAGCCTTGCATTTCCAAACAACTTCCCATGAGTAAATTCACATAACCTTCCATAACCTCCATATTGGTAAATCATAAATACTGGGTAACTGTCATGTTGCCAAAGTTATATATAGCTTTAAAGATTATGACTGCTTAAATGACATATTTGCACATACATGTTTTCAGATTATATACTTTATGTACTCTCATTAACTTGGGATTGAACACCCAGGCCTGCTTGAATCCAACTCTGTGCATAAGGTTGTATCATTATAAGTCCATTGTAAGACAGGGGTGGGCAACAAGTGAAGGGCCTCAAATAAAAGGTTTTAAAGAAATAATAATCATTAAACACATTTTAGACTGTTTTAGAATTTACATTTTAAAAGTGATAATGCTATAAAAATACAATATGTTTCAGCTGTCATATAACTTTACTGATACATTTTCATTGTTGTGACTATTTCATAATAAAAGCCTGGCTGTTTTACTGGTTAAATGCTGTTGTGAGAGTGTGAAACAGTCTGTATTTGTATGCCTCACCATATCAAAAATGTGAAGTTGCATATGCTAAAATAGAAGCTACCAGAATTGAAAATTAAGAAATAGCTGTAGTCAAGATATGAATATTATGGTTAAACTAAACATTAAAAATCAGCTAATAATGTCAAACAGCATACAAGTCAACCATAAACCAAAATCTCTCTGTAGATGATGTGGTAGCTGTAACTCCTCCACATGTACACAACCCATCCACACCAATTACATGGTATGACACGATCAACCCCAAACATGCCTGTAATAGTTGAAGACAGCATGAATTGACTGTTGATGTCTGTGCTTGTCTTTCCAGAGCAGACAAAGAGAACAAGGAGTAAGTGCCTGAATGATGATTTGTCAGGGTGTAAGAACACGATTTCCTGTTTACGATGATGAATGAGCAACTACACTTGCACTACACACATCCCATGTTCTCTATATCTAAGCTGTCACTTTGGCTCTCTGCAACACAACTGTAGCTCCAGCAAAGAGGCTGACTGTAAACGGCAGTTTCTCTCCTGTTGTTGTGCTCAGCAGCTCTGGCTTTACACAGCAGTGAAAGTCTTTATGGCATTCTGATGGACGGATGGGGGGGGGAGGACAAGGGAGAGGATCTTCCTTAAGTCAATTTGAACAGCAGGCTGATGAAATTACACAGGTAGTCGTGGCCAGGTTGACAAATGAGCAAAAAGATGGGGATGAAAAGAACAAGACAGTCAGAGACACTGTTTCACCCTTGATGACACACAGGCATATAACACATGTGACCATACAGTAGTGTAAGAAAAACTAATTTATATTTTATATCACATTATCTCTCACAACTCAAACATTCAATGTACAGGGATGACGCATTGTAAATATGCATCAGTGTTCTCCTGTGCAATTAATGGGACATTGAGGAATATCATTCAAATTATAAAACAGTGTAACATGTGTACAGTATTAAAATCTATGTTTGCACATGTGAATAAAGCTCAGTTGTTATTTAAGTCGTAATTGGGAGCACTGAAGTTTTCAGCATCATATTGTCTAATCATATATAATGACTCAGGACCATTTTCTTCTCTAACCACTACACGCTTGTGTGTGAAATCACAGAACGGCGACACAAACAGAGTGACTGGAGTGAGCAGTAAGAAACTTTACGTTTCTTGTTAAATTTCATATTTCAGTGTTTTCTTTTTGTGTATGTATCAACCTGCAAAGAGACAACAACTTTAAATGAACTTGAAATGATTACATGTCGGTGTTCATCAACTTGCAGTGTCTCTATGCAGACCCACACATGCTCTGTATAATAGTCTTCTGCAATGGAAAAACACAACTGGAAAAAGTTTCAATGTCCTCAATGCACTCAGCACACAACAGGACATCATGAATCAAAGAAGAGAAAATCAATACAACATCTAACACATTAACTTGCACTTCTTTTTTTGTGCCCCCTACCTCCATTGCTCTGGTGATGAAGGGGATCTGTGTCCCTGAATCCAGGTCTTGGTTGATGATTAGTCTACGGGACCACTGACCCGCCCGCACAACGCCACTACCCTGGATAAGCACCAGCAGCTTTGATGGGTTGGACAAGGCATCGGGGCTCAGGTAAATAAAACTTGTGGGTTCATCTTCTGTGGCATCCACCTAAATGTTCCAGAGAGTAGAAGTTACCACAGGTGAAATGTTACTTTTGATGATGATAGAGTCAAATCTCATCTTTTCTAATGTTCATGTATTTTTGATGTCAAATCGGCATTTGGGACATTGATACCGATTCCTGCCACAGCAACGAAAAAGGATCAATTTGTAGCAATTTTTGCAGGTTTAAAGTAACAGTGAGACACTTTAACACCAAACACACCCTGGAATAGTATGAAATTCAACTGTCCTATCATTACTTTAACACTGAAACAAGTGAAATGAAGTCTGAAATTGTGTTAAATTCAACAGTTTTGATGGAACTTTAACATAAAGAGTTAAATACACACTAAAAAAGTGTTAAATTCAACTGATTTAGTTACATTTAACACAATATACTATATTTATGAGTCTAAGTGGTCTTTTTTTGAATTGGTGTTTAGTGTTACCTGAACACTGGAATATTAACTGTGCAACTTTGATTTCTGTTGTTTCAAAGTCAGTCATTTAAAAATAAAACCATAAAATGAAACGTCCTTATTAAAATTTTCACTTTAATACGGACAATTAATATGGAGAAACAGGGTTCCCTGCTGTAGATTCTGTAAGATTCTGAAAAAAAACCATATGCATTAGTAGGCAAATAATCAATAATCATTAAATGATTAAAAGTGAGGGAGAAAATAACAGACACAGGGAGGAATCAATGTGTATTTGTGTGTGTGCGCTCTGTCCACATCCCATGCATCTTTGCATCCCTGGAAGAATCTCTACGGAGACAAATACTGTCCATAAAAGCCACGGGTGGCAGCTGCAAAAACTTAATCCAAGCAGACAAAGGGAGGCGAGTGGGGGAGAAAATCTCACTCTTTATTCTCTTGTGCTCCCTCATTCCCCTCTCCCTATACTTGGCTGCAGTTAATCTACTTAAAATCTGTGGTCACAAGTTCAATGCCATGCAGGTGGACAGACCCACCACTAACACATGAATACACACACACACACACCAGTGTGACATACACGCAGGCGGGGTGGGCGGCAGAAAGGCAGAACTGAGCAATTTTCCAGAGGAATAATGAGATAAATAGGGCAGGCAGATAAACCAGTAAAAGTGTATGGGGCTAATGAAAGGAGCTGAGTCCCTGGCTAAGTGATTTATGGACACTGTTAGTGCTGGAGCTAACTCTGCCGTGCTTCTAAACACCAGCACTGCCTAACATCCCTATAAACGTAGCCTGAAAAATGATCACAACTTTTATGAACAAGAAAAAGAGCAGGGATGGGAGGGGTAAAGGCGGAGGGGGGGCAAACAGAGACAAAAATGCTTCCAACAACAAATAAAAGGGATCAAGTGTGTGTGCTGAGCTTGGATGAGCTGGGCAAAGAATAACTCCATGATGGCTGAAAAAAGTCCTCCCCCCTCCCCTCCACGCAAATGAATGCAAAACAGATTAAGCATCAGCATGCTGCGCCTCTGCGCCTTTGATATGACATGTCACAATACAGTTAATTTGTTGAGGGGACACTTTTGCACAAAGGAGTGTGTGAGCAGAGGAGGGGGTTAAAAGAAAGAGAGAGTTAGGAGAGAAAGTGAGTTAGACAGAGAGGAAAAGACAAAGACTGACAGAGAAATGAGAGGAGCCGACTCCTGACAATCCTCCTTTCTTTATGTTTTTTTTTAAACAGGGGACTCAATATAATCACACTCTGAAGCCAAAGCATTTACGTCAATTTTCATATTTAATACTCCCTTTAATCTTCAAGGGCATAAATCAAAGAGGAAAATGCCGCTCTCTTTCTCACTGGAGGTACTTACTGGCAGGAAAGCTTTAGTCATGTTGCACTTTTTCTCCAACAGCTCATAAACATACTGAGTGATGATCTAGAAAGAAGGGGAGAAAAAGACAAAGAACACACATTACACTGATGATACAGTCTATTTTTATGCTGCTGTTACAAATACATCCAACAAAAGCCAAACAACCTGTGTGACTATGTGTGAACAAGTAATAGCAATGACTGTGATTCTGGCAAACAGAATAAAAAACACAATTCAGAGCCCTCATTTGCCCTCTGGTGTGTGTTTCTGGATTGTACCATGTGTGTGAGTGTGTGTGTGAATCACAGTGTGAGTGTTGTAGTTGTAAGTGCCAGGAGAGGAAATCTCCTGTACAAGCGAAGGGCTGATGTAAGTTATGTTTATCCCCGCAGCCACAGCACTAAAGAACCTTGTACACCAAGTCATTCCAACCCCGGGCCAAGCCTTTCATGGTTCAGTGACATTAACAACTTTCTTTTCCATTTTCCTTTTTTTTTCTTCCTTTCCTCCTTTTCTTCACGTACAGCTCAGCTGACAACAGAGGGAAGCACTTTGTGGAACACATTCAGATATTTTGATCAGTTGTGAGAGAAAGCCGGAGGAGTTTAGAGTGATAACAGATGACAGATGACAGGAGGACACATGACCACCGGCAGTGAGCCGTGCTGGAGCTATTGTTGTTGTAATAATGTTTCCCAAACACGTGCAATGACAAGAGTCTTTGTCCTGATCACGTCTGTGTAGATGGACCACAGGGAGGACTGAGCAACATGTGGTCGTGTATCTGCTGTGAAGTCTCACTTTGGGTAGCTTTTGAATCATCACACCTACTAAATTGGGAAACTAAAGGACAGTGGTGGCGCCACATGCTACGGAGCGTGTCCTCACCATAGTCACGCTCTCTAGTTAGAGACCAACTGAGCAACAGACAGTCGAAACACAAACAAGCATCAAACAGGAGCTGTCATGTCTTACAGCACAGAGTGAAATGATGCTCAGACCTTGATGTGTGAGAAGACAACCATTCACTTTAACAGGACTGGGTCATAGGAATTTAACAAATATTTGTAATGAGCTAAAGGCAGTTTTATTTTAAAATATGGAAAGGAAGCAACAAAAACTTTGTATATATCTGTCAAGATGCACAGGAGAGTAGTGGTGGGAATCACAGGGTACCTCGCGATATGAGACTTGACACATGGTCCACAATACCAATATCGTTACACAACAATTCTGTGATAATCAAAATATTGCAATACAATAATACTGATGCATCATGACATCTGTCTAACTGAAGAAAACAAAATGTCCATTAAAAGTTAAAAGTGGAGGATTTCACTATTTATTCACAACATAGAGAACAAGGTGCATAAAGTCTATGTACTGAATGTGGATGGGGCATCTTTTAATGTAGCTTTCTCTGCCATTGTCCCACTGTAAACTTCCTCTTCTTCAGCCATGTAACTTCAGACCAAGTTTCTCTCAATAATTTGACCAGCGCCACCACAAGGGGATATCAAGTAGAAAAGCCCGGTGAGTGAAACTGGCAGGGACTGTTTAGAGTGCCTAAATTTGTTGATTCAAATATCAATATTTAGCCTGGCATATTGATTATTGCACAAGGAAGGACAACGATATTTTGACCCAACCCTATAAGAGTGTGGCGCTAGTATTCAAACAGTAAACAAAAAAACAAAAAAAAAACATGCACAATGTCTATCTTAAAATTGAAAAAATGCATTTACTTGCAATGTTTCTGTGCTAGACCTTTAATATATTCTATTTTGTTCTGTGGAACTAATAAAGGATTATCTTATAATATGATTTGCTCTTTAAATACAAACATAACAACACTCGGAAACTTAAATAACAAAAAGGTTAATGCAACTGAGATGTCACGGTTAGGCTAAGCTTTTGACAAGCATAAAAATATAACATTTTCCTTCGGCCAAGTTCTGAAATGTCATCCTCGTAACGTGAATTTGTGCATATCCCTAAGTTACATGTTACAAACTTATTAAAAATAAAATAGGTCAAGTTTTACAATATTCCTGCTTCTAACATTTTGGAGTGGCAGATCAGTGCACACATAATTGATTTTTCACACAGAACTGAAAGGACAACAAAAGGCCAAATGCAATTTAAAAGTTAAAAAAAACAACAACAAAAAAACAAGACAGGCTTTTGCTTTGAAGTAAAATGTGAATTTCTCATGATCATTACAATAATGTCATTCTCTGACATCTCTAAGGGCTAAGTTAAAGAACAACATGCAGGAATAACATTACATTTATACACTATTAGCCTTATGGAAGCCAATCAAAGGCCAGACAGACCAAATGAGATGATCCATTCTAACATTATGTGTGTGTGTGTGTGTGTGTGTGTGTGTGTGTGTGTGTGTGTGTGTGCGTGTGTGTGTGTGTGCGTGTGTGTGGACAACCTCACCACACCCAAACCCACCAACAGCTAATTCACTAAAATGTCAGCCGCTCTGATGAAGACTAAAATGATTTTGGGCCTCAGTATGCTAGTGTTTAATAACATCAATAAGCCTCACAGGAAATTTCATTTGCAGTATGTTATTTGTTCAGTGCCTCAGGTGGCTCGAGAACCATCTGATATAGAATAAGGAGAGAGACTAATGGAGGAACGAGGGCCGAGTGGAAAAACTAGGAAGAATGCAATATTTTTGTTGTGAAAACTCATTTCCACTGATACAAGGACACTGAAGATTATAAGTAAGAATCAAATATACATACAGTATGTGGTGAGCATCTGTATGTTTCAATTCATAATGTGAAGTGCAGCCAGGTGACCCTTTATTTTGTCTAGACACAAGATTCAGGATCAAAGAGAGTTGAAAAGGGGAGAGTCGCAGCATTTCATTGGATAAATATCTGATTTTTTTTGTTTTAAGAAGCAATGTCAAAGACTTGAAAGCAGAGACACTTGATGCAGAAACTAAGAAACTGATGCACACACACACACGTGCACGCACACACACAGAGCCAACCTCCTTCTGTGTGGGCCTCGGAGGACTATGTCTCAGCAGCTGATCAGTACAATAGGAAAAGCCTCTTTGTCACCTAATTATCAATGTGCTATTAGTGTTTTAATGAAATGCCTGCAGGAAGCAACGCTTAGTGCCTTTATTGTCAGCACTGGATGGTAGGAGAAACACGAGTGAGTGGATTTGCCAAATAATATTAAGACACACAAAGAGAATAGAATATTGGAGAGTGAGAGAGGAAGATTAAAGGGATGAGAGAGCCTAAGTCAATTCAAATAAAGAGGTTTTGTAAGCACAGAAATGCTTATAATGTCCTTGACATTGTGTACTATACAACATAAACACAAACATGCAATATTTTACAGTATATTTGTCCTAGATTTTAGCTTTACCTTTTTTATTTTTTTTTTAAATGTGGGACTAGCAGAGAGCGAAATAAACAATTTCATTATGAAACTGTAAAATAATGCCACATATATCATTATTGCGATTACAGGATGGAATATTGGGACATAATTTTGAGGTCATATCCCACACAACTGCTGAACGGTTGCTTTTGTCCCATGAAGTTTCTTTTATTTATTTATTTTTTAACAGGCCCCTACTGACCAGAGCTGACATTAAATGGCCCCTGCTTTAAACGTACAGCGTGTAAAGTATAGCAACATTTACTGTTTATTGGTTATAAGTTGCATGTTGCAGCTGGATATCCCTTACCTTGCCCTTTTCTTCATAGTCTGATAGTCTTGCTTGACAGAGTCTGTTTTCAGTAGAATGATATAAATGCTGCATTGACACTCGTCAGGGTTGATTGTACATGGTAGCCACATACTGACCCACAGTTCAACTCTTTGAGCATATAAGGTGCTTCACCACTGACAGGAATTGTTGTTTAAGATATCACTCTAAAAGTGTTGTTTGTGCTCAAAAAGATTAAGGCTGTGTGATGTTCTGAAACACTGCAGTGCTTTCACCTTGCTCCCTCTGAAGAATGCAGCAGTGACCTTTGCAGAAGGTTTAGGTCATTGTCATATTAAGACCGTCCCCAAAAAATCATAGCGTGGACAGAAGTTAGACTCTTTTAGAGGGTTTTATGGTAAAAGGTTGACTTTTATCATTATGCTTGCTTCAGCCATTGGTGGCTTTGAGGTATGTATCTGTACCTTTTTGAAATCATGCATCACTTTTTGGTAAAGTATTCGAACATGATAAAGAAATATTTGCTCATCCTCTTGTATCCTTGGTCTCTTTCTGAGCAATGAATAGCACTTCCTTTCCTAAGTCCCCAGATAATTTTATCCCGTGTGGAGCCATTGCTGTCAGCAATCAGCCTGGGATTCAGTATTTATATATTTAGAACTTTAATTGTCCATTAATTACACCAATTGAGTGGGACAGCTCAACAGATATGTCGGGTGACCAAGAAATCAAAAGTATAAATTACAGAATTAGTCAGGTCATACGCCATCAAGATAGGACATACGTTTTTAAAGCCCAAGACACACTGCCACAATGGTCAGTCATTGGGCATCAGATGACCACCCATAAAATTATATGAGAATATATAATTATCTAATTTATAAGTCCATCTTGTGTCTGCTACCATCGTCAGGCCGACATGTCAGGAAAGTACAGGGAGCTACAGTCTTCAGTGCCAGGACATATTCTTTTTATTGGTACCAAAGGTTCTTACTGAAGTGGGGAAAAGGCATTTAAATACCTGGCCCCTTTTGGAACAAGCTAAAATTATTATCTCACACTGAAGTATCTGACTTCATTGGACACTTTAAAAAATGCTTTTAAATGAATCGGAGGCATAAACATCAACATCTAGTGAAAATTGGCATTGGTTCCTCATTGCATTTCAACATCTTGACTTAAATAATGGTGGTTTGTGCTGTGACCTTGAAGCAAAGGGAGCAAGGGCCTCTCTGCATGGAGTTTGCATGTTCTCTCTGTGTTTTTTCTCTGGTATCCCTATTTTTAAGAAGAATACAGACTCCTGGGATCTGTTAGTAAGAAAAGTGCAGATCAAAATGTAAGTGCTGGTTCCTTGTCGCATGTAGTCGATGTGGTGTGTGTGAGTGAAGTTATTTTCTCTGACATTGCAAATGAGGTACCGTCATGGTTAGTTGCCATTCTTTGGCATCATTGCAAACGGTACTGGGCTTAAGATATGGGTGTCGCATTACAGAAAAAAATCTGAGCCCTAATTGCCAGACTACACAGTTTAGTCTCCAAACACCAACACACACAGACACGCATTAATAACCAGGGCAGTTGGAAGATCATGTATTGTGAAAGAGGAAAGCTCTCTATACACAACAGTGACAGTGATGGTGGGAGAGTCTGAAAAAGTCCCTCTGAAGCTGAGGTCATTTCTGTGTCTGTGGTTTGTTTGTGGAGAGGAAGCACTGTGGTGATGAAGCAAGAAGAGTGGGATCAGGGAGGAAGGAAGGGACTTAGAGGAGGGCTCAGTGGGCGGAAAGGATGAAGACAAACAGGGGGACGTGGAAAAGTAATCCCCAGGAGCCAGGAGTCTCAAGCCAGATCCCACCATGGTGAACAGCTGAGGGGAGAAACAGCAGTGGAAGAGGGGATGACAAAGAGGAAAGAAAAAGACATATTTTTAATAAGTGGGTGGGCTGTGACACCAACTGTTGGCATCCTCACGATTTTTTCATCATCACCTTAACTTACACATGAAGCCAATGAGAACCATGCAAGCCAATATGTCCTCCCAACTCCTCACTACTATGAACGAAAGACTTCCCACCTGCACACTTATGCTTTTTTTTTTAATCATGGTACAGTTCAGTTTGGTACAGTACGGTATGATTTGGAATGGTAAAGCCCTGAGAACTGTACCTTTGATAGGCAGGGTGTGGGCTCTGCCCAATGGCCATGTAGCGTGGCATCGTAACACAACAACAAATGCCGACATTGAACGCGACACAACAGACAATAATGGAGGACATCAAGCACCTCTTTTTTCCTGCTCAGGTTGCAGCTGTTTGTCTCAACAAAACGTCAAACTTTGTATGACAATGGAAATTTACACCGATCGCAAGGGAGGGAGATTTTTCTGTCACCCAATCAGCTGACCATCATGGGTGGAGCCGGTCTAGCTCCATCCTGACCGTACCATAACATTCTACTCTGGTACCCCAAGGGAAGGTTACCAAAGAATAGAACGGTTGGAGCCGATTATATTGGTACTATTCCTAATGGAAACGCAAACAAAATACGTACAGTACTGTACTAAAATAAACCGTTCTACTCGGTGGAAACACTGCTTTACTGTATCAGCTAATGTGTGTTTGTTTTCTCTAATTAATTACAAGAGACGTGTGGTTTGGCTGACACACCTTGGGAGATAGGGAGAATATCCTTCCCATGCACACACAAAAGGAAGGCACAGAAAAACAGAACCAAAATAAGAAAAGAATTGATTGAGAGGTTGGGGATGAAGATGAGATGGAAAAACTAAATAACCAAACAGAGACTAAAGTAAATATGATGAGAAAAGTGTTATAGTGATTGGGAGACGGCAGGAGGAAGGCAGGGAGGGTAACAGTTACGATGGTCTTGGATAGTGGTAGACTGAGGTAATTACAGGGGAGGTCTAGAAAGCAATGGTGTGAAACCACCTTTCAGAGGTGATCACAAATAGGTCCAGATGTTTACCAGCATCACTATAAGTTTCAATTAAACATTTATGATTCTTTACAACCCACTGAACATCAGTTATAGTAAAATATACACCTATAAATTGAGATAAACATCAAAATAGTGATAAAAGGCTGCAATATGCACAAGAAGCATTTAATTAAGTTATGTTTTTGGCAGCATGTGTCTGTTTGTGAGCAGCATAACATAAAATGTAAAGAAAGGAATGGGATGAAATTTTCTTGTGATGTAGGTTATGACCCAAGAGAATATTAGATTTTGGTGTGAAACCAGATAAAGATACAAATTGAAGATTATTTTTAAATGTTTTTTTAACATTGCAAGATAGTTTGACTATGATGGCACAACTGTAAACAGAGCAGTCGGAGCTGTCTGAAGTAATGAGAAGTCATATTTACAGAGATCTTGAAAGCATTGTGAGGCTTAAACTATTGGGAACAATGTCAGTGGCATATGTAGCTTATACATATATGAGAAACTCCTATACAGACATGCACATCTCTTGTCTCACTCGTCCAGAGCCCTCTCTCAAAAAGCCACTTAGCCATAGAAACCCGAGAGCAAAAAGAGGCATCAAAGCTGTTTATATAATGACACTGGAAGAGGCGCTCCATGCCATATCACTGACTGTACCCAGGAAAGCATTACTTCTAGAAAATAAAGAAGAAAATCCCCCTGAACAATGCAGTGCAACAACAGCAGAGCATACTCAGAGACAGACCGCGAAAATGAGGCAGCACGAGGCAGCAGAAAGGTTGTTTATTTTAAGTCGGCCTCATGTACTAACATAAAGTGGTATTAAAATAGGACCTATTGTTGTGAGTGTGTGATCTGTCAGTCCATGTCGGAACAAAGAGAGAGAGAGAGAGAGGTGTAATTCCCATGAGGTCTCTGTCATTCTTCTGTTGTGCTGGTGGAGAAAGGGCTCTTCAGGGAAGGAAAAGTTCTTAGACAGACTGACAGACAGAGTGTTTACGCTTAGCGTTGATGCTCCTTCTCTCTCCACGCCCCCTCTCTGCCCTCCGTGCACTACTCATCCTAATAGCATCATAATGACCTCCTCAGGTGTTAACTGAAAAGCCGGCAGAGGGCTAATTCAAAGTAAAGTACTGTATGCCACCATGGGTGCCGGCGGTAGTGACAGATGCCAGTGCTGTAACTACCAGCCCTCCTGTCTTTCCTCTAATACACCCCCCTCCCAACTTCCATCCCTGTCCAATTCCCTTCTCTTTCATCAAGTCTAATCCACCTCACTTATACCCTGCAACCATTTTTGTCTGACTGTGTCTGTTTCCTTCTCCCTGCTCTCAGCAGAAGCTACAGCGGCAGTGTTTAAGTGTTTTGGGAATGGAGACGCTATGGCAGTCAGTGAATCAGGGCAGACAGCTGTCATTTATGGTTCGTCTTCCGAGAGATCCCATTAGCTCCCCAACAAAATGTTCTGCCACTGGTATAGAGCCTCCTATTGCTTTAAGTACACTTTGAAGGCCATGTCGCCACGACTGATCCATGACTTTTCTGTTCAACCTAATAACGTCACCCTTGTTTATCTGAAGGGCTAAACATACATCAAAGTAAAATAAGCATCTAATGTAAGAAACTGCTGAGCAACTTGGACAATGTTTTTGCCTATATCCTTACCTTTATCATTTAGTAACTTCTTCAAATCTAACTCCCTTGTTCACTCATACAATATCAATAATAACAATGTGCAATGACTAATATGCAGTGCCACTGTGCTTTGTATTAACCCATGTGCAACTGTTGCTATTGTGTTTTTCTTTTTTGGATGTTTCGTCTTGTACATAGTGTTTATATTCTGTATTTTATTAGTGCATCTATATCTCTTTTTTATTCTTTCCTACACTTATGTAAATTACCCACTTGCTGCTGCAACAATGTGAATTTCCCCATTGTGGGACAATAAAGGAAATCTTATCTTATCTTATCTTATCTTATCTTATCTTATCTTATCTTAAACACCAGACAGACTGATCACCTTCATCCTCCTTTTCATAAAACAAAACAAAGACAATTCTCACTTAGATATCATGGTGTACAGATATGGAACTCTAAAATTCATTTAGCCAAGGGATCTTCTTCATTAGAAATGTTTAAAAGAAAATGTGTTATTACTCTTGAATAATAATGTTTAATCAGGTTTTGTAATTCTCTCACTCATTTTGTACCGCTTTATCCAAGGTTTTGTAATTTCTTTGAATATTTATGTACGTTTTTTACTACTACTTTTTGTTACTCATTATTATTCACTGATTTATTTTATATATTATGCTAGTTCTTAGTTACTTGTTATAGCTTGTCTAATGTGTGCATATTTTTTTTCTTTACACTTTTATTTTTTGTTGTTTATTTCTCTCTTTACTTGGTTTCTTTTTTTAAGGGAGGAGAGGTCCTCAATATGTTTGCCTATGAATGCAATCAAAAAGTGACGCATAAAACAAGTTTCATTTCCAACTGACTCCACATTGTGGGAACAAAAATTAAAAATAAAACTGCAGAACTGCAAACACGACAAGCTCCCAAAGCAAAAAATCTGTCTCTCACAGCTTTTACTGTTTTCTCCATATTCTTCAAGATGTGACCTGCTGCACGTCCACATCAGAGTATTTTTTTTTTTAAATCACAATCTGGTTACTTAGTAACTCAGCATTAATTTGCTAAATAATTGTAATAGTTTTACTGTATTTAAAATGTAAGCCCTTTGACTACTTCTTTCTGGGTAAAGCAATACATTGCCAAGTAGTACATTACTGTCCGACACTATATTTGACTGTGCAGCAAATCATGTGCAGTACACATGCCAAACTGCGTTGAAACTGGCAAATCAAAAAACAGCTTGTTTCCTTTTTCAAAGTACACAATCGTCAACCAGCTTTACTCTCCACAGGATATTTAACTGAATTTATACCACTGGATATATAATTTATCTGAGAGAAACATTGTATGTAGATGATACTGTAATTTTGGCACATTGTAGAGGAAAATAACAGTTTATTAGAATAGAATAGAATAGAATAGAATAGAATAGAATAGAATAGAATAGTTTCAAAATTCAGTTTGTCTCTGCAGAATTTGCTGCTCAAGGGCACTTAAGCAGGGCATCAAAGCTTGGCCAGCTGGTCACTGCTATGGCAACATCCAAAATCGATAATGTGGAAACAGGGAGACAAGAAAAGGAGGGGAAAAAAAGCTAACTGAGAGACAGTATAGAGCGGAAGAGAAAGACAGCAGAGAGACACATAGAGAGGGAGAAAAAAGAGAGAGACAGCTTTCTAATTCAGCCATCTGGCTAGTTTTACTTCATTATAATATTCTGACTGTGTGTGTGTGTGTGTGTGTGTGTGTGTGTGTGTGTGTGTGTGTGTGTGTGTGTGTGTGTGTGTGTGTGTGTGTACAAATGTGTGCGTGCCTTCCATTCCACAGATGCAGGCAGAGCAGAGAAGAATCCTCATTTATTAACAGCTTAATAGAGCTCCATCTGGGCCAGACCCTATGCTTGTGTTCTATCAAAGAGATTCATCACTGAATCACAGAAATTAGACGACAACTGATACCTACACAGAATTGCAGCGACCCTGCAGCTCACAGCCTGCACTGTGCTACAGCAGCAATACAGCCAAAGTGTCACTGGTTATTATTCCTCAGTTTTCTGGTCTTACTTTGTGTTTTTGTTTGCATAAGGCAAAATGAAATATGAAACACAAAGAAGATGAGATCATAGTTGGAATTAGGTCACAAATTTCTGTTGCAAGCTTTGATCCCATTCAGACCTGGTACTGAAGTCCTAAGTGATGGGAAATGGTACAAAACAAGCTAAGTACGGGTGTGAATGCTCAAAGTCCGCCCTGAATGCATCCGAGATCCAATCACGAATATCACATTTGAATGTGGTCTGAAGAGGACTCAAGTCCTCATTCCTGCTCTGCATGACCACACTACCTCCTCAGCAGACATCCTCTGACCAGTTTCACCCTCATCAGTGCTCATGCAATGATTCCTTTGTAGCCACCTCCATTTCGATCATCGAGACATTTCTTTTTGTACTGCTTACAACCTTATTTCATGTTACATCAGCACGAGTGAGCATGAGCTTTGATGAACTCAAGCATCTCCTAAATTCTTTTCTCTCTCTCGGACACACCCACACACCAACACACACAGACGGTCAGACTCATTCAAACATCATTTTTCTTACCATGAACTGACATGACACCAGATCTGATCTCAGAATGCCAGATGCTGAACTTAGCTCTATTCACTTCATCGTATCATTGGGGACAGATGTTAATACTTGGTATGATCAAGGACTATGAGAAACAGGCAGACAACCAAAGACACCCTTTCTTATGGCCCTGCCATTTTCAGACTGTACAGTGAGGCACAATAAAGGCAACAGTAAATGGTAGCAAAAATGAAAACTGATACTTAATTATCATGTGATCACTGGGAACATTTAATGGTAGTCATGTTAGAACATATATGGTTGAGGGGAAACATGATTATTGTTCTGGATGTTTGCACTTAGATTACAGTCTGCTCAATATATGTTACTCTGACCTACAGATAGTTTTAGATGTAAATGTAGCCTCCTGTTTGTAGTGTTGGTTTGTTTGGTTGTTTTGGTTGATGGTTGACAGAGAAAAGGCAAAGAAAGGCTAAAGTATCCCAACATTATGGATGACAAATTCAAATAAACTATGAGAACAAGTAAGCAAACAATCAAAAAAAGATTTTAGTGCAGAGCCAAGATTTTTTTATGTATTTCTTTATCTTTGTGAGATGATGGATTAAATGACATTTTGGTCAATTTATCAACAAATAAATTGGATGTAAAGAATCAGACATAATAACGATTATTTGACCTAAGCACCATCTAGTTTTATGTTCTCTTTTCTTTAAACATTATTGTGCAAACATCCAATATGTCCTTTTTTTAAAGTACATTTCCCAGAATAAGATATACTATGATACACTATGAGCCACATCAGCCAATCTTTCAAAATACTAAACAATATACTTTCCCTCTGCAAATTTCCCTTCTCAGTTTTGTTCAATTCCTCCCACTGCATAAACTTTTCCAGCAAGTCCTACAAGTGAGGATATGTTATATGTTTGTAGCTTATTTTATTCCTCAGGAGTTGAATGGAAGACATACATAAAAATGTTTGTAATCTTTATTTTTTTATATAGATCAAAGATGAGGAGAGGAAAATTATTCACTTCTCTTGTGCTCAAACCCAAATTTGGTCCCCGTCTCCTTCTTGGAGGCCATCACACCAGTATCCTCGTTCTCCCTCTTTGTATCCGTCCCTCCATTCAGACGAGGCTGAAGTGCAAATTGGACATCTGGTGCTGTGATGTGTCTGACAATACAGCCGCCACCCCCCAGCCCCCTCACACATATATAGAGACACACAAATGCACACACACAGACACACTCCCTCACACAAAATATAGAACCATGAGGATATAAAGACACTGAGAAGACAACGGGATAAGGGGGAGGTGGACAGAGGTATAGAGGAACGATGGGAGATATTAGGAAGCAATGATGATGCCATTCTATTCATACACTGCCAGGGGCAAACACATGCACCTATGTCCTTGTGCCATCTCTCACAGCCCTCAGACTGAATTGTGGTGAGTTGTCAGTCCGTCTCAGGTGGCAGGTTGATAGAGGTCACTGGGCTGTGCAGTGGAGTGGCATTGGGTAATAACAGGCCTGTCTGCATAAAAGCATATTTCACCTTAAACCATCAATATATCGGAATAATTCTCTCCCCTTGCCTGTACGGAAATGAAAGAAAGGGATGGAGGAATGACCAGACACACAAACATCATCATCCAAGGGAGAAATTCAAGCTCAGAATGATCTGCATGTATTTGCTACACTGACGCAGAAATAATCATGCAGGTACGCCGGGTTGACACACACTCTGAAACTCGCACATATGGAGGCTGACTAAGCAGCATAACCTAATTTTACAGCCAAAGGCATACAATTCAGTAGCTGTGCCTATTTATACTGGAGCATATTTCTTAGTAGGAAAAACAATACATCTGTACTTGCAACGCTGTATAAGAGGAGTACAGTATTCATTTTCTTGAGTCATCTGTGGCCTAAAAACAACAGACAGATACAACTGCTTGTTCAGGTAGGGTTCCTTTTGTCTCCTGTAGCACAATGCACAGAGTATCTCTTCTCATTACACCAGCTCATATCAACACTGATTGACACCGTTTCCTTTTTTCTTCCCTAAAAAAGACTCTTCTGTCATGTTTTTAATCGCAGAATGAATAAAATTTGCATACATTTTGCTTGATGAGCATTTGTTTTCTCCAAATGTCTGGCCCCCCTGATGTTTGAGTTCAGTTAGTTTAAATGTCTCTGTGTTCTTTCAGAGCCACTCTTTTCCTGCTACCAAATATTCCTTTCTATAGTCTTTTTAGATGTTGGGAGATAGTGCCTGAGCAGGCAAAGGAAAAAAGGGGGTAAAAAGCCTTCACAGAAGGCAGGCTCTCAAAGGAGCAGCTGTATACCTGCATTAGAAATAATAAAAGGCACACAGGTAATCCCACAAATGGGTCCATCACTTTGCTTTGAACTTCAAAGAATGCATACAACAATTAAATCAACATAGCGGGGGATGCAAATAAAAAAGTTATTACAAAAGAACATTTGTCTCATTATCTTAATAATGAGACAAATGAGACAAAAATAAGGAAAACTGGGAGTGAATTTGAGGTGAACTCTAACACTGAGGTCTAGTTAGATATAATGTACATGGTGATGCAGTTGGGCAGCCACAGAACTTCAAATGGGGGCAAAGAAACTTTGAAATTAAAGTCTAAAAGGAATCAACACTTTTGACAAAATTTCTAGGAGTGACTTTTTTACCATCAACTATGGCTGAAGTCATCTGAATTGTGAATAGAAGGAGACGTATAATTGTTGTGCAGCTCAGTAACATTATCTTATCATTCACATTATCTTTGTATGTAATTTGATTTTGGGGCAGATTTAAATTGTGTTTCTTAGTCTCACTGACCAACACTCAGATTCTGGTGCACATGACTCATAAATCAGTTGGTGGATCACTTTCCAGTTCTGATTACACATATCAACCTTTTACTGGAAAGTTTTTGTGGCAAATTTAGCCTAAAAATCACCTCATACCTTAACTAAAGTGACAAGTAGATGCTTAGAGTACAATGGAGTTCAACAAGGGCCACACAGTGGAGCACGTGACGAGCACTGTTGCCTCAAAGCAAAAAAGCTTGCTGGCTCCTGTCTCGGTTCAGTCCTTTCTGTGCACATGTTCTCTAATTTCCTCCCACATGTCCAAAAACATGCATTAATTGGACACTCTCAACTATATGTTGGCCCTGAACTAGAGACCTGTCCCCTTTTTGCCCTATGTCAGATTGGATTGGCACCTGCCGCCTCATATGGATGGACTTCATGGACTGAATAGACTGAATAGTCTTCATCAGCCTGAAACTACTACTTCCATGTTCTAATATGACAGAGGCATGGACAACACCATATGTTACCAAATAAAGAAGGCAACTCTTACAGTTTTTAAAAGGAAAAATATGCAAGGGCTCAACATCCTCTTCTATAGATTTTGCTCTACAAATCAGTCTACCCAAAATCCAGTATGTTACACTTCTGTAGTGAAAAAGACAATGGCAGTATTTGGATGGACCATGCAAATATAATATTCCGATATTGTGAAACATAAAAATGTTTGAATTAAAAGACATAAATTAATGAGATTAAAATGTATAACTCTGACAACTTTCGTCAAAGTTATACAATTTACATACACACATTTTTCTCTACAGCCATAGTGGTTTGGGCAGCTTGTTGTTAGTCAGTGTAAAACATTCAGAGATTAGTCATATTAAGCATGACTGTGGTCAGCAACTGAAACTTGTTTATGAACATTCAGAGCATTCAGCTGTGAAAATATGTATTTTAAAAAATAAAGACGCTTATGATCAACAAAAATTAGACTTGAAATGAAAAAGTTGTGTATTTATCTACAATATAGTATATGAATTTCAAAATAAACCATATATTAACGCAACATCCCAAGTTTCGTGTGTGATAAATGTTTAGCATTTGCTATTTTTCACTCTTAATAATCAATAAGAATTAGGGATGTAGAGTCACATTAAATAGCTGGTCAAAATTAAATATCATAATTGACCGAGTAAGTAAACTTGTGCTGCTAAAGATGGATAAACTGAGAGATACTTCTAAAAAACAAAAACAGGATGACAGTTGACAGAGTCAGGTGTTACCTCTCCAAGAGCTTCATAGCGTTTCTGGTTCCAGCGGTGAAGATCTTCTCTGGCATTAAACAGAAACGGTTCATCTGTTTTAATATGTCGGAGCTGGCCATCTGTGGGAGAACGATAGAAAGAATGAAGTAAATAAAAGTTCACAGTAATGTTCACTAATACCTGTATATACAATGTGAGATTGAGTGTGTATGCACTCGAACAGGTCACCTGTTCTGAGTGGACACAAATAAAAGTTACAATGTGTTTTCTGCATAAAAATATCCAGAGACTATGAGATTAATGTCATATATTTTGGTGAGTTGTATACTTACATTAGCCAAAACATTTCCAAAATAAAAATGGCACCATACGCTTTACCCGTCTCTGCTATAACTTCCAGGACAAACCCTCTATGAGAAGTCAGTTTCTTTAGTTTTGTTGTTTTTCATGTCGTGACAATTCCCATCATCCCATGCTGCTACCGGATGTCATCAAGAAATTACATACCGTGCATTTAAGTTATAACAACCTACTTTTTGAGTTTGTGTTTCTTTTCTTTTCTTTCCGGTTGGTCCTTGTGCTTTCTAACCCTCCCTCATCCACCCTCTCATGGCAGGTGCAGGGCCTGTGGATGAAGCAGCATTCTTCCAGTCACGACTCCACCGGCCTTCTGGGTAGTCTGGCATTGCTGAGTCTGGACAGCTGGTATGGCAAAAATTCTCCCTCCCAAAATTCATCCATCTAAAAGCCTCTCCCCTTCCTCTTTAATTGTGTCCACCTCTTTCTCCCTCTTCTTCCTCACTCACTCTGGCACCACACCACAGGTCTGTCCCTTTTCTTCACCACCTGAAATCTCCAGAGGCAAAAACACGCAGTAATCATGCAACAACTGGTCTTCAACCTGTCTCCCTAACTAGCATAGCTTACATACATTCAGACACACTGACGCACCAGCGGCTCCAGCCAGGAGAACCAGGTGTGAACATAGAGGAAGTGTCACTTGTTTTCTCTAAATGGTTTCCAGTGAGCCACATTGCCATCACAACACAGATTCATTGACTGAGAAGACACTACAGCTCTCCAGGATCATGTTTTAAGGGATTTATTGTAATTCAGGGAAACTAGAGGAGCTTCTGAACACAGCCAGGTTTTATTTCATATGAGACCTGACATAAGATGTGGAAATGCTCTTCAGAAACGGTACTATGCTTTTTTTCTTAATAAACAATTACCCTTGTGTGGCTGTGGAACCACTACCTTAGCAATGAGCCCATCTATCCTGCTGTTGACACAACAACACAATAAAACACTTAACTGTGTTAAATTTAATTTTGACCTTTATGACTGCACAATTTGTAACCACTAAGCCAGTGAAAAGTACACATATTTAACCCAAATAGCCAGAAGGCTCTCATACTTTCTCAATTATTGCACAATGTGAAGAAAACCCATCTAAGATATAAATAAATGCAATATCTTTGCAAGATAAAGCAATGCATTTTTTTTTCATCTCGTTCTAAATTGCAACCATTTTCACCCCACTATCAGCGTGATGAATCCCCCATTGCTAAACATACTGTGTATTACAGCATTTTCAGAGGTTGTTGTTTGATAACGTGTGATTCCGAACGTAGGTTTGACATTGTGTTCCATTAAAAAGTCGACTTGTGCCTGAAAGGTAGAGCGGGAGATGAGCGAGAAGTTAGGATGAAGCAGTGTGTATGATAAGTACCTTGAAGAAAATCAATTATGCATTCGTGGAAGGGTGAGGATCTAAACACTCATGCCCAAGAGAAGGAAGACAGAAGCTGTAATGAAATCCTACTGTAGGAAAGCGGGATGTGCGTGTGTATGTGAAGGAGTCAGAAACGACATGTGGTGGGTGTATGTGTGTGTGTGTGTGTAGGTGTGTGGGCTCCGTTGCCTCTCCCAACACATCCTCTCAGAGGAATAAGGTTTTCTCAACTTTTTCTCCTCTTTTTCTTTCATAATTAGCATTCTGTTCTCAATTTGGCCGCTTAATTAGGTGTACATAACCTTGGATTTCCAGTAATGGAAAACCGGAGGGCTGGCAAGATGAAGCCATCATCTTCAGTGATTAAGATACCTGCAAACTATTGTACACACACTCGTCTGTATTCACATCATTACATGGTCAAATTAACATTTTTGTTCCACCTGTCTTAGGCAAGGTTGCCTTGGCATAGCTATAGAAATGCCTGCGAGCCAGAGCAACTGAAAGCCATCATACTAGAGACAGCGCCTGAGGGCCACCGTGGCTTTAATAGAAATGCTATCCTTCAAAAACACGCCTGAGTGGAAATTGACAGGACATACAGATGGGTAAAGGTGTGTATTTCCAAGTGTGTAGGTGTGTGTGGAGGTGGGTACGCTGGGTTTGGTATTTTCTTGAGGAGGAAAGGGGAAAAGAAGAGGAAGATATATATAGAGGGGGAGAAATAAAATGGATCAGGTGAGACAAAAGGGTGAGGCGATGGAGAGCGTGTTCCTTCCTCCATGGGAGATTGAGCTGGTACTTGAGGGCGCGGTGGAGAGGGTGGTGGGTGTTGGCACGGTGGCTGGTGGGGGGTGAGCCTGTGTGTCTCTGTTCTTAGGCACAGCGAGGTTATGCAAATGCTCCGTCAGGCGGAGGGCAAGGCTGAGTAGGTTACTGACGGGCCGTAGAGTACACAACATGTCCCCCACTCAGCCAGGCAGACAGCCAGCAGAGACTCTGACAGAGAACAGAGAGGGAGAGAGAGAGAGAGAGGGAGAGAGACTACGGGGGAATGCTAAGAGCCAAGAACCACTACCACCACCAACCTTTCCAACTCTTCCTCCTTCCCTCCACCTGGTTCGATTAAAGTGAGCCAAGAGAATCCTAAAGAGACTTTTATATGATCTGGACCAAAACCAAACTAGGGTGAGTTCTGGTCTTTGCTGTCACTGTTAATTGACATACACACACACATGCACACACACACACACACACCTTAAATCCCCAAAAAAGCATCTCAGAGGACAGCTGAGACAGATTTAGGTCATTCATTTAAAAACAATGATCTAAGAGCCTTTTTGTTATTATTATTTTGGTGTTGGCAAATAGCCCAAACTAGGAAGAAGGGTGCTGTCAGTTTGCACAAGGTGATACAATGAAGTTCAGGTGATGATGAGCTACTTTTGTTGCTGACTGAGGAGAGGGAAAAAAAGTTTTTGATAATGTAGTAATGAATTTGGTTTATCAAATAAGCTCATCATGGTATATGTATGATCCTTCAAAATCATCATAGTGAATGATTTAAAGTTATTATGTGAGAAATGGCTAGCACTGTTGCCTCATAGCAAGAAGGTTGCTGGTTCACGTCCCAGGCCTCTCTGTGTGGACTTTCATCCTGTGTGTGTGGGGGGGGGGGGGTATATGTATGATCCTTCAAAATCATCATAGTGAATGATTTAAAGTTATTATGTGAGAAATGGCTAGCACTGTTGCCTCATAGCAAGAAGGTCCCCAAAAAACGTCCCAGGCCTCTCTGTGTGGACTTTCATCCTGTGTGTGTGGGGGGGGGGGTGTGTGGGGGGGGGTTCCCTGTTTCCCTGTCCCCACAGTCCAAAACAGGCAGAGGTTGTTTGTCCCTGTTATGTCAGCAATAGACAAGCGACCTGATGAGGGTGTACTCCCTCTTTTGCCCTCAGCTGGGATTGACATCAGGAACCCCAAGACCTCTTGTGGAGGCAAAAAGGGGTAGACAATGGATGAATACAGGCTTACTTTACTTTAATACTTTAAGTGACAGTCCATAAACTCATCTTATTTCAATGAGCATAAAGGGCATGATGCAGGCCAAGAAGCACTCACAGCGCCCCCGCTGTAAAATTTAGTAATTTCATCACACAATCTGAAGCACTTGTAGGCAGTATATTTTGAACTCAAGCAGGTTTTAAATGTTCAAGTTGGAACTTCCCCACCCAAGTTCAAACAGTATCCTAATTATCACTAAAAGTGACAGCCTTAGTGGTTACAATTACAATTTAACTGGTCAAAGAAAAATAAAAAGCACAATAAGGGAAAAGAAGTATGTGTCTACTGCATCTTAAGACATTTTTCAGGGTGAATATCGCTCACATTTTGGGGTGAGTTGTTGCTGCTTTATTCTTACTGAAGAGTCACAAGAAAAATAGACCATTTACTACAGCTGTAGTTGACTCTAGGTTATGTTTCCTCCTGTTTCTATCCAGAACTCGCATGGTTTTGGCTCAAATTTCACAACAGGGATTAACCCTTCTGTTTTACCTGATCAGAAGTATTTAACCAGTACTGTAGTAATCACTTGTTGAGATTTGTTTTGTAATTAAAGCGGTAGTCTTTGCATGATTCTTACAAAGCCATTGAACTCACTAGGAGACTTGTGGTCTATGATTTAAAGACCAACTTACGTTCATTGAAGGCATATTCAAACTCCTCCAGAGTTTTAGGGAAAGTAAAAGGAGGCTCATCTTTCTTCATCAGTTCATCCAAATCTATTCTCGACAGCAAATCTAAGCGAGAAAAGGAAAAGGGAAGATAAAAAGGTGAAATAAAAATCTGTTTCATAATGTCTCCATATTTTCTTAAGTTATGAAGCATTTAAAGAAGACACTGTGCCTTGACACTCAAACCAAGAGCTTTTCATCGTCTTCAAGTGGCAGAAAAAAAGAAGTTAAAAGTTAAAAAATATTAAATACGAACGATATTCAAATACGAACCAAAAATGTCTATTGACATTGACAAGAAGGACCTGGGGGGAACACATTTCACACAGTGGTTTGCTAACAAGGTGCCTGAATATATTTGATTCAAGGTTATCTTGTGTTATCTACTCCTGGAGCCAGATAAAGGTTTAAACATGAACAAGTAAGTACAGCATCTAGTTCATTGGTCATTGTTAAAAAATATAACTTGACTAGACTCTATAAAGTAAGAAGGAGCAAACTTTCAGTTATGACATGACAAAATTTATTTTTATTTTTTTATTCCTGCAGCTTTGCTTTTTCTTCAGAAACACAAAGAATGGGTCACATCAGTGACAGACTAAAGCTGCTTCCAGACACAAAATCAACTCCAGAAATTCTACAATGCACCTCCATTTTGGCAATGGTCACCAAGCCAGATTATCAGTCACAGTGGCATGGATTCTTGCCATGTCTTGTTCTGTGGAGTTGCAAGCCTAAAAGTATGACCCCGACCAATCATTGCTCATAAAACTGCACAAGTTCATAGGTCATCAAAGAGGCAGGACTTTGGTAGCAATCATGGCTACCAAAGTGTTGTGGGTGATGTTTGTGGACATTAAAGAGGCAGGGGTTACTGATGCCAAAGCTCAAACGAGACATTCTTCTGCATCACTATTCCACTTAACAGCAGCAGGAGAATCCATCTTCCTATTCCCCATGTTTATGTCTTTATGTTACACCGCGTCAGAGCACTTTGTTATAATGTTGGTCAACATCCAGGAGCCTGTCATAGGAAATGTCAGTCTTGGCAGGAAAATTGAAAAAATTCTAACATCTTCGACTTCACATTGATGTCAAATCTCTGTTCTTCCAATATACAGTTCCCAATATTCATAATCCACTCTGACAATGGAAATGTGTCTGTCAAGACCAAAATACATGAAAATCAGCTTGAGTTTGTGTAATTTTTTCAAAAAGTCTGATTCACTCACCTTTGAGTGCAGTAGTTTTCTCTCTGTCCTCCTGGCCAGCAACCTGAGCCATGGTGAGCCACAATATGTTTAGGGCAAGTGAGGCAGCACAAGGATGAGAGATCATGGGTCCTCTGCTCCTGCAGATCACTGAGGTGCATCCTGTCATAGGTGGAAAAAGGGACCAGAATAACATTTGTGCTACATGGTTACATAGGTTTTTCAAAGGAAACGGTTAAATCATGCTTGCCACGGGCTTTGAGCAAAGATTCAAGACCACTTGTTGAAAGTCCATGCTTTTTCCTCAGTCTCAGTCATGTTAACTGTCATTTATGCTAGCTAGCAACATCAGCTAACAGACATAGCCATCGCAGCTAAAGTCAGTGCTTTCTAGTTGAGTATTAATGTCAAGTGATCTTGTCATTATGTGTTTTTCTTTAGTTTGATATATTTACAGTTATGAAAAAATGTACACTAAAAAAAACACTTTGTCATCACACTCTTAGCTCTGCTGTTCCTCGCTATTTTTAAAATGCCCAGCAGAGCATGCATGTGCAAAGGATTGTGGGTAGTTCCACTGCCCCATGGGAATTCTGTAAAGTCCCTCTTTTGGAATTTGAGGAATTGAATTGGAAAAGACCCACACACAGAGAGAGAGAGAGGTGGGAATTTTTAAGACTTAGCCTTTTCCGTGTGTTTAAGCATTACATGCACACACAAACTGTAGGTTAGGTCTCTGAAAACACACAGTGTGTCTCTACCAAATGTTTACGTTTTGGTTTTAGTGAGACATCATGTTTGTTTACATGAGGGTAGTTGCGTCATGGCTTCAGACAACGCCTGCTAATTTAGCATAGTGAATGTTTAACATGATTTCACATTCATTTCCTTTTTAATTTTTGTTGTTTGTCTACTGTAACAGACAGTGACACTTTGTCTGTCTGATTTACAGTAATGTTATATTGCCACCTGTTGACTTGGCATGCTTTGGACAGCATTTGTTTGTGAGTATGTGTATTTTCTTCATGTGGACACGTTTTTGAGGACTTAGCATGTGTATACTATATAGCTTTTTTTATAAGCAGATGAGGAAAACCTTAGTTTATAAAGTATAACAACATACATTTAGCTTATGTGAATATGAATCTGAATGAATTTGATTGTTGACACCTGCGAGAAAATGGCTGTAGTTGTAAATAAAGGTTAACTGGTGATTTGTAAAGTAGAGCTCAGTTAACAGTGTATTTAGTCTTAGTTTTGGTCTCTGACTTGGTCTTAGCTGCCCTACAACACAATTTCTAGCAGCGAGAAAAACAGTGAGTTTATTTTTTAATACTACAACGCATAAACTGATTAGAAATGTGACTTGAGAGCAACTGAGTTAATTATGCAAACACAGCAAAGTTCCTCTTGATTCAAAAGTGAGGCTGCGGCCATTTTCCCACGCTCAGCTGTCTCGCGCTGCTCAGCCAATTCTGTCAACACAGCAGCAGTTTATTTTTGCTCCGAATCATTACAATATAACCCAAAAACAGACACAACTGCTGGAATGTGTGCGGCCGCTCTACACGGAGCCTCTGCACAGTAGGAGCCCACGCGGGCTGTTTCACTTTACACTCGGTTCAGCAGCCGAATGAAACCGAGCAGAGGCTCGCGCAGACGGAACAACCGTGTACACGAGGAGATGCATGCACGCATTCTACTTGACTCACGCACCATCAGCACATACGTGTCTGTCCACTGGCGGCTGCGGCTGCGGCTGCTGCTGCTGCTGCTGTTGACACTGCTTCCTCGAAATCTCTGAAACAGGAAGAACTCTGAGCCGAGCACAGGTCTGAGAGCGTGAAGCTTCCGGGTTACCGGGGCAACGGCCTGTAAGGCGTATTTAAAGGGACAGTAGCATAACAACTGCCGCTACTGCCGCCGTTCAGCCAGGGGTGCGCTCAAATATATATAAACGGACGTGGTCCTCCGGTTTGAAAATCCGGGAAGAAGGAAGGAAGTAGCAGTTGTTCTCCAGAGGACTATACCAGTGTTTGTGGAAACAGCCCACTTTGGACACGGAAGAGGATAAGGGCCACATGTGAACATTTTTTGGAAACAAAATTTTAAAAATAAAGAAAAAACAAGAAGCTTTAAGAAAAAAAGTCAGAATTCTGAGAAAACGTCATCTAATAAAGATATCAGTTGTGATGTTCATAACATCTGATATATATATATATATATATATATATATATATATATATATATCAGTAAAGGTGACTAAACATTGGTGGAAAATGTAAACAATTTTTTTTCCTTTTGGCTTCTCCTTTTAAGGGTCACCACAGCAGATCAACTGCCCAATAGACACCAGAAACAAACACCAGACTAATGCATGAAGGGGTGAACGTCACATGGTGCACCCCTAAATATTCATAATAATGGGGAGGAGTAAATAAATGCGGAATAAATACAGCAACATATTATAATTATATGGTCTTATTCTTCTGGTTTTGTGTGTCAGCATTGTAATTCTTTCGAAGCACATTTTGTAAATGTCACCTCTTAAATTCAACAAACTACTCTGAGCATCGCATTTAAGATGCCAGACAGTTTTCCTGCCACGGGCCTCTTCACAGGTTTCTTCTCCTGAGAGGCTGTTATTTGGGATTATTCACACACAACTGTTGATGTTGATCAAAGTGCATTACTGTGCGTTTAAAGAGAGTGGAACCTAATGTAACTGTACCTTGCTAAAGACGACTTAATCAAAAACCCAACTTACCACACCATGTTCCCCTGTGCCATTTACCTGCAACTTTACATCATGCCATGTGCTGTTGATGCACAGTAACAGCCTCATGGTTAAACTTAGGCTGGGTGCCCTACTTCAGGACGGCCTCTAGAAGTTAAAGCTGTTTCCCTGGGGAGCTGAGCTACCCTGTTTCCTCAAGCAGAGCACTGGAGATGCTGTGACGGCAGACCCAAATAAGAAACAGAGATGACATATTGTGGCACTGATATTATCTGAGTTTGACAAGACAAAGGAGATGCTTCCAACTCACTCACTGCAATATGTGAGACCAATTAGGTCACTTGATTCAAACTTAAACGTTACAAAATGGACTCGCCCAAACTTCACTTGATATTCCTTTGACAACTTTACTATTTGTTTGTACTGCTTCATTTCATTTGAGGGTCTGACACAGATTATTTAAGTCTACCCTTTAGTGTCCTTAAACTATACTTTAAAATTTCTATTTATTTTAGTTTATCTTATCTTCCATTGCTCATCATTATTTATTTAATTTATTTATTTACGCACTTATTTTAAGTACTGATTTACGTATCTATTTTATTACATTTATCTGTTACTATTTTAAATTAAATTTTAACCTCCCATTTTAATCTGCATTGTTTTCCCTCACAGCTTTTGTGAGTTCCATGATATTGTTTACTCACTTCCTCAATTCCTCTCCTCTCGTCTTTTCCTCACTTCCTTCTCTTTCATACACTTTGCTTCTTTTCCTCTCTTCTTTACTTCTCCGTTGCTGTTTTTAATATGTAATACCAGCCATATGTTTGCTTTCTTGGGTTATGTTTTTTTTTTTTTTTTTTTGCCTCGTATGAAAAGTGCTAAATAAAGTTTGATTGAGGGATTAATTGATATAATGAGAAGAATGGCAGTGACTGGTTCTCACTACAGACCCACTGACTCGGGGGCTTTGTGGTTTAGGGTCGAAAGGCTTAAGGAACATCTGTAAATAACAAAAAATAACTATTCATCTTCTCCTGGCCTAAAGCAACAGTCATAAGAATGTCAACAGAAGGTGAAGACAGTGTTTGACTTTAAGAAGTGGGGAGAATCTGCCAGGATGGACCTGGATAAGAAACTTCTCTTCCTGCAGATTGTTAAAACATCCACAAGGCTTGTCTGTGCCTGTGAACTAAGGCGATCATCCTGTTTGAACTGGTGATCCATGGGACGATGAGCTCAGAAGGGGAAGACCACCAACAACCAGGGCCTGGAGAGCTTGGCTATTCTAAATGGAAGTTTGCTGCTGAAAATGAGGAATGGGGAATTTTTTTCGGTATTGTCCTCATCATGATGAATTAGCAACACCTTAACTGAAATAAACGTCTTTTTAAAATCTGATTCTGCTGAACTGATGGTGAACATTTCAATGAAAAAATAATCAATCATATAGGTAAATGTGACTTTGTCAATTAAGTTGAGGCTTCCTGACAATGCTCACAGCCCTGGTGATAGCAGGAAAGAAAAGAAAATCAGAACAGATTGGACAAAATGGGCTGAAATTCAGGAGACAATAGGCAGTGACTGGTCATCACCACAGACCTGTTCAGGAGAGGACACCCAAGGAAGTTTGGCAACCACCTGACGACATCCTCCTTTTGCCAAAAGCTAGATCCACATGAATGTGAGTGAAGGAAAAAAATGTCTAAGGTCCATTATTATTCAGCAGTAAATAAAATCTTACAATCAAACCAGTAACTGAAAGAACCTGAAAGATTCGATTGCCCTCTCAAACACAATGTGGAAAAATTTACAGTAAGACATGAAGTGAAATGATACTATGTCAGAAAACAAACAGAGTAAATAAGATTTTCATTTGGAGTAAATCACTCAAATACTTGTGGGAGAAAGAAAAAGAGGCCATTCGATTTACAAGATATTTATTGCAATTATTTATCCCAAAGCATGAGCACACTTAAGCATTTAACTGACTAAATTTGAACAAAATGGCTGTTAAAAGAACACACTGCATACTTAAATCAAGCATAATCACTGTGCTTATGTGTTTGTTAAAGCAAACCCATGAAGACAGCTGACGTCTTCAGTTCTTCAGCTACGAACAAAAGTCCTTCCCCTTGCTTTAAAGTGGGCAAATAAAAAAAATAATTAATGGAAATAAAAACAGGTTGTGTGAATTATGTGAATTAAGTAAAATGGGGAATGAGCCGTTTTCTTAGGTATTGTCCTCGTTGTGATGAATTAGCAACACCTTAACTGAAATAAATGTCTTTTTAAAATCTGATTCTGTTGAACTGACAGTGAACATTTCAATGAAAAAATAATCAATCATATAGGTAAATGTGACTTTGTTGAGTAGTAGTTGAGTTAAACTTTACAGTAGTAGATGGTGTGTTGTAAAAAGAGACAATCGGAGCAGGTCATAGATAAAATTCTGCCCATATAATTGAAAGCAGAGCTGGTCGTCTTGTAATGCTACACCATTCTGTCTGGCTCAATACTGACACACAGAGCTTGTTGAACTCATTGGATAAACATACAAATACAACCAGTGTGTTTGCTGTGACAGCTTGATATAGACAAATGCACAATGTTGAAATGGAATCAGAGACGTCAAAAAGCCTTCAGTGCTTATCCTATATAAATGTGTCACCATGAGCTCCGGGATTCTAGAAGAGTTCATGTAGGTTTGATAATCCGCAAATGAATCGTGTATAATAGAAAACTCAATTTATGCTTTGTGACGAATCGTTCTCTGTGATGATTTGTTGTGAATGATTCTGTCACTTCGATTGACAGTTGTCCTCTGAGCCTATCACCTGTCTACAATAAGAATACAAATGGATCAGCCTTCAGGTGCTTTCTCCCAAGAAGGGAAGGAGAGTAAAAAGAAAGGACATCAAAGCATTATTAATCTCACAACAATATGGCCAGCCAAATACCTTTCCTCCACACAATATCATACAGTGTTTATGTTAAATGAAGTTAATTTTGAAAAGCTGAATGGTTTTGTTGCCTTTTAGCCTCTGTAAAACTCAGCTTCTGAAAGTGTTGTTTTCTGTATCCGCTACTATGTTGTTTGGCGATCACAGTAATCTAGTCAAGGAAAAAGACATATGTGAGGAAGAGGAGGATGATGAGAGAACAGATTTTCTTATTGGGAATACATCTGCCTCCTGTAAAAAGTCTGTAGCTGACTTTGCTCAGCCTATTTACACCACTTTATTTTAACGCTGGCGATAATGGTGTTACATTGAGTGCTCAGTATTTTCTCAGGTGGTTCTTGGTATAAAAAGTTTGAGAACTACTGCTCTAGAGAATTAAATATTCTCCTTGTCATTAGGCTTCAGCCACTGTGAGCTCAAATTATGTCCATGTTTGTCATAAGGGAAGAGCATATGTTGTATGTATATAACAATGTAAATCCAACTTAATAGCATTAAATTATTACAAATTATTGATTACAATGAGACCACACAAACTGAAAAAAGCAACAATGTAATTTTATTTACATATTTAAATCTAAAGCATTCTCAAAATATCTCTGAGTAAAAAAAAAAAAATTATATATATATATATATATATATATATATATAAATATATTTGTTTTCTCACTTTGTACAAACTACTGTCTGATAATACATCATGGGGTACATTTTTGGGACACACTGTAATCAAAACATACTAATTTTTGCTTCCCTATCGTTATTTTTGATGCTTGCTTCCAGAAACCAGGAGAAAGACTGCTGACACCAATGTCTTTAAATTCACTGTCTCAAATAAAAAGATAAGAAAAAAACTTCTTCAACGATCACACAGTCACATCTTGTCCCAGGCAAATAAGTCGCGGTTCTCCAGTTCCCAGAACTGGTTTCTGAGGATGAGCTCTAAAAAAGATGAAATGCAAGTGATGCAGCAAAGAAAAGCACAGGGAGTTTGTGTGATGCATGTGCACGAAGACTGTTTCCCCTCACAACACTTGGGTTTGTTTCAGCTTCTCTCTCTCTCTCACTCACTCACTCACTCACTCACTCACTCACTCACTGCTGACATAGGGCAAAAGGCAGGTCACACCCTAGAAGGTCACCAGTATGTGGCAGGGCCCACTCAGGTCTTGATGTCTACATATACACTAAATAAACTCAATTCAACTTATTCTCACACATACACATATTCTAGTCTAGTGGATGTGATAAGCAAAATGTTTGCAACCTGATAAAAATTCCAACGGCGTGGACTTTTATTGGGCAGGACTTTTATCAGATGCTTGTGTTTCCCCCTGGGTCTGCACCGCTGCTGCCTCATCAGCTTCAGGAGGATCCCGTGGTCCCTGACTGCAGCAGCAAACAAAGTAGGCTTTCTTAAGTTCTTCCACCATCGCTTTCTCTCTGTCTTCCAGCTCTGCATCCTCCTGCATCTCCCACCTGGAAAGCACAGACAGCACAGAGAGTGGGTGGACGGAACACAACAGAACAGAACAGAACATGAGCTCTTTTAATATTAACATACATTTGACACCAAGCCTTAAATGAAAACATGCATCCAGCAGCAGCAACAAAGAGATACACTGGATGTTTACACCTGCGGTGCTGGTTTCTTCTTGTACAAAAAATACAAGATCAGCACAGCAACAGAATACTGTTTACGTTTTTATGCATATTCTTGTGTTTATTTATGTTTCACAGACGAAAAAGGATTCAACTCAGCTTTGCATCAGAGGAATTATGAGTAATCTATTGCTTAAAATGCATCCACTCTCACACACTCCTCAAACAGAAACTTCTCAAGGTTCTTTCAAACCTCTGCTCTGACATTAGCGGGCGTATATTGTGATGTCACAAACACCAACAAAATGAGTTAGAGGCAGAAAACACAACACTGTGTAATATTGTTCAAATATTGTATTGTTTACTTCAGTCCTTCCTATCCGAATTCTGAATTATGAAATAAAACACTGTCCCTTGTTTGCTGCAAACTAGAGTTGAAAATGACTTGTTTTGAAATTCAAATCCAAATTTTTAAAAAAAAAAATGTATAAATTGCAAAAGCTGCAGTTCCATTTTTCATCTTCAGTGCAAATTAAAGAGTCTAACAGATACACGTTTGAGACAGTAAATATCTTTGGTTAAGTAGTTAATACTTTGGTTTCATGTGGTCATTGTTTGGTAAATTTTTATTCTCGAGGATTTGGAGAACAGTGAAGATTTCCCTGGATTCTGTGATAAGTTTATAGGCTAAGGGGAAAAAAGGAAACGTCAAGACAAAAATTATATTCGATTCTATATTTTGTTTTAACCAGGTTGTGAGTGAATGAATGAAGACAGAAGCTTTCTCTTGGAGCCAAACTTTGTTTATGTCATTGAAATGGATTCATAGTTTAAAAGGTCTAAAATGACTGTATCAGCCTGATATTGGTATCAGTGCATACTGTACTTCTCATACATTGTGCCATCCCTAAAAAAACCCACATGTATTATTGGACCCTGGAGTGAATGGCGAACAAACACATTCCCATCAGTCAAAAAAACACTTAATTAAAAACGTATTTTCTGACAAGTCACATTTCCACAGTTTTTTCTACGGGAGCCGCCTTCTCTTATTTCATGCTTCATGAGTGGGTCAGCTTCACAGCAGTTTCTGCTGCTGTGATACCTTAGACTTCTTCTTCTTTGAGGAACTGAGACCAACTTGTAGGACAACTGCAGCGGATCCATCTCATCTTTGGGTGACTAATTTTCCTGGAGGAAATTGCTTCCCGTATCTTGTTGCCTCTCTGTCCCATTTAATCGCTTCCACAGTATGTCTCTCCATCACATTTTTCTAATTCTTTAAGTTATAGAGTGGATTGAGGGCTTGAGTATGAAGACATCAAAGGTAGCCACGTTGTAATTCACTCCCAGTATTTCAGTGGAATCCCTAGATGAGTGACTGTGGTCAATCAAATCCATATGGAGAGCTGGGTGAAGGCTGTATTTGAGCTGCCGCATCACACTCCCTCCAAGGGGAATTATATCTGTCTGACTGCAAATGATTGCATTTCATTGCAATCTCTGCGTCTCCTTTTATCCTGATCTCCCTCCCATCCGATTCCTCGCTATATCTTCAAATATGTACCATATACGGTTGCTCTGTGCATGTGTATGTGAGGCGTATGTGTGTTATCAGAAGGAGGGGGTAAGAGACCAAATACATCACACATGTTTCAAGTATAATAATAAAAAAACGGAAGGGGGGAGGGTGCTCTCAATGCACAGTGGGTAAAGTTTCAGGCTCTGTCACAGTGTGTGTGTGGTCATTTTCAGATTTCATCAGTTCTCTTCCTGACCAGAACTGTCAGAGTGATAATTACTGTCAGTGACAAGAGGAATTATGTAAATATGCAGCTTTGACAGAAAGGTTTATTCTTATGATGCAGCTTTGGTAACTGATTTCTTTGTATTTGCCAAAACTCAAAAGACGTACAGTATACTTTGTCCATTATCCTTCAATTTGTCCACCTATTGTAAAACCATGGAGGTCTGCCCTGCTGCTGCATAGAGCTCTGGACGTCAGATGCCTCAGGTGCTCGATCCAACCTGCCAGAGTTTAACCGATATATTTCAAAACTTGATTGATTGAATACATGTGATCCCGATAATGCCGCGGTGTGCTTTTTAAGAGTTTGGAAACAGCCGGAGAGGATATTCTTCCAGACCAGCAATGTCCTGACATCTTCAACTTCCTGAATAACTTCACTTCATCTTACTCCACAGAGTCACTGAAAGTTTACAAGAGCCTGGAGGGAAACAAAAGGATGCAACGTGGCTTTGTGACAAACATTTAACTTTGGAGACTACCAGCTAAAGACAGCATTGTTGTCACTGGAAGGGTAAGTGTCACGTTAGCATCACGTTAGCGTTAGAGAATGTAATGTAAATAAATGCTGTGTAAATGCTGCTGTGCAGACTTACATGTCAGTTAAACTGAGTCCATTATTTACACAGTTAACCATTAAATATGTTGCCTGTCCTGGTTTGCATTATTCTGTCTTCTTCTGGGGGGCCGACGGTTGGTCTAGTGGTTAGTACTCTTGCCTTTGCAGCAAGAGGTCCTGGGTTCGGGAACAAGGGGCCTTCTGCAAGGAGTTTGTGTTCTCCCCGTGTGTGTGTGTGGGTTCTCACCGGGTCTCTCTGTATCCGTGGAGATCCGGTAAAATGTTGTCCCTTAAAAACGCATCCCAGGGCACAATAGCTATCTACAACCTTCACTTTTACAGCCAGCCAAGAGACAAGTTGTCAGACATATGACCTGATGTATGGAACTGATATAAGGTGTTGTCTAGTTCAGCAGTTCTCAAACTTTTTATACCAAGTACCACCTGAGGAAATATGGAGCTCTTGAAATAACACCATTATCACCAATGTTAAAATACAGTGGTGTAAATAGGCCGAGCAAAGTCAGCTACAGACTTTTCACAGGAGGCGGATTTATTCCCAACAAGAAAATCTGCTCTCTCATCATCCTCCTCTTCCTCACATACACTTTAAACACTGGTAAAGTGAAATTAGACGTAAGGTGACTTCTGTGTGTTTCATTTTCTATGCACTACTGTCAAAATTCCTCAGCTTCACTCCGATCACATACCCTTGTATATACAGTAGGATGGTATTTCTGATTTTTACTCCAAGTACCACCAGGGGAAGCTTGCATACTACTGGTGGTACACGTACCACAGTTTGAGAACCATGGGTCCAGTATGTACAGCGTACGTCTACAGAGGTGAACAGTCTAGTACTTTGCCCAATGGGTGTTACCTTGGTTGTGTGATATCAGCTACCAGAGCTCTATGTACAAACAAATGCTTGCTTAGTCAGGTCTGATAGTATTGCTTGACAGATAGATGCAGCATACAAATAAAGACCAGAGGGTAATGACATCAACAACAATGACACTTAAAGTTACGCTGTGCAGCTTTAAGCATGCCTTTGACTGTTGAGGAAGAAAGAAGTCAAGTACGTGCAGACAAAACGCCCCTGTATTAAAATCAGTTCTGCTAAATAGCCATTATGGGACACAAATAACACTCAAACAAAACAATACAAGTGTCACACAGGGAGCAAAACAGGAACAGAGGGTGTGAGAGAGTGAGAGAGAGAAACAGATGAATGGTGGCCAATAACGGGGCAAGCAAGACAGGAGAGCGAGACAGGAAGGTGCGCTAAAGGTTTTTCAATGTTTAATTTTCAAATAGGATTAAGCAGAATGACATTTAGCTGAAGGTTACAGGCTCAGCATTGTCTTAGCTGATATTGATATGCAGGAGGCGCCCTGCTTGTCACCGGGACAAACACCGTTGATGAATGAGAAGCCTTTCCCCAGGAAGGTGTTAAGTGCAAATTTGAAATGAGAGAGAGGCAGAGGAAGAGAGAGAGTGAGAGAGAGGGTGGAAGAAAGCAGGAGCACACAGAGACAGAGATTGAATTACTACAATAGTTGCCATGTACGCTGTCAGTAGATAATGTTACCAAGAGTGTAAATTGTTCCATAGAGTGTAAGTTGTATATTTGTTGAGATTCTGTGAGATCTTACCGCTGAAAATGGGTGGAAGACACACACGAGGTGCGGTCCACTGTGTGTATGTGTGTCCAATTTCAACAAGTACAACACAACGTTGCCTCTTAGAAATGCATAAGTAGGCTAAAGTTGACAATAACTTCACTGTATCCTCATTTCGGCAAGTTTTCCCTGGAATTTACATCTTAATAAGGGAAGTCTTACCCTTTAATTCTTATGGGCTCTGCTCATTTCTCATGCATTAATACTGGAGCTGCTGACTTGGCTCTTCCTCTGAATACAGAATAGGACACAGATATTAAGACTCATATATTTACAGGATTGATGCCATGGGAGATTGTCTCAGAGTGAGATGAAAAGGCTGCCTCAGATGTATTTCAGTGTAAGCTGTGCTAATCATGGGACTAAGCAGACGCGAGACACAAAGCATCTATCCTGATTTCTAGCTGATAATGAGAAGTGATGTTCGACAAATTAAGAGCATGAGCTTTGCCCAGAGATCATCTGGCAATCTACTTACTAAATCTTACTCCAAATGCAACACAGGTGAAACTTTGAATATCGCATTCTGCAGCTGAAATTGACATTGGGTTACATTTGTCACATTATTAATTGTGTTACAGGCAACAATTGATTATATATCAGTTTATCTACGTGTCTGTGTGTTGTGATTTAAATTTTTGTGCTCCTTTATTTTGTTAGAGATACATTTTGTATCAAAACTGTAGAATGATATACTGTTCCCTATTTGAAATGGTATGCAATACAATGATGACAATTTTTCACTTTTTCACCTGACTGACCCCCTCCTGACCAGACTTAATGTTCATTTGAGTTTGATGCCCCAGTGTTGTAGTTGAAATGAAAAAAAAACAAAAAAAACACAAAGAAGCACCCACCAAAAGTTTGACTTTATAAATCCCTTTTCCCTGCCCACCCTGTGCTGCTGATGCTGCTGTATATGCACAGATGCTCCCTTAGTAAGGTCTGATAGTATTGCATGACAAAGCCAGTTTTCACTTGAAGGGAGCATGCAACAATGTTGCATTGTTTCTTTTTATGAAGACCAAAGCGAAGCAGAATAGTAACATCAACAACAACAGCAAAACAACACTGATGGGGGAAAAAAGAAGCCAACAAGAAAGTGAAAAAAGCAACATCAAACTAAATCAGGCAGCAGTGCAAGTACAGGCTGTGCCAGGGAAAATGAACAACCCGAAAGACAACGTGCCTGGGAGACTGTGAGCGGCAGAGAGAGAGAGAGAGACAGTGGCCAGTGGTTTCCTCTGCAGCTGTCAGTGGGCTGAGTGGTTTCTCTCACAGAGCTGCTGTTTGTGTGGCAGTGGGTGCCCCGCCTGCTCTGCCACTGGGACCGCTGTTTGTTTAAAAGGCTCGGCTGTCAAACAGAGAGCGCCACTAGCTGCCAGACACTCAGCTAAATGACTCTGACAGCAGTCCTAATCAGAGGCTTCGCACATTGCCACAGGGCCTGGAGGATCCATCATAACCCAAGCCTAAATATTTAAAGTGCTAAACTTTCCAAAGGTCAGGGCTTTCCGTGCAGGCCAGGGCGACATGTGTCAGGGAAGAAAAGATGGACTGAGCATGAAGGAGAGCTGGAGAGAGCGATACTGTGAGAGAGAGAGAAACTGTGGTCAAATGTTCATTTTTCACTCCTGTGAGAACCACTTTCAGTTTTAGACCTTTCAAATCTGGCTACTTGTCATGAGCAGACATCACTCTGTGTGGTCGTCATGTCTTTGCTCATTCGAGGTTAGAACCTGCAATTAGAGCGAAAGACAACCTCAAAAAAAAGACTTTTTTAAAGTACGGCAATTCACATGACAGAGTTGGGCTGCAGCTGACAAGTGTCCCTCGCTAAACCAGTGGCACTCTGATTCACCCTCTGAAAAAAAAGAAAAAGATGATGTTTCAGAAACTTTGGAGATGAGTAAAAAAAGCTAGAGTGGCGAGTGAGCAGCCTGACAAAGATGGATGAACAGCTACCTGTGACTAGATAAGTCTAGTTAATGTCAGACTTTGACATTGGCTTTACAGATGTTTAGAGGCAACCAAGTGGCAAAGGGTTGAGGCCTCACCCATAAGAACCTGAACTCCTGTTTTGAAGCCTCCAGGATTGCAATTTGGAGTTTCAGAGGTATCATTTGCAACAAGGCTCCTGTTGGACAAACAGTAGTCTGTCTCCACTCACATGTGCTGTACTTTATTCTCAAATTTCCTATAAATTGGACCATCCATAATTCATTAAAAAAACTATATACTATATAGAAAATTTTAAGTGACATCATAAAGCAAGTGAGAAGTAGAATTATTATTCATACGTCCAGACTGACTTCACTGAGGAACCTAGAAGACAAGACTCCATCTAGTATGTCTGTCTCCTCTACAGAACTGATGTAGCCACTTTAGGTCCATACAATGTCATTTCCTGCCACTGAACTTGGCCTTCACTTTTGTAGTTTCACTTTTGTTTCAGGTGCATGGGAATGAATGACTACAGGCCAGAACGCAGTACAGCTAAGAAATGACATGAGTGTGATGTGAGGTTCTTGTTCATGACAGTGCTTTTAAATAAAATGCATTAGTTATTCAGGAAGCAAAACCACAACTTGTGACACAAATCTGTCCAAGCCTGAGCTCAAGCTACATTGTTCCTCACAATACAGACTAAAATAGTTATTAGTTTGCCTGGAACTGATATTGTACACTAAATATCTAGTTCAGTTAGGGTAAGTGACAAGTTCACAATACAGGACAGGAGGTGGGGGGTGGGGAGGTCATCCCTTTGACTCAATTTCCATTGAGAAGTAAACATCCAATTCAATTTAGATATGTGCCTGTGCTAGGCCATGAGCCAGAGGGAGATTGTAACTGACAGCCATTGGACAGCCGGCTGGATTTGAATATTGACGAGACAGAGACTTGACAGAAGGGATTATGCTCTACCTTCTGACTTGCTAGCTGCTACAATGATCCATTCAATTGTCAGATCAACTCAGTGTCAGGTCTATAGTATGTCCGCATGGCACGGTGATGCCACTCAGTATTAGTACCCTACCTGAAATTCATCTCAATCCAAAATGACGTCCACTCAAAGGCTACAAGACACACACTGAACCAAAAGGGACAGAAGTATGCAACAACAAAGCGAATGTATTTAAAAGGAAACACGGATGCTACATTTAACGTAGCCTTACCGAAAACCTCTATAATTCTAATCTTGTCATGGCTCATGCCACTTTGACTTCATGCATTTAAAACCACAAAAACAGTATCTGTGTTTAACATTACAATGAAGATCCACCTTAGTATGCCACAGACAGCCTACCTTCAAATTATAATGTAAAATATATGTGTGTGTGTGTGAGTGAGTGAGTGAGAGAGAAAGAGAGAGAGTGTGGGTCAAACAACTGTCTCCCAAACTTCAAACCAGTGTCATCTCACACCCCCCCCCGTCTCAAGGGCCACTGAGTGCAGGCGAGTCATGGAAAGCCTGATCAAAGGGCCTCGGACAGATCAGTGAAGCCTCTTTGAAGGGACGTCCACAGTTACACACGTTGGCACAGTTGTACTTGATTTGGCAGAGACACACGCAGAAGCTCGTGGGCCCACGAGAGGATACGCATGGAGGCACGCAACCACGTAACACCACGGTTTTCATCTGTAAATCTGAGGAACAAAACATCTAGCATGTCAGTTGGCACGGAAGGCATTTTGCTTAAACGCATGAAACACAGAGATACATAAAGTACACACACTTGAGTATCACCAACAGGGTTGCAAAAATTCCCATTAATTCCCATTGAACGTTTCCAATTTGGAATACTTACTAAAGTTCCCAATCCTGTGTTAAGTTTTTGCCCCTTTGCAATCGTGGTCATGAATAGGAATGTGCACTGAGAACCTGCTGTTAAATACGGTAGTTACTGTTTCCTCACAGGTCAGTACTGTTACAAATTATCAATATGCATATGGACAAATTAAATGACTAATTTCTTTTCTTTATTGTAACTTGTTACTAATCGCTAGCAAAGCTGTTGACAGTACATTTGATATTGTATTGTGTTTTTTTCTTACTCTATAGCTGTCATGACAAAAGAATTGTCCAAAGTTTGGGCTCGCTTGGCAAAAATCCTAGCATCTTATGTAAAAAAGGTAACTCAAAAGGAACAACTTATGTATGGCATGTTACTCCAATGGCCACACGGTGACATCGTTGCTAGCACTGTTGTCTTGTGGCAATAAGACCTTGTTTCGTGAGCCGGTCCAACTGAAGGCCTTTCTGCATGGAGTTTGCATGTTCCGTCTGTACATGCAGTTTGTCCAGGTACACAGACAAAAATATACAGAGCTTCATAATTGACACTCTAAACTGAGCGTAGGTGTGAATGTGAAAGTGAATGGTTGTCACTCCGCCTTTCGCCCTATGTCACCTGGGATTGGTTCCAGCAGCCAACTTTTGTCAACTTCATGATCATATATGGGCTGTGTGTCAAAAAGCTACTAACGACAGGCGTCGGGGTAAATGCTGAAGAGTTGAAATGTCCAAATATCAGCAAACTTAATTAGCCTCACTGTTGTTTAGTTCTGTGTGGGAATTGTAAGACTGACTGACGCTCGAGCTGACAATTCAAAATTTCTGAGATGAGAATCTAAGAATAAAAGTCATCCACTTGCACTTGTAAAGATCACAGAATGCACCACCCACTGCCTGTTTGTTTACATGCAATTTTTGCTCTTTTGATTTCGTAAAGGACTTAACAAACAAAAGTTTACTCTAATGCCATCATTCTCATATTGTTGTCTGTGTACAGCTGGTGGTTTTTGGAGGAAAATCAGAAATACTGTTATATAATACTGTATATGATCGGAGTGGAGCTGAAGAATTTTGACCGGAGTGTGTAGAAAATGAAAGAAATAAATATAATGAATTAAATAACAGTAATAATAATAATAATAATAATAATAAGAGTCACCTTATCTCTCGCTCCATCTTAATCTAATTTCACTATACCAGTGTCTGAAGTATATGTGAGGAAGAGGATGAAGATAGAGCAAATTATTTTATTGGGAATAAATCTGCCTCCTGTGAAAAGTCTGCAGCTGACTTTGCCCGGCCTATTTACGTCACTGTATTTAACGTTGGTGATACTAGTGTTACTTCAAGAGCTCAGTATTTTCTCAGGTGGTACTTGGTATAACATGTTCTGTAGTAACCTTCAGATGTGCAGCCAGATGCATTTTGTTACAGTTGAACAAAGCCAGACTGGCAGTTTCCCCATTTGTTTCCATGTCTTTACTGCTTCATATAGAACAGACAGACAGACAGACAGACAGACAGACAGACAGACAGACAGACAGGAGAGTTGAATCAATCCCCTCATCTAACACCACGTGTACACAGAAGACGTAGGAGTGGCTCAGGTGCTCCATCTGTGTCTGTGAGGAGGCGTTTAGTCTCAGGACTGAGTTGCAGGTCATCCACGTTATGTAAACACTCAAAGCCCAACACATAATCACTCTGTTCAAGTGCATAAGATGCAGGGAAGATAGACTTGAGGAGAAAACAAAGATTCTTACTTGTACAGACAACTAAAAACTGTGGCTGAATATTGTGCCATGTAGATATAAGAACACCTTCTTATATATATGGCAGCAGATGAATGGAATACGCTTCCATATGCGGTCAAATCTATTGACTCTTATTCAGGGTTTAAAAAAGACTTGTGAGAAAAGGTTACTAGACCATAAGAAAGACCTGACCCAGGTCTTTCTTATTTTTCTTGGATTGTATTTTAAGTATTATTTGTTTTATTTAGTTTTTCTGGATAACATTATATTGTACTGTATATTGTGCTCGTTTAATTTTTTTTCTTAACAACGTTTAAGATAATGTTTATCCTCGATATCTTAAAATATTTGTGATACAGTGATACAGTTATCTACATTCTATAACTTTCAAAATAAGCATACGGTTTTTGTTCTTATATTTTATTCTTATGTACATTCCATTCTTTATTAATATATTTTTTGTATTTCATTACCTATATTTTATATGATTATTTGTTATGTGCCTGATACTGTGCTGCTGTAACTCAAGAACTTGCCAGTTTTGAGATCATTAAAGTCTAAGTCTGCTGAAAATATCGGCTTGTGATGGGAAACTGGCCGATGATGTATTGAAATGATTATTACATGACATATTTAGTCAGTTAAAAAACTCTTAGCTTGGGTTGTGTGCATTCATGTGTGTGCGTTGCTTTTGTGCAGAATGACATATTTATTTAATTTTGCTCAATATGTCAAAACAGTGTGTCCACATCAGGTGACCACCTACTTCAAATACCGTTTCTAACCCCTCACTATTCTCTCCAAGTCATCGAGAGGAAAGTTTGTGTAAATTTGCAGTGGCTTAATTACTGAATAATTTAGACCATGCTCCAAATGAATGTAGATATTTCCATATTAATGTGTTTGCCTACCAATTCCACATTTATTTGCTCTGCGGACAGGAGGATGGCAATTATCACAGCATATCATAGCAGTTGTGCTGGTATTTCAGACATCATTAGGCTGCTTGTCCACCACAGTGTGACTGAGCACCAGTCTACTGGACACAGCTTGGTACATTCCTCAGATAGGCTCGCTCTGCTTCTGTGGGTGAGATCTATCATGTGTAGCTCTGGGGAAAAAAGAGTGAGGGGCCATGTTTGTGTTTGACAAGGTAAGGTCCAATTTAGAATCCCTGCTGTTTGTGGATGTATTCTAACATGCAGTAAAAATAGGGACAACAGGAAATAACCAAACACCTGCCACGATCTTCTGGTCAGTGCAGTGCAGCTGACTGCTCCACACAGACACGCCGAGCTCGGCACATGTCCCAGGAGGTTGACAGCTCTCTGCTCCTCACATCTACCCACCTCAGCCCACCATTCCCCTCCTCATTTCACCTCTCCTTTCTTCCGTCTCTCACTCTCATGACTATTTGGCTCTTGTTAGGAACTCAGCTTGGCTGAGCAGGCTGGCACCTCTCACCAAAACAGCAGCCAAGAGGAGGTTGTGACACCGAGCAATGTGACCATGTGTGCGCTCTTATGTGTGCGTCTGTGTGTGTTTGTGTTTATGTGTGACCCCTCTCCCTAGAGCTACTGTAAATCATTATACCAAAGGCCTTTCATTAAGGAAGCCAACCACCTTGGCACCTTTCAGCCATGCCCAGTACATGTCTGACAACTGTCTTACACTGGTGCTCAAAGTCCCGCCATATGGGCAATGACAGTTATTTGTGAAAGAAATAAAATCAACTCCACACAGCCTTTGTAATCCATTGCCAACATTTATTTGCATGTTGCATTCATGATTTGACAAGCGTTAAATGGCACCTTTAAAATGTGAAGTGTAAACATGACCCTTACCCTCATATGCCTTATCGCCACCCTCTTCTTCCTTCTCTCATCTTATTCTAGTATGTTCCTGCAGTAATTGCAGACTAAGTTACCTCAGCAGTCAGTAGGTACTTCATGGAGTCAAGGAGTCCTTTCTAATTAGAGCAGATCCTTCAGAGATGAGACAAGACTCCTTCCTTGCTTTCTGGGAAGGTAAAGATGGAGCAGGCGAGCAAGTGCAACATCACTGCATCACTGACTGATAACCAACTGCTCTTGAAATGTCAGTTTATTAATCAAAATAACTAAACATTGACATAATGTTGTGTGCATTAATCCTTACTTTGTACATTTCAGCTATTGTATAGTAGCCGTCACATAGGCTAACTAGCCACGTCAGTTAAAGCGCAACTTTGCAAGTCGCCTTTTTCTCTATGAGCTCCCCCTACAGTTTTGGAGTACACATTTTCACGACACCACCGTAAACATCCATCCATGGTCTACCGCTTTGTCCTCACTGTTGTAAAAACTCACTGCTGATACTTCCCTTCCCATTCATGTGCATTCAACAGAGCCGGCAAACACAAACAGTGGAGCCGTGTCCATGAAGGTCGGCATCCATTTTGCATGTTTCTGTGTTCTTCAACTCTTGCCATTTGAAAAAAATCAGTCCGATGTTTACTTAAAAATGTCGAAAATAAGTGGCAACTAACAGGGTCTGTCTCTGTGTGTGTAGAGCTGTAAAGCAATGTGTGTTTCTTGTGAAGCGTTCAACCAGTAATAATTGTGGACTAATTGATGTTTTTATGTGGTTCTTGGGTGTGTAAGTCAAATTCCTCGTGTGTGTTTTCACATACCTGGCGAATAAATTCTGATTCTGATTCTGATTCTGATTCTGATTCTGATTCTGATTCTGATTCCGATTCTGATTCTGATTCTGATTCTGATTCTGATTCTAATCGGTTGGTAGGGGTAGTGGAGAGAGCCCCCAGTCTCCCCTCAACAAAACATCTAACCATCACAATGACTCCGACACTGTTAAATTAGGGTAAAAAATACTGCAGAGTTTCGCTGAATTGAGGCATTTAAGCTCAAGTTAACTTCTACCCAATGACACAACATCCTTGAAATTCAGCCCTTTAAAGATTTCTCCTTGACTTTGAGAAGCACCTAGTAAGTCAGGCGGGCAGGTACTTGTTACCTGCTGGTCTCTGAATTCAAAAAACTTACAAGAGACAATCTGTCTTCCACCATTGACCTCCATGAGCAAGGGAGAGAGAAGGACAGAGGGAGAGATATAAATCGTGAAGTGGACAGAAGAAGTAACCAGTTGCAAGTCTCAAACTTAACCCCATAGGCTCAGGTTGGAGTGTGTCAGATGATGCGGCTGCAACTTCTGCGTCATACATCTGCTTTCGCTGATTACTTCTTAGCTTCAGGCTACATGAAGTGATGTCTCCACCTTCAAGTTTTGCTGTAGGTAATTTCTCTGCCAACGCCACCATGTTGAGCCAACCTAAGCTCACCTTCAGCTTCCCACTGAGATCCAAATATGTCAAAGTCTCTCCTGCCACTCAACGATCCGCAGGCCTCCTAACGTCTTTTTAAAAAAAATAAAATAATATTAACGCCTTCCAGTACGCACCATCTCCCTCCGTGTCTACCGACTACATTTGGGTATACTCCTTTAAACCTTGCCACCAAATACATAAAATATCACCCATGAATTAATGAACAAAGGTGATTCAGATAAACAGTCAGTAGCTTTAGATTTTGCCCTGCTCTCATACGCATACACACACCAAGAACAAGCATTCGCTCAAGCAATCTCCCCACTGAACAGCACACAAAGGGGAGAGAAAGATGTTCATAGTGATTTCACCTCAGTGTGCTACCAGGAAATAGCCTATTACTTATTCAGTACTTTCTCTTTGTCGTCTGTGCATATATAAACTGTGAAATCTACTAAGGAGCACTGGGGGTTGAGAAACTGCGACTTGCTCTCAGACAAAGGCCTCGCTCTTAGACATTGATCTGGCAAAACTTCTATTCAAACTCAGCTATATATCATTTCCTTAGCTGCTATGAATAAATTGCATATTTCAGCATATGCTACTTATTTTATGGGTTCTGTGGTGACATAGTTGGGCGACTTGCTAGTGTGGTTGATTTCATGGTGGTTGAAGAATAAGCAGATACAGTACGTTAGACTAAAACTTGGAATAAAAGTAACTGGAACACTGTCAAGACCACTTTCTTGAACTCTGTTGTAAATTAAGACAACACAATAAAAAATATATACTCTTTAGCTATATAATAATTGTTTAATTAAAATGGATTTGCTGCAATATTGATCAGTCAAACACTTACTATTTGCAGGTCATGGGTAATGACATAAATCCTTGTGTTGAGGGCTGATCTTTAATGTGTGCAGGAATCTTGCATGATGCACATTTTAATTATAAAAAATAACATACATGCAGTGATAACCACCACTAAATGCCTATTATCATTACAGGCAATTTCTAGAGCAGAAAAAGCAGCAGTTCTCAGAGGGCACTGAAATAGCAGGCACCCACACATTACATTAGGATAACTCCCATATAGTGTCAGGTATTAGTAGAATTTAATCCCACCAGTGGAACCTCTCAGTACAGAACAGGCTCCTTTGTAAAACCTTTGCTTTTTAAACAAAGCCTAAACAAGATGTTAATTTCAGTTAAAAAAAAAAAAATCAGATGTCGGCAAACGAAGATACTTGTAAATACACTGAGGTAATGACAATTCTAGCTTGTATAGCTTTGTGACGAGTCCATGCAGATATTACTCCGTAAATTCAAACATTCATACATGCATACATTCGTATGAGAACACGTTGAGAGGAAAAATCTGCTTCAAGATGAGTGTATCACATGTAATCCACATCTTTATTAACATGCCTAAGACCTATATAAAGTCATTCAGGAACATGGGGCATGGCCGTGCCGGTGTGAACTCCTGACTGCCCAACACAAGACTAACTTGATTTTAAAAACGTGGGAAACCTCCAACTTCCTAACCGATTTTCAATGTTTTACTCATGAGAAAGCACAGACTAGACAACCCAGTCATGACGCAGGACCACACGCTTGGATTTAATCAAACGATTTCAGGTAGGAGATTTCAGGGATTTGGGATCTCAGAGAAACTTGCCTGATTTAACATGACTTCAGAATGTAAACAGACAGACTGTCGGCATCATCCTTTTGGTAGCTGGTGTATGTGCAGTGTTTTGTGCCAAGAATTACTGTTGCCATAAATCCACAGGTTTGTCCTCTTTCTCTACCGTCCACCGGGCTCGGGAGACGGTCTTCACATTCATCCTCATCGCACTGTATCAGCTATGTGTCCAATGTCTGTTTCCAGGTCAACACGCTCTGATTGGTTATTGAATAACATTAAACTCTGTCTGTAAATTCCTAAAACTACAGGATAATTTGGCCAAATAATCTGTTTAAACCATCCTTAAATCGGGTCAAAAGGGCCAGAGTGGCACCAAAATCTGGTCAGCATGTTCGAGTGAGGGGCTTAACAAGAAACAGTAATGATGAAACGTCAGGGCAAGAATTTTTGTCAACAAGGTGAAACAGAAGGTAAGTTTTTGACAGAGCTTTTCATTCATAACTGATTGAGTTGTGGCAATAAGAACAAATCAGGAAATGAATGTGTGTAACTACATCATCATTTTAAATGTCTCTGTCTCCGTCCATCCAGACTAAAACAAAGCTGTTTTCAAACAAAGACAGAGCCAAGAGTGATTTCAAATACCTCAGTTCTCAGAGCTCTGAAACTCTGGGATAGTGTGGATGGTAAACTTATACACAGCAGAGTTTAGGGGGTAACCTCATGGTCTTTGCTTGGGGGTTCTTCATTATTGTGTGTCAGATCAGGGACTTACTCTCTTACCATTTCAAACAGTTCATTTTCTACAATGCTAATGGCATTTTTAGGGGGTTAAGGAGATAAATAAATCCCTGCTGTCACCTCATTTAAAATCAAATGTCACTTAATTATGGCAGTATGTGTTTTCAACTACTTTGCATAATTTATTGTTCTGCTTCATTCTAATCTCCAGATTCGTATCGCATGTGCTCTATTCTACCCTCACTGTCCTTATAATAAAATAATAACGCTCCCTCTCTCAATGTTTCGCTCTCGTTCTTGCTGCCAGCAGCAGTGTGCAAGAGATAAGCAAGGCGATGAAAGGATGTTTTTTAAGTTGTGCCTCACCTTGTAGGGTTTTGATTCTGTAAAGGTCTATTGTCAGCTAAGAAGAGCATACACACTCTCACTCACTCGTAATTTTCGTACAACCGAAATACAAACATTGTCAAATTCTATGAAAAGAGTGGGGTAACAACATCATTCATTTTTCGGTTGCAGACACAAAAAAAACAAAACAAAACATGACAAGTAGGTGTTTTAAATGCCGTCTGATTTGTCAAGCAGTTGTCTTTGCTCGCACCGATGTGCCAGAGAAAACCAGGTACATTAGTGACATTAATGCACTTATGCAGTGTAGGTCACAGAAAGGGAGGTGAGGGCCACTAATATGCTACTTTACTGTCTGGGGCTGCCATCATCAACACTAAATGTCACATCACATCACTCATTTTCTCTCTTTCAAAAAAAAGAAAAATGGTGGAAGTTGCTGTTCAGTCTGTGGTAACCTTGCCCACGACTCAATGGGGTTTCTTTGTGAGATCAAATTAGAGGACAGTTAAAACAGTGGGGCAGAGGTAAAACTTTAAAACATGGAGTTTAATTAACATTACACTGATAAAGATAAATTCCATTATAAAAACAGAACCGATTCATGTTAATAAACACAGATAACCTGGGTTAGGAGTAGAGATGGATTTTGATAACTGATGTTTGTTTCTCATTGATCACCACCAACGTATCAGGACAAATGATACTGCCATTAATATTCATGTTACATTAATTCTATCTTAACTTGAATTGTTGTGACTCAGGAAACGCTCGCCCAGTTTGCTAGTGTTCTCTGTTTTATAGCTGTTGCGCACACAGTAGATGGGAATCAATGGTGTAACACTATCCAACACTGACACTCAAATTAAATTAACACTTGTTATGATTAAATGTGGAGCTACTTGTTGACATCACTTATCAGAACTTGTAATTTATGAGCTAAATATTGCCAGAAACAGCAGAAGTCACAGAAGTCAGACCAAACAAGGGGACATGATTTGGGGAAAACAAGGTTGCTGCCAAGTTCTTTGTAAATGAGTTCCAGTCTCTCACTGCAGTTGGGATTATTGGTTTAAACAGTAGAGTAAGGCCTCTGGTGGTGAAGAAAGGAATACACAATTTCTAACAGCTTTGTAACATTCTAATTTATGGAAAAGTGTCAATAAGAGTATCAATAAGTATCGGTATCAGCAAGCAGTACTGATATTGGTGATCTAATGATATTCATCCCAAGTAATGACAATATTTGGCATTGGCAAAATAGGAAAGTGCTTATTGTAACAGATATAGTGAGAAAGAATACGTGTTGCTCTATCATTTTGCATTCAGAGAGCATGATGTTCTGTGCAGCTGCAGCTGATGGTGGAGCTGGAGGGGGTGGTATAATAACAGTCCAGTACAACACTGGATCATAAGACAGTTCTAATCCTCATAATCAGTGTATATTAATTTATGAGCATTTTTTTTTCATAAAATCTAAAAATCTATTGGTAGTTTAAGATATGAAAAAGTGTCAACTGCTCATCAAGAAAACCTCAGAAATGTAGAAGCTGTTGACTATTATTATATTATTATTATATAGAGTGAAATATAAAATAAATGTTTCTCATTCACTGAGAAAGAGCCTTTCTTTAGTCACCTTGGCCTAATGAGTCCCTTTTATGTGAGTAGGTGAAGAGCCTTTTGATAATGTATCCACACACGCACCTGCACACAATGTGTATCACTTTCATTGGTGGACCTTAGTCAGTGTGAACTTGAAACAGATGGTGTGTGCATACCTAACAAGGTGTGTGTGTGTGTGTGTGTGTGTGTGTGTGTGTGTGTGTGTTTGTGTGTGTCTTTTCTCTTGCACACACTTGGAGGCGGTAGCTGTTGCATCCTAACCATAATTCGGTAATGGATGGGAAGAGCATGCAGTTGTGCATCCTCTCTATGGGCCTTCCATCCTGGGCCAGTCGATGGACCAGACAGGCTGCGGCTTAGTATATCACATAGATCCCATGGTTGGACAGCATCACAGACAGATACAAGTCAATATGTAAGTGCTGCTTGTGAATATTCACTTAGTAAGTGTTCAGTGGCAGGTTGCATATTAATTGGCCACAAAAAAGTGGCGCTCTGTGTATAAATACAGACTCTGCAGTTCATATGCTGCTAAGTTCACATTTGAAATGATCGCTCTAAAAACGAAACAATCTGCATCCTAACAAGCGTTTCAGCTCCTGATCAGAAGTAATCTGCTTCCATACTGATACAACTCTCGTATTAATAAGGTACTGCAAAAGCTTAAAACCTTAGATACAAAGGTAAAAGAACAATGGGTAAAATTAACATATCAACAAAGGCCTGGACTCCCTAAGAGGAAATTTTAAAGTGTCAAAAACATAATACTGCAGGGAATATAAACGGAAAATGAGCAGAAGGGTCCAGCTACTGGAGAAATTGTAAAGAACAAGAAGCAAATTACACACATTTTCTTTACATGTTCAGTCTTGACATCCTTTGGGGAAGAGGTGGCGAAAACTACCTGAAATACATAAATTAGTTAGGCATTGATTTACAAGGAAAGATGCAATTCGCTGATATATATATATATATGTACACACACTTTTAACTACCCCGTGTTACAGCAATGAAGCAGGTGACAAGAACATCTAATATTTATCAAAAAATCAACTCATGGTCAGTATGGATCAGTTAACTTTTATGGTTATAGAGAATGAGAAGAAACTGCTGAGAAATGTTCTCGTTACTTAAGGAGTACCAGTACTCAACAAGACAAGAAGTGTAGCTGGATTCACAGTAGGAGGGGATGAGGGGGTCAAAGGGCATTGTATTTTGTTAGTTGGTTGTCATTTCTTTTCTATGAATGTGCTTGATGTTCTTTTGCAAATACTCAGGTGTTTCAATCAGGCTTTGGTCTAGGCCCCTTATCTCTACTGAGGGACAATCTTAAGGCTTCAGCATACCAAGACAATTTGGACAGTGCTATGTCTCCAACTTTGTGGCAACAACTTGAAGAAGGACCTTTTCTATTGCAACATGACTGTGTTCCAGTGCACAAAGCAACGACTATAAAGACATGGTTTGATGAGTTTAATGTTAAAGAACTTGACTGGCCCACACAGAGCCCTGACCTCAACCCTTATTGAGCACTTTTGGGATGAACTAGAACAGAAATTGCGAGCCAGACCTTTTCATCCAACATCAGTGCCTGAACTCATCGGTGCTCTACAGAACGAATCGGCACACATTCCCATAGAAACACAGAATCTTAAGGAAAGTCTTTCAAGAAGAGTGGAAGCTGCTATAGCTCCAAAAGGAAGACCAACTCCATATTAAAGTACTGTATATATATTTGAATATGTCATTACAGGGCATGTTGGTGTAATGGTCAAACATCCCAATATTTTTGTGTACCTACCTGTGCGTGGACATATGTGAAACCATGTGTATGTGCATAATATTATGCTCCAATAAAATATTTGTTGAAACAGGAAATAAATGCTGCACTTAATGCTCAACCAAGCTATAACACAGCCAAGAAGTTTTGAAATGACAAATGAGCCAGCAGCATTTTCAAACTTCTCAATTTTTGTGACTCAGACACACTGTATTAATGTGGACAGCAGGCATATTCAGAGCAGAGTGTAAACAGAGTGATGTAGCCTTGGGAAAGAAGAAGCTGTCGCTGAAGTGTTAGTAAAGTTTGTGTACGTGTGTGTCTGTGTGATGCTGCTGTTGGCTGAGGGTGATAGGTGGGGTTGTATTCTCTTGATTGAGTGACTTAACAGCTGGGTCACTTGAACCAAACACAATCAATGTGTTCTAACTCAATCTGGGTTCACAACACAAAATTCATTGCAAATAAACTAATATTGTCGAGTATAAACTTCAGATGGACACTGCATTATATAATTACAATAAAGTAGATTGCTTAGCCTCAGAAAACCATCAATCATATACAGTACAGCCATTTCAAACATATTCCCTCTAGAGGAGCATAAAGATATTGCTATCGAGCTTTTGAAATGTCAGGGCAATAGAAACCCAGGCATTGTGCAATTACATAATGATTATTGCAAAAGTTTCTCCCCCTCACTCAGTGTGGCTGTAATATGCAGTGGATGGCCATGGGGGTTCATTAGTGAGAACAGGCTGTTGTTGAAAAGCTCCAGTTTCACCTCTGATCCTGGCTAATGTGATTTGGACCTGAGATTTGTAGTGGGGAGATTAGATGCTGGCTCACCTCAGGGTGGGAACCAAAGAAGGAGACATACATCAATGTTGTTTGCTTTCAAACTCAAATGTCTTCTCACCTCTAATTTGCACTGAAGCATCTGCAAAAAAGAAAGCGCTGGTAGTCTCATTTATTTTTCCAGTGAAGGAGAATTGGTGCAGCTCAGCTGGTGCTTTCTAATCCACACTTACATTTATGAATGCATCATTTGGGCGAGGATCAGCTACTGATGACAACTGTGGCAGTATTCTCCTCTTATTACCTCATGGCATACCCCCATGGCCTGCACTGCCAGTTGCACCGTCAGGCTACTCCTTCTTTCATTTCCTTTTCATTAATCCACTGCTCTCGCTGTCACTTCTTAGCCTCCATGCTTACAGCCTGTCCACCTTCGCCCATATACTCTCCTCCACCTCCCCCATCGCGTCTCTACCTCTTTCCTTCCCCTCATTCCTCTCTCCCCCTCTCATTAGGTCATAGTTGTGGTGATTTGTCAGAGTGGCTGTGTTGATTAATAGGCCGATGGAGCCCCTATATTTGGAAGCTGTCAGCGGGGCTTCGGAGTGCCAGGGCCCTCCCCTGCTGAGCCCCCTCACCACCCAGGTGGCCCCATTTGGGCTAAATGAGCTGTGAAGGGTCCCGGCTATGCCCGCCTGCCCCACACTAAGACGTAACGCACCAACACAGGCACAGACATAGACACAAAAAGGCACAAACACATGCGGGCACACACACACATCTGAGGTGCAAGCACACATGCAGGCACGCTCACGTACTCAACACCCCAGCTCTCACTGCCACGCACCCCTGCGTTCCCACATGATTTGTCACACTCCATCAATAGACAATAAGTTACTGCCACTCTAGCCTGTCAATGGGCCCTGTCTTCAGCAGACCCCTCTGTGTTGTCTCATAGCCTGGGGGGGGAGGAAGGGTAGAACAGGCAGGGAGAGAGCGGAGAGCATATAGAAGTTGAGCCTGAGGAGGAAGGGGAATAATAAGAAAGCGAAAGGTGAATAGCACATATGCACGCACCAGAGAGAAAATAAAGGTCGCCTTCCGATTATTAGGCTGAAGTGACTCACATTAGTTTTTTTTAATGGATGTGACTCAGATCTTATTTTTCGGGGCTGCGTGGACGCAGACATCTGACTGTCAATTGCATATTTCAAGTAAGATTTGTGTCACTTGAATGAGTGGTCCAAGATAGATATATCTGATATGAGGTCATGTCACATGAATGAGAAAGGTCATACCAGAATCCATGTAGATTTTTGCCTGTGCACACAAGCATTGTCGTCTTCTTCGAGAAACGTCCTTCAGATGAGATAGTTCTGGTCTCTGAATTCCCCCTGTGGGGATCAGTTAAGATACATCATATCTTGCATACCTTCCACCTCAATACTGAGTGGTCTCACAAAGATGACGTTTCTTCTTGAGGGGAAGTTCAGATTCAAGACACGAGCATTAATGAATGTGATCTGTCAAATCTGTAACCTGTTCTCCATCTCAAACAACCCCAAATACGACCCACAGGAGTGTTTCCTAATGTGCCAGCCGCAGCAGTAGGAGAGATACGTTAGTGCATTTAGGGTTAGCCTTAAAAAACCAGGCAGTAAATTACAGACAATGACAATAACACATAAATCAGACTTACTTTGGCTTCAAATGAGTGTGTCGCTATTTGATGACAACACACCCAATGTACCAGATTGCTGTTATTTAATGCGACTGCTAGGGGCGCCTATTTTAAAAACATAGCTATGGCTCATAATCTGTTGCCAACAACCAAAAGGGTCATTTGACTTGGAGGCCATGCTGCAAATCGGACCTGTAATGAATCAGATTTGAATAAGATTTGAACACTGCAGCTTGCAATCTGAACACAGCCTAACAGAGGCTGCAGGGACTATCAGTCAAACTGCAGCATCACACTTCCCTGTGGAAAACTTAAAGTGCTCGTCCCATTGCACAGGGAAATTTGAGTTGAATGTGTGTGTGTGTGTGTGCGTGCGTGTTGAGTAACATGGTTCAGCTGCTCCAAGCCGACTGCCTGGCCTTGAAGTCAGAGGTGGGCCGTGTGCAGGAATGCGTGTGAGTGAGAACGTCCCTCTTTGCAAGATTATTTTTGTTCCCCTCAAAACTAGGAAGGAGGGAGACCTTGGTGAATGAGATCATCTTGCCATATTTGCACGCACACGCACACAAGCGCACACACACTCCCACAAAAGCACACACGCCCCTTCAATGATTCAATCTGATGATGGGTATTGGAGGGGAAACTGGAACCTGTGAAGGTCACAAAAAGTCTGCACGGCAACATCCACCACTGCAGGCGACTGCCACCGCCTCCGCTGCGACACTGTCATTTACTGCTGGCCAGCTAACTCTCATTATCAAACTTACTTCATTAATACACTTCATTATCAGCTTGTCCTCAACAGACAGATGGGACGGACCCTCAAGCAAATGACAGAGTAACTGTTGTAAAGTGATCCCTTTTAAAGCCCATTCAATGCATGGGTCATAACACATATAGTCCTCTGCTATTAGTTTATCTGTGATTTACACTTGATTGGACATCTGGAGAGGAAAAAAAAAAGAAGTATGTTTCTTCAGAAAATACTGTTTAATTGTACCAATGGATATGCTTTATAATTACATCTGAAGTGATTATAGTCATTATGAAGTCGTTATTTCTGAGTCTGTTGAACATATGAAAGGCGGATGGATACATTGGCTGAATAGACAGCTGTTACTGAAGATGTAAGTAACAGACAGCCCTATCACACTAGCAATATGGACGACCATGAAATTAAGACTCAACGTATAGTAATTACAATGACAATGGGCTTTGTTCGACATGTCAAGTTTCAATCTAACACTTGCCAGGCAGCTTTCATATCATAGCTAATAGACAGTTGGCGGGCCAGGCTGTTGCCAACCGCTGAACCAAACTATTCATAAGCTGGCCCTTGTGCTTCGCAGTTGACGTAAGAGTAACACACACATCAGCTCCATGTGCCCCCATGCAAATGAGTGCATTAGAGCAGACCTCGGAGAGCAGAGCGTGGCCAATAAATCCAGCCGGGCCAGGAAATGTAGCCTTTACCATGCGTGTCCAACCCCATCTATTTAACCTAATTACACACACCATACCAGGTAATAAAAGTCTGCATGCCATCAATTCTGACATCTCATCCAGTGCACTGCAAGGAATGTCTATTAGGAGCTATAAATCCTTAGGAGAGTGATCTTCTTGAGATGTATAGTGTGTGAAAAGGTGTCTCTGTGGGTGGTTGTCTTTCCTGTGTGGGTGTGTGTGTGTGTGTGTGAGAGAGAGAGAGAGACACAGAGAGAAGTAAGTCAGCTTGTCTCCCACACATTTATGACAAGTGTGTATGTATGTGCATGTTTGACTGTGTGTCTTTTTAACTACATCTGCTGGTACTTTATTGGAAGCACAGGAGTAAGTGAACACACAACACCGTGACTTGGATGTCAACTTGAGGATGCAGGAGGTGAGACACAAAGGGATGAACCCGCCGAAGGAGTTCAACCGTCCCGACTGTACTAGATCCGCTCTAATCCAACGAGAAAAGACAAAAAAACAACAAATAGCTGATTCAGTCAGCAGCAGAGCGTGAGATCAATCTTAGTTTTTGTTTATTTGCCGGCTAATGTTCCTACCCAGGTGTTTCATGTCGCTTGCTGACAGGCCTGTCTGTCACGCCTGAGGCCAGCCGGAACACGGCTGCAGGTACTTTCACTTCTCAACGTCACGCCTTGTGATTGGACAAAGAAAGCAGCGCGTTGTTTCCGAGTGGCCACAGCTAGTGTTTTAGCCACAGACGGCTGAAGTTAAAAAGATGTGTTCACAGTCGCTTCATTCACACTCTCTCCTCCTTTGTCTGCAGCACACCTGAGCTACACTTGACCCCCACCGCACCCGCGTCAACGTGGAGCCATAAAATAGAGGATGAAGTGGTAAAGTGAGAGAAGTGGGAGAAGGGAGGGATGTGGGGAGTGAAAGGCAAATAGCTTAGAGGTGTGGGGACCTTTGCCAGAAGACAACCAGAAGACCTTTTCAACATTTCACCGCTCTGGTTAATTGGTGGATTGAAGATCAGTGTTGTCTGATTACCTGACAAAATTTTTAAATGATTGATGATTGGCTATAATGTGAGTAAAGCTTGTTACGCAACTGAAGGACAAATACAAGTGGTAGAAAATATAACACCAAATTAAGTGATTTTCATTTAAAACTGAAGTCGTGGTACTTAGATGTTAATGTACTACATGATATTTAATTTTCCCAAGACTATAACCGTTTGCAATTATAAAAAAGCAAGTCCTAAACTTTTAATTAGGAATTCATAACAAACCCTGCCTGTACAAGCCTCTCTCCATCTTTCTCTCCGTCTCTGTCTCAGCTTGAGATGGCATATTGCCCACCCAGTTTGCAATTTGCAGCTCCCGCATTCAAAAAAAAGGATCACCACACCTGGATTTCCACTCCAGGATGTCATCCGTGGAATTTTCAGCAGAGAAGCTAATCCATCAAACTCTAAAAAAAAAAAAGGATAGTGTGGGTGTGTGTATTTTCTATTAAAAAGGATTACTCCATCACCAAAACATGCCCACAGCGAAAAGCCAACTCAGAATATACATTTGGTAAATTGATTTATGACTGATTTATTGCACATAAGCTTAAAATCGTGTTGGGTTTTGGATAAGAGCAGGCTTTGTGTCACAAACAATTACTGTTTCATATAAGAAAATGTTGAATTCGCAGCTGCTGGTGTCACAACATCAGGCCGTTGAGGCTCCTGTTACTGTAGAAAACGATAAATACTCCGGAGTGATAGAAGAGTTTGGTGAGAGGAGAGAGGATTTTAGTTTCACTGCATTTTGTGCACTTTCACACATACAGAGACTCTCTCTCACACACAAACACACAGTATTATTCATGAACATGTACACACTGCACACACAGTGGCAGTTAAATGGTGATTTGCTGTTGGTTTATGAAGATTATGCTCTTTTTCATTGTCACATGTTTTCTACACAGAGCTCCCGGCTTCAAAGCTGCTCCTGTGCATTTGTTGTGTCACCTATTATAAACAACGTGATTTTTAGAGAAAAGGGCCGTAATTGTGCAAAAGTGTTGCAGAAATGGCTTTGTGACATTACTGTACGCCTTTCTTCGATGTGACCCATACACAAGACCCTGAAAGCTCTTGGCAATTGAAGTTCTGCTTTCATCCGGCATAAAAGCTATGCTTGCAAGTGAGCTTTGGTGCTGTACCTTTCCTTGCCTTTTCACCCACCCTCCCTGCCTTGTTTCATATGGGTGCACAACCTCAATGGCTTGAGTAATGGGTCCAAAATGCCTTTTCTCTGAACAAAATCACTGTTTTTGTGGGTCATGTTAGAGGCAACTTTGAGAGCTCTGAACAACTTAAAATGGACTACTGCTATTACTTAGTCCTCTCTATCCCTCTCTTTATTCTAATAGTGAAATTGTTCAGTACACAGGTCCCTTCATTTAGCCCAGCTCGGTGCAACAAACACACAGGAGAGGAAAAAATAAGAGGGAAACACAGAGAAAAAGCACAGGGGGAGAGAGGAACACAGGTCAACCACAGAGCTTTTTCCTTGTTTTTAAATGTCAACATCAGAGAGAAGCTTCTCTCTTTAGGTGGGAGTGTGCTGGTGGGCTGTGCATGTTTCTCTGCTGCAATGAATGAATCGAGGTCCAAAGCTAAACCAAGAGCAGCCTGAAGTGAAGGGGTGGTTATGGCCTCACATCTCATATGAGTCGAAGCCACGTGCTTTTAGTGCCTAGTACCTGGCCTTGTTTGCTGCATTACACTGTAACTAGGATGTACAGTGCATGAAAGGTGTTACACTAACGTTTAAAAAGCTAAGTAACTGGAAAAATGATTTGATTTGACATGTAAATATCAACAATGAAACTGACTCTTGATGACATTTCGTTTTTTTTTTTTTTACTCACTGGCATCAACATTTGTAAATGGACCACTGCCATCTGATCGAAACTCACAACATCTCACTTACTCCTGATGTAATATCCTTTGACATGTATCCTGTAACACATATGAAGAGTGTTGCGGGTGTAAGCACGTGCATGTGTGTGTGTATGCACGTTCACGCGTGTTTTACAGCAGGCAGCAGACAGTGGCCACTGGGAAATCAGGGAGCACTTTGTCATGCATCCATAAATGTGTGACACTGCGTCTCATGAGACGGCGCCTGATTGGTCTACGAGGCATCGAAGAATGACGGGTGAGTGATGGCCTCGGGGGGATATTGTGTGTGAGAGTTGTGTGTGGGGTGTTATGTTTGTGCGTGCGTGTGATGTGTCTGTTGGCTGGGGTTAGAGACACAGGACAGCACAGTGACATGTCTAGGTGGCACCCTGTCAAAGCCAGATGGCTACATGTCGTAATGCTGCCATCAGGGAGTCACTGAAGTCTCAGTTTTCAGTTTTCACATCGTTTAAACCCATCTTCATTCAAATAAAGGTTGGGAAAAAAAAAAAAAAAAAAAAAAAAACTACATAAGGATTTGTCATACACATAAACATGTGTGCTCATTAAGGATCGTACAGATATCCATTCCGATTTGGGGGTGGGGTTAAATCAAAGTGGGAGTATTAATTTAAAAAAAAAATATATGAAAACCCAATTTATTCCAAAAAATACAGCCTAGAAGGACACTAGACTGTTGGAAGTAATTACAACTTGTCCAGCAAAGGGAACTCTGAGTCATGGCTCCTTTTTGAATGACCATCAGAACAACGGTGTTACGTTGGGGTTAAAAACGAGCCAAACTGTCCCCCTGAATGGACAATAAAGCGTCTGAGGAGCAGCATGTGCAAGTATTTTGCTTTCTATACTTTAGATGGCAAAGAAATAAGTGAATCTTTGACGTCATGTAAGCTTCTTAGATGTCATGTAAGCCTCTACTTGAGTCAGGTGGTGGAGGTGACATCACACAGTTTATTTCCATGCACATTCATTTAAGTGGACAACTTTTCTTCTCTCAGTATACAAACATTAGCTGGGAACTGATTTATTGAATGGATTTGTCTACTTCCTTTCCGTCATTTCAGCTTGTTGTTATTAGCCTTTTATGAAGTCGCACACTGAAACAGTGATGCTGCTGGTTGGTTGGATGCCAAGCCTTCATACATATGTGAACTTTAAATACTACTGCTGCAACAATTATTATTACTTTTGTTAAGTAATTATGTTTATCAAATATTATTATTAATCAGTTACTAAATAAATTGTCAACTATGTGAATATTTTCTGGTTTCTTTACTCCATATAAGAAATAAATCATTTAAAAGTGAACCATTACAATTTGTGGACAAAATATTTGAGAACATCATAATTTTCAGGTTTGGTAAACCAAACAACTACACAGTTAATCGAGAAAATAATCAACATATTCATAATTTATGACAATAACCAGATTCTATGAGATGGTGAAGGATTAATTTGGTCTCTTTGTAATTTACCAATACTGTGCTTGCCTGGACTTCACTTTTTCTTCACTATTGTCTTTTCCTTCTTTGCAGATATTTAAAAAGATTGTTTGACGAGCTAAGAAAAGCAAGAGTAAGAGTATTAATATTGACTTCTGTGTGTGTGTAGGAGGGTGAGCGAATGGATATCAGAATATCTTCAAAGAAAAAAAAAACATTTTTGTGTAACATTCCTTCAAACTTTAATTTTTGTAGAAAATAGTTTGATCTGAAATAGTAAAATTGGAGTCTGTCAATGACTATAAGGAGAACCAATACATTTTATAATGACTTACACTGAGAGCACAACAGGAACAAGCTCAAAGTCTCTGACCAATATCATGATAGTCAAAGCAAATGCAAGCACTGCAGCTGTTTAGTCAATGGGGTCAAGGCAAAAATACCTTTCACACTGAATTCATTCTGTTGAAAGAGCAGAGATGAAAAGACATATGCTGATATAAAAAAAGAATGCACAAAAAAGCTGTTAAAATGAATCTCGCTGCTCAATGTATTCATGCTTTGTATGATGGTCATAATGTGTTTTACACTCAGTGTGAGGTTTTGCATCCTCATTTATGGGTTTTCTCCCTGTCCGCCCTCTTTGAATGCTGCTCCAACTCTGGTAAAAATGCACAAATTTTGTTAAAAGGCCGTATTTCACCGGTAATAAAAATATGAAAGCAGTTTTGGTCAGTTCCATTTGTTGTGAGTAAAATTCACTGGGATGATGTAGAAATGAACTACAGGACACAGACAGATGCCAGGGAAGTGCACACTGAGAAGCAAAGTACTGTACTATACTGTCAGTAACTGGTTTAATGGGATCTCTTATTTAGATTTAAAAATATATATATATTAATGCAAATTCTGCTGTGATTTGATGTGGCTCATGCGAGCAAAGGAATGGACAGGATATAAAGACCTTAATGTTGTAAAACAACACCACAACCTTAATAATATGACTTGATAAACATATATATATATATATATATATATATATATATATATATATATATATAAAACATTAGAAATAGAAGAGGATGCACGAAGAACGGCTGAAATTCAAAAACAACAGGGAGCAGGCATAATTACCAAACCTGCCCCTTATATTTACTATCTCTTAATAAGCTGCCACCATATACTGTAACAGACAATAGAGTGTCATCTGTGTTATGAATCTAATTTTACTGTGTTTTAATGTTGTATTTTCATCACCGGACTGGCACAGAGTTGGAGAGTGTTTAAGTTTGTCATCCTGGTCTCTGGTTCTGATCGATGTTACCAGTCCTTATCACCAGAGAGAGAGAGAGAGAGAGAGAGCAAAGAGTGACAGAGTGTGAGCAGAGAAGGATTTACGCTTGCACCGCATTTTTGTCCAATTAATAGATTGCCAGTGTGTTGCGTATTTTGCATGACAAAGGAGGGTAATATTAAACTGCCATTTGTAATGAAAATGCACTTTGCAAATTAAAAAGTGCAGAAACCCAATTTTTCCTACCTCTTTAGGAAATAAACAGTCCTTAACCAATTAAAGAGCATTGTAATAATTCCGTGATTTATTGCGGGTTGTTTAACTTTCAAAACTCAGCTAACCTATATTAAGGTCACAATCCATCATGTCTTGCATGGAGAGCTGTGGAGTAATGGCTGTTGTATTAGCTGCTTTTGATGATAGTATGAAAGAAGTATTAGCACTTGTCAACAAAACTGCTTACAACATAACATTAGCATGCATGAGCTGCATCGCCTATTCATTATCTTGGCAGCTCCACACACACACACGGTTACTGCCTTATAAAACATTTTTCCGGGCCGAGAGCACACGCACACCGTTTGGGTTTGTGACAGAGTGGCAACATGCAAACCATGGGGCGCACTCTAGTTGCAAGGCAAACAGGCAACAGGAAAAATGAAACCGTCTGTATGACACATGAGGGAGGGAGGGAGGGAGGGAGGGAAGGAGGAAGAGCAAGGAAGAATGAGTGAAGGATGAAGGAGATTACTCTGCATCTCTGCCTTAAATCACTTTTCTTCAGCTGAGCTTAAGTTTTATGTTTTATAAACACACAAATTAAAATGTTGACAGGCTGACAGATAAAGAACGAAGGGGGTGGACAGAGGAGAGACAGGGGGCAAGACAAGAGGACAAATGCACTCTGGGTGAGAACAGTGCAGTGATATGTGTGTTTTGCAACACCGGACCCAAGTGCAGGGCAACAATTGAAAAAAAAAAAAACATATTTATTGAAGCAAAACATGGTAAGGGCAAAAAAAAAGGCAGACACACAATCAAAATGTTTTGTTTTCTTACTCTCTTTCTATTATCCTCTACTCTGTTGTATTTATGTTATAACTGGTAAAGTAAAAATTGTACATTTTAATGTTTCCAAACTTTAAATGCTATTTAGTTTTAATGTAAGGCACCATGAGTTGCCCTTGTGTATGTAATATACTATACCAATGAAGCTTACAACTTTGAACAAAAGCCCAAAAGTCACAAAGGAACACCTGGGACAAAACAAGACAGTGTAGCAGGGAATAACAGGAGAGTGTGGACTATATATCATACAACACAGGTGAGGGTAATCAGCAGAGCAGGAAGTAAGCGAAACAGAAACACAGACACTACCACAGATACAAAATAAAACAGGAAGTTAAAGAAAAAAACATTTCTGCATTAAAATGTCTCAACAAGATGAAATGAATCTTACATATTTTGTTGAGTATTGTGCTTTCATTCCCTACAAGCTGTCCAACACTCTTTAAATCCACACAAATCCATGTTTCTAGTCAAGCTAATGGACCATTTAATTTTGATCTGCTTTATCTGTCGCTGCTACAAACACTGCGATGAAACGTCAGGGTGAGGAAGGAAATATTCTGTAATACCACTGAGCCTCTGAAGCTCGCCCTGTAAAGAGCAGATGCACAACAGAACCAAACGAGACAACAATTCCCATGATCTCTCATGATCAAGTAAGGTTTTTGTTGGTTTTTTGATCGAGCACCCACTAGTGGCCGGATTTACACTATATACACGAATAATACACAGATAAAACACCAGTAAATCAAGTCAAAAACAAAACTCTAACCAAACCAGGATAATGAAATTCATAACTAAGGGTCATAAAACTATGAAAAAGCAGCTCAGTTCAGCTGACGCTGTATAACAACTTGAGACAGAAAAAAGGAGACAAATGGAATAATAATAAGTAAAAACAAAACAAAGTCAGCTGTGAGGACAACATGTAAACAGATCATAAGGTTTTTTCTTCTGTGACTAATGCCTGTAACAGTCTTTAGAATTCAGATGCTGATGCTGATGTTTTTATCTTTTTTTTTTTTTAGCAAATTCTCTCATTTCCTCTCCATCTGATAAAATATAACTTAATAATAAAAAATGACAAATGACCCAAAATTGAGTGTCTGAAATAAATATTTATCAAAAAAAAAACACTTATTGCCTCTTCACTCTGCATTTTGTCTGTACATTGCAGAGCACTTATTTATTTAAAATGAAAATAATATGTAGCATATTACACTGATTAATTTGTTATATGGAGCAAAGAGAGCAGAGAATACGGAAATAAAAAAAGACTCCAAATAGTTGACAATTCATTTTAGTAATCAGTTAAAAATCGAAGACTCAAATAATCGCTGCAGTCCTAACTTAATGTGAATCCAGGACAAGTTCCCACCAAATGAGTTTAGATGAACACATTAGAAAATGCAATTTGTCCAATAACTAAAATACAGTTGTACATGGCAGCTCTTTTACTTCTGATCTGTTGTTGTTTAGGGCAAAGTTGGACTTTTGAAGGTAGCAGTAGCGATTAAAACTTGTGATATAGATTGAAAACATTTACACTGTCGTTTAGTGGTTGTGTTTGTAGTTATTCTTGAGGGGCTTAACGTGGCCTACAAATGAAAAAACGTGTTAAAATCTAAGCGTCGTGAGGGGACAACAGCCGAGCACTGCTGCATCGCTCGGTGCACAGCCTCAGCTAAACTCTATAACATATAAGCAAACACTCTCAGTAACTTCTGCAGACGCCGACTGCAGAACATCTGTGCATCGCTGGCTGACCGCTTACCAGAAACAGTCACACTGGCTTATTGAAAACCAGGAAATTGACCTGATTAATTGGCTGTAGACACAGACAGGAAAGGAAAAAAAAAAAAGAGAAGCTTTTGTGCTGAATAGTAACTGATTTGAAAGACATAAATCTGGGAGGAAAAAGAGAGAAGAAGGAGGAAGGTGAAACAGATGTAAACAGAGAGAGTGAGAGAGTGTTATAGCTGAAGGACACGGCAGGACACCAGCCAGTGAGACAAAGATGCCGGGCGGTGTGACACGGTGACATTTGCCTCCACAAATGGGCTCTCTGGCTTTAGCCGTGCAGTCTGCTGCGATGGCCCCCCGACTGTGAGCCAAGAATGCACTTAGCTCAACAAGAGCAAATGAATGGCCCTGTTTTGACTTCTACCATTACACTCCTTCTCCCTGATAGCTGGTGCTGGGCAGAGTGGGTCTTTGTGGGAGCACATAGGGATCCCTGCATGTTTAAACACCCCTGCACCACAGTCTAATTAGTCTGTTATCAGCGGCTGGATAATATATGGATTAATTGCTCAGGCCTGGATTCTGGGGCTCATTTGAGCTGGAATTGAATTCAAGTGTCAACACATTGCCACAAAGCAGCGTCCCCCTTCGCTGCTGCCAGTTTTAAAATGAAGCAGAAGCCAGTTTTACATCTGTACGTCCATTTCCTTTTCAGTGGACACACTGTACTTTCTCACTGGGTCCATGTTATTTCTTTCCTACAGTAAGGAAACTATGAATTTATAAACACCTGACAAACATGTCAACAATAGGCTATTTAGCAGCCAGAGCCACGACACCGACATTTCAATAAGGCTAATTGCAACCACTAAGGAGTCTTGTGTCCTAGGGCAGCGCTGCTAAACATCACGTTTATATCAATTATTCAGTTGTTTTTTTTTCTCTAGAAGTCCATTTAATGCACATGAGCTTATCCATAGGAAGAAATAGAAATCTTCTCTCCTTGTTAATGTTCAAACTCTCACCAATGAGTAGCATCGACATTTGCTTTTCTTTCTTTCCACCTAACAACTCTTAAATATCGATTGATTAACACTATTCTAAACAAGAATAATTGGCCAGTCACTGTAGTTCTACCCTCAGATAGTGAAAGTCCCACTGTTTTACACCAGTAACTACCCAACCTTGTCATTCTATATATTATATCACTGTCAACTGACTTCAGAATTCAAAGTCTCCTTCACTGTCATTGTGAACATGTTGATTCATTAACAGAAAAAAACAGTGTAACTATTGGTTTTAATAACGCATTTTATACTTAGTTTAATTGTATATTATTACCATATATCTTTCCCAATTACTGTCATAAAAGCCCTTCTAGGGACAAGTGTTGCAAATCAACATCTGCTGGAAACACTGCGGTGCATGCATTGGACAATTGTTAGCAGTAGTGACTATGTTACTGTATCCGTCCCTATAAAATAAACCAGAAATAAATATATGAGAAACACCATGTGCTTGTTTGTCACAGGTAGGGCTTTGCAACAGCATGCAGTATAATTTAAATCGAAATCGATGTAACAAAGGTTCAATATACTGTATATTGATAAAAAGTTTATGAACTGTGCAAACACATTTTGACACATATATATATGTAAATATACATATATAAAATCTAAATATTTTGTAAAAATGTTTCTCTGCTTAACAAGCATTTGTTGGTTTCGGTCCATAAAGAAATTTAAAACCACAATTTTTCAACTTTCACTCAGGAGGAAAAACATACGTGATTACATTGATTACGTGACATTTTATTGTGATAACTTTCTTTTTTTTTTTTTTTTACTGATTACAAATGTTTTTATCATGATTTTTTTTGGCCCTAGTTACAGGACAGTTTCTTTTAGTGCATCTTTTTTTTCTGTTGCTGGAGTTTGAACATAAATGAGGAAAAAAGTAACAAACAGAAAATATTGGGTAAATGGACGTTTTTGTTTTTTTTTTACAAACACATGCACCTGCATGTTTTATATAAATACGTGTATATGAAAACATATGTACAGCTATATGCACATGGCTTGTACACAACAGATGTTCATATTGATACGGGGCCTGTAGCGCAGTTACCATCACACGTCTCTGTCTCTGATCACTCAGTCCCCTGACCCGCTCTGCATGTGTTGATATTCAAATCTCTCTTTTACACTGCAGCTCCAGCTCCCAGATGATTATTCATGTGCATTTAACTCTCAAACAGCCCCTCATTAACTGTGGCACGCTGGGCCATACGTTGGGCCAAATTACGCAGCTTTGACATACACAAATCAGCAGGGGGGGTGGGAGCGGAGTCGTCGGGATAAAAGGCCCGGCTCTCTCCTTGGTCCTCTCTCTAACTATAGATAATGGCTGCCAACGTGTCTGTGCGGTCTTTTAAAGCAATCAGCACTTTCACTTTTAGTGGAGTGGGGTTGGGGGGTGGGTGGGAGGGAGTGAAGGGGGGGGGACTGAAAAGCAGGAGGAGAATGAGGGAGAGGGAGGCTGAAGTGGTAAACACTGAGTCAGGACTGGACCTGGCACCAGTGAACCCGCAGAGGGGAAGACGAGTATCAAGAAAATGAAAAAAAAATCAAAGAAATTTTGATATTATGGAATCAAAATCATCAAAAAGAGCAACAGCTCTTAAAAAAACTGTAAGATGATGAACTGTTTTAGGTACACCGGAACTAAATTACATATATTTGTGACATTTATAGACAGATAAGTCACACTTGACGTAAGACAAAATCAGACACAGGACAATTCAGCCATAAAATGAATAAAATTACATACTAAATACATTAAACTTCTACCTAACCACGCTAAAGGTAGGAATGAATATTTTTGATGTAAACCACGAACCCTAAATATCAGGTAAATGCTTCACCACCACCGTCATGTGACCACGGTGAGCATTGTGTTTCTGAAAAGGTCACACCATTAAATTAAACGCATCATTACAAATGTGTTATGAACAGCAAAGTTGTACAAAAACAGGTTAAAATTTGTATCGGACTGATACCGGTATCAGTAGAACTTCCAAGGCTACGATTTCACTAACAGACACAAAAAGTGATAATGAGCCATGTCTATTTTTGCAGCTGTTGGTTGAAAACTTCAGGGTTTTGTGAAAATCATGAGAGACTGTTGTAAAGATATGTGGGGAAAAAAATACAACAGAATTTACATAAGGTGAGATTTGAACCTCCTCCCTCCACCACACTGGACCAAACACTGTACACAACCACCTCTGAAGCTATAATATGTAACTTTTATGCGTTAAAACATCTAAACATACTTTGGAGCAGTGTATTTACATTAGCCAAAACATTTCTAAAACAAATCCAAGCCATCCAATCCATATTACCTTTCAAGGTAATGGACTGTTTAATTCTGGTCTCCTTTTCATGACACCATCTGCTTTACTGTCTCTGTTCTAACTTGTGTAAGGGGAAACCCCCAATGAAACATCAGAGTGAGGAAGGAAATATTTTGTTGCTTCTAGTGAGCCAGTGTGTTGTCTTTTGTGTTTATTTTACTAGTGGATCACGGCCGCTCAATGCAGTTTGCTGCGTGTTGTCTAGCCGTAAAAACCAAACAAAACAGTTCCCATGATCCCACACTGTTTCCTGGTGTCATGCAATTCTGTGTTTTGTTATTTGTTTCTAATCCTTGTGTCAGAAATTACATACTGTGCATTTTAGTCTTGACTAAAAACTATTTTCCAAATAATACTGGGTATTACATCCTAAACATCCTAATAAAATAACTATAATTATTATAAAATAATATAAAACACCACAAGCAGCCATGGCTAACTCTTGCACTGAAAAATGAAAATGGTTAACAACCTTAAGAAAGGCTTTAATTAATGTAATTAAGTTGTTTTCTTAGGACTTGCTAACTTTAGTTTCAATGAACCAAATTTATTGGGTCTTACCTATTGGAGCCACAGTATATTAGACTGAAAATGCATTAGGGCTTGGTAAATATTTAATTTTAGATAACAAGTCATGAGCAGACCACTGGATTCAAACCTCTATTTCACTTCTTCTGACTCACAACAAATGATTGAAGGTTGATGACTATGACATATAAATATGGTTATTGAAATGTAATGGTTAATGGAGTCAGCGTGGAACATAAAAATAGGCAGAAAATCTGGAAGAAAAAACTGGAAAAAAAAAAAGTACAGTCTAATTATAGCTCATATAAATAGACAGTGAGTGGTGATAACAGGGACAATACTTTGCATTGTTGCTACAGTTGTAGTCGTATGTGACCCTAGTGAACAATCAAAACCTATTAATTCGCCAACAGCTAATGTTGTAATAACAGTGATCACAGGGAAATAGTGGAAAAGTCGAACAAAGGATGGAGTTAGCAGACATATCGACCCTTAAAGCAACAGAGGAATTAGCCTTTGAATATACAGGCACCACGACAATGAGGTGATTAGTCTCTGACAATTAACTGTACACCCAGGGCCACACACACACGCACACACACACACACACACACACACACACACAGCCCTACCCTTTTAAAGAGTCTGCACTGACTTCAAATAATTGTATCCCTAACCTTAACCATTACCATTTAGTGCCGAACCTTAACCTAAACTTAAACACAATTCAAATCTTAGCCCTAAACTTAAAAAAAGTTCCTCAGAAATTAGATTCTGCCTCGTTAGGACCAGGTTTTGGTCTCCATGAGGACTACTAGTCCTGACAATGTCAGTGTTCATGCCAGAAAACTTACACTTTCAAGTTATTTGACTGTGTGAGCATATTGTCTTATTTATGAGGACATGTCATGTCATGATCATGTCAATATACATTGCCCTTAATGTGTTCTGATTTCTTTTTGTAGGATAATATGAAAATCTGTATTGTATTTCACAAAATTACCTGTGCTATTGCAGATTATGTTTGTGAAGCCAACGAGAAAAGAGTAAAAATTTTTAGTTCAAACTATTTAATGATCGCTGCTTTTTGCGATGAAATCAAACCTAAACTGATGTTGGATGAGTTGTTCTGACTGTGATTTTTTGGTCTGACATGGAAATTAAAAACCAGTCAATCAATAAATCTTAATACAAACACTGAAAAAAAAAAAAAAAGTAGAGCTCCTCATGCACCTATGTGAGAAATTACATACATTCACTTCACATTACTCATTATTCACCTCTACAATAAGCTCAGTAAGTAGCTGCATTCAGTGTACAGGCATGTCACTCACCGAGTTTTAAATAAGAAATAAATTACTGTACATATCTGCTCTCAGCTACATACTTTGACTCGCCATAATACGACTCAAGAGCGAAGGAAGAGGTTTGAATGACCTCAGCTTTGACTAAACACAACCTAGCCATTACAAATCAGCCTTTATTGAACTGCAGCCTGAGAATCACTCATCGCTGCATCTCCCCGGCACGTAGTTCGGCAATCAGATCAAAATGCAGCCTAATTTGACAGTTGCTGTGAGAGTGACCTCAGCATAATGTGAATAACTAGCCTTTTATTATGGAGAAGAATTGAGACTGATTCTGTGTGGCTTGTCGTATCTGACGTTGGACCTTAAGGTTTTTGGGTGGGGGGGTTAGTGCCATATGTTCAGTGTGTGACAGCTACATCAACACAGTGTGACATGTAGACATGTATAAGCGTCTCATGGGATGGTGGTGTGTGCACATACTTGCATTTCTATGTTTGTATGGATAGATAGATAGATAGATAGATAGATAGATAGATAGATAGATAGATAGATAGATAGATAGATAGATAGATAGATAGATAGATAGATAGATTAGGATGATTTTCCCATAGATGTCCATTCAAACTGCCCTCATTTTGCAACCAGTGGAGTCGCCCCCTGGTGGTTATTCAGTATGTCCTTCTTCCTGATTGACTTCACTGTGAAAACCTGAAGATGATCAAAGGTGAGGATGTCAGCAGTGTTTTGGTAATTACTAAGTATTCCTCAGTTGGGGTGACTGATGTTCTACAGTGGTGCATTAAAGTGAAGTTTAACATGAGAGAATATGGAATAAGACAAAGAACTCTGTGTGTGTGTGTGGGTGTGTGTACCTGGTATTCCTCATGTTGTGGGGACCTAAATCGATTAAATTTAGGGTCAGGGTTAAAGCACTAGTAATTAAGTCTCCAGGAAATGAATGTAATTCAATGTAATGTCCTCTGAAGTCATGGAAACCTGTATGTGTTCTTGTACTTGCTGCAGAGTGAGGACCAAGAATTGTATAAACCCTAGTTTATACAATTTTGACAAAGTGAGGATATTTTGGCTGGTCCTCACTTTTTTTTTACCCCTTAACCTGGTTTTAGGGTTAGGGTTAGATTTGGGTTTAGGTTAGGGTTAGGGTCAGGCATCTAGTTGTGATGGTTAAGGTTAGGGTAAGGGGCTAGGGAATGTATTATGTCTATGAGGGTCCTCACTCTGATAGAAGTGCAAACGCACGCGTGTGTGTGACACAGGCAGATGTTTCAGTCTAAGGTCTGGTACAGATGGCTCTGGGCACACATGCCAGTGATCTCTTTCCAGTGAGAACAGCATCCTCACACACTGCTACCTGGACTCTGTTTAGAGGAAAGGAAATGACATGCTGCACACACGCACACACACACAGACCACCACCAAGGACACACTTACATGACAACAACCCACTATTTCCTTTTTATCCTCCTTAACAAAAGAACTTTTTAAAAGTCATTTAAAGAATCAAGTGTTTTCTGAAACTTCCACATTTTTCCTTGCATATAAAAACACATACTGCTCTTTTTTCCTACTGGAAATAGGGCTTTTCTTATTTATATATATATATATAAAATGTACTCTCAGAACAAACTCCAAACATCATATTTCAGTTTCCCAAAATTCAGACAACAAAATATTACACGCAAAATAAATGTGACTTAAATAATAAACACACGTGTGAGACTTATATGAGGGAAAGCATATGCAATATTTGTGCTTTTGAATAAATAAGCCCAACAAATGGGACATTTGTAAAATATGGGTTAATCAGTGTATGCTGCTTATTTAATTATGGTATAGACACAAATGCACAATAACAGATATATATATATACTGTATATAGTATACAGCAGTAACAGCAGTAACAGACGCCCGAGTCAATATGTTTCATCACAGCTAGAATGTTTGAAAAGAGATTATCTTTGCAGCATCATATAAGCACACAGTATATACAGACACTCTGTGTGTGTGTGTGTGTGTGTGTGTTTGTACATATCTCTAGTAGGCTGTGAGGACCAACTTGAAAACCTGGTTTTAGGGTTTGAGTTAAAATTGTGTTGAGGCTGGGTTAAGCATTTACTTGTGATGGGAAAGGTTAGGGTAAGCAGCTCGGCGTTAGGGTTAGGGTTAGGGTTAGGAGTGTCCTCTTTTTCAGCATAAACACTGACCTTGTGAGGACCAGTAGTCCTTATTGAGATATTAGGACGTTGTCCCAATGAGGACCTCATTTCTGAGGAACTGGTTAGGTTTAGGGTTAGGCACTGACCCGTATGTTAGGGATAAAGCTTCAAATATGTGCGTTCTTAAAAGAATAGCTGTGTGAGCGTGTGTGTGTGGGTGTGAGTGTGTGTCTATCAGCGCCTCTCCCTCACTCCCTGACTGGGTAAAGGTGTCCTCTGGGGAATAGAAAAGGGCCTCAGGGGATTTGTCTTGGTGCAGAGTGCCACCTTGTTGTCAAAACTGCAATGACACATTGCTTTCAAGGCCACTCCTGACAGACGCTCACAGAGGAGAAATGTCATGTCACGATGCACTGCAACATCAGTGTTACACACACATACATACATGGTTGCTATGATATCTATTAAGATGAAAGGAGGAGGAAGAGGAGGTGGATTGACCGGGGGGACTGAGCAATTTATGCTACGAGAGTGTAGCAGTTCAGATATGACCTTCATTATCTCATGGCATCTTATGCCACTGGCTAAATCTCCATCTCTGACAACTTTAAAACCTTAACCTGATCTTTCAAATTTAATTTTACTGCATTTTAATTAAGAGGGTCATATTTTATGCCTTTCTAGACTCACAGTTAAAGCTTCTGTTCACTCCAGCCTGTCTACAGTAGCTTTGATAAACATACACTATGTTTTATTTTTACTCCATGAGAGAACATCTGCATTTATGTGTGTTTTCATACATTAGGAGTTAGTTTTCCTGAGATAAAAATTAGATGAAGAGAAATTATTGTCAGATCGTGGTTGATTGCCATTTTCTGTCTATTATTGCAATCATATTTGGTTTCCTCCTCGGTCCACACATACGTCCTCATGTCCACCTTTCATTCTCTCGTTTTAAATGTCATTCTTCATTCACCAAATCTGTTTCCGTTGCTCCTTTTGGCATTTATTTTGATCAATTTGCCAACATTTACATCTCCAACTATGCAGTATTTTAGGATTTTCTGTTTCCATTCAGCTACTTTTACATGTGAATCAAAAAATGAACATAAATAATGACCTACTAGCTTCTTTTGACACGCAACAAAAGAAGCTCTTTGGTAGAAGCTATTTACATTGTAAATTATTAATAATTATTAATTATACTACTTTAATATAACTTATTATAAAGTCTGAAAAAAAATCTATAAAATCTAAATCATGTATAATGTTAGATGCAATTTATCAACTTAAAAGTATCTTAAAGTCTGGGGGGAAAAAAAACCTCATTAATGTAATTAAAGTAAAAGTTGATACCGTCTGACAACATGGTTCTCAAACTGTGGTAGGTGTACCACCAGTGGCACGAAGAAAATCAGAAATACTGTTCTACTGGATATACCAGGCTATGTGATTAGAGTGGAGCTGATGAATTTTGACAAGAGTGCATAGAAAATGAAACAAATACCAAAAAATTATGAAATAATAATAAAGCAAGAGATGAAGAGGCTTCATCTAATTTTGCTATACCAGTGTCTGAGATATATGTGAGGAAGAGGAGGATGATGAGAGAGCAAATAATCTTACTGGGAATAAATCTGCCTCCTGTAAAGTCCATAGCTGACTTTGCTCATCCTAATTACACCACTATATTTTAACGGTGGCAATAATGGTGTTACTTCGAGAGTTCTATATTTTTTTTCAGGTGGTATTGGATAAAATACAGTGAAAACAATAGTCATGGCCATGAGCATTAGACATTTGACATCACATTAAGTATGAAGCCAAGAGATCAAGTGTACAGGTGCGAGCGCATAGATGTGTTAATGGGATACATAGGATTATAAAGCTCCTTAACTGAAAGAACATGGTGTAAAAGCTGCCTTTACGTGGGTAGAACCAGGATACAAGCAGCATGGTCCATGTCACAGCATTTTACTGGATGATGAAGTTAATTAAATGAGGAAACGCAGGATGAGACAACAAGTGAAATGGAGGCAAATTCAGGAAGGACCGAGGGGCAATTTTTAACAGGACATCTGGCACAAGCTTGTTTCTCTCTGGGAGAAGGCAGAAGGACGGGAGGGAGGGTGGAAGTGGTGCAGCAGCAGTAGCAGCAACCATAGGTACTTGACCTTCCACTTGTCTGACTGGCCAACTCACACACGCAAAATCAAACTCCAACAAACACACACGCACACTCTACTGAACCACAGCCACATACATATGCAGAAGTGTAGTGTGTGTGCGTGTGTTTGTGTGTGTGTGTGATTCCCAGAGAGCACACAGAGGAAATGGTGTGAAGGTGAACAACAACATGGCCGGCAGAGTGGTGACACGTCAGAGACGGAGACAAGAGAAGGATGAGATCACTGTCCCGCCGATGGGCTGCAGTGGCATCAAAAAGCCTTTCTTGCACACATGCACACTTAAAAACATAAACATGCTGACATACACACTTTCTGTACACACTTTTATATGCGCACACGCACACACATACGTGCCGAATCACAGTGTCTCTGAAAGTATGCAGTCAGTATCTGTGCCTGCTGCATATGTGGCCCCATGCATAAACAATGTGCCCTGAGAGACAGCGGAATGATACTATGGCCCTTAGCAGAACTCCCATGAGCCTCTCTGCCCCCTCCATAACCACAACTAGTCTCTCTATCTCTCTCTCTCTTTCTCTCTTTTTCTCTCTCTCTCCCTCCTTCACATAGAAACACACACTGGCAAATGAACAGGCAGAATATACACAAATGGAAAAAAGGAGGAGCAGAGGGAAACAGGAGCACAAAGAGAAAGAGGGAGGTGTGCATAGAAATGTAGCACACACACACACGCAGTACATACTTGCTGACAAGATATGTGGCTGCTCAATGCATGTGCATACAGTGGAAGACACAAACGTATAAAAAACAAAAAAGCACAGAGACACAAATAGTTTTCAAAAAAACATATGAGAAGCAGATGTGTGAGCTCCCGTAGAGAGATTACATGTAGATATAAGAGAGGACACCTGCTGTAGAGTGTACATACATGATGTATACTGCTGTATTTGAACAGTTAGCGCTGGCTGATAGCACGAGAACGTCAGAGAGATGTTAAATCACAGGAACAGTAAACGCCTTCCATAGTAAAAACGCATTCTCACCTTACTGCATCCCATTACCAAGGTAAGACTAATTCCACCTATAAGACCACTTCATTCTCTCTCATTTCCTTTCCAGTTAGCTCCAATAAATACAGGTGTCAGGCTGGTCATTCATGAGAATATTCCTTTGGAGCACACACGAGGACATGCATTTTAAATTCTAAGCAGCAGCAACAACAGCAGTTTGATTAGAATAATGATAAGGGGAGACGTGTCTGTGGTGAGTATTTGCAGTATAGCTGTGGGAGGAACAAAAGTGCCATCACTTGAAAATCATACTTTAGTGTCTTCAAGTGATCTCTGGGAAGTGCAGACCAAAAACAAACAAGGATTTTGAGAAATAAACCAAAAATAGGACCTTGTAGGTTATAAATAGGCACAGACAAATTATATATATATATTTAAAAAAGAATAAAACTCAGCGCACTCTTAAATCAGTGCATGGGCTTCAAGATTAACCTGCAACAGAGTGAGGGCCACCACAGTGATAATTAAATCTATGGACATAAATTAGAATAGGAAATTGAGAGAGTGATAGAGAGGTTAAGGGAGAAAGAGAGTTGGGAGGAAAAAAAAAAGAATGTCCTCTGCGTGATGAAGGAGATAATTGAGATATGCAACTCTTGACAAAATGTGCAATTCCACTGGAGCTGGGGAAAAACACAGTGGACAGGGGGGAGGTGGAGCGCCAGGAAAGAGGGATGAGGAGGAGAGAAGAGGAGAGAGGGAGTAGGAGAGGAGGAAGTCTAGAGGGAGGTGACAGTGGTGTATGTGGCTGTGGTGTCTGTCTGACCTGATTGCAAATAAGTGAAGGAGCTGTGCTGCGCGGCCCAGAAGCACTTCCTCATGCACACAACTCCTCTCTCCCACAAACACACACACACAACCTTTCCCTTTAATAAGACTGCTTAATGGTAGCTACACACACACACACGCATACATGCCACAGCAGTAGAAATGTGCATATGCGTGTGTATATACTGTATGTGTAACTGGTGAGGATGGGGACAAGGAGGAGGAGAAGGCTGCTGTAGTGAGACAGCGAAGAAGAAGAGGGGAGAAAGAGAGAGGGAGGGGAGTTGGGAGGGGCAATGGTGGGTTTTCCGAGACACATTTGCAATTTAAAACACGGTTTGGTATAATGAAAATGTAAAGCAGTGGTTTTATTTTATTCAGTGTGGCAGGTTCAGATTCCCAGAGAAGCTCCACTCGAGCAATCAGTCCATTAATAATTGAATTTTTGTTCGGAAGCCGTGTGTGTTTGTGTGTGTGCGAGTATATCATTGTGAGCATATGCGCGTGTGGCGTGTGTACACATATGCGTATTATGAATGTGCTGAAATGCACACGACTACTCTCTCTCTCTCTCTGTCTCTCTCTCTCTCTCTCTCTCTCTCTCTCTCTCTTTCTTCAGCTGCTGGCCCTAATATAAAGCAGCCAATTAAAGATCTTTATTTAATTGCTGGGCGACTCGTCCTCGCTGCACACCGTCATGCTCTGCCAGCGACTGGCACAGTGGCAGGGCCAGACACACACGCATACAAACTCGTTTTATATCTTAGCGAGGACACATCATTGATGTAATGCATGCCCTAGCCCCTTACCCGAACCTTACTTCCAAATCCTTACTCTAACACTAACCTAAACCCAATCCTAACGCTAAAACCAGGTCTTAACCTCGAAAAAGCTCTTTAAAGTTGTAGGGCCCAGACAGAATGTCCCCACAAGATCAAAATGAAGTTTTTTGGACTTCACAATGATATAAATACAAGTACAAATACATGCACACAATCTCAAAACACACACTACCACAAGGGTTTCCTTAATGATAATCCCCAAGAGAAAAGGGCCTTGCTGTACTTGAACTGGCTTTTTAATAATAAAGAATGAAACAATATTATTTTGATACTACCAACCAAATTTACAATATGTGTGTACAACAGGACACACTGACTTACACCCTCCCCCCCATTAAAAATAAATAAATATAACTCTACAACTGGGGTTGATCACTCATTGCACTTCCCATCTGTGATGCCTTATCTTTTTAGATGCTTCATTCTCATGATTATCCATTTCAGAGGATGGTCTAACTGTCTTCCATTTTCACTGTCAAAGATTGGTCATTATTTAGATGGTCTGATGTGTTTCTTTATTGTATAATTTGAACCTGAATGTGTTTTTACACTTTGAGTTGAACTCAACTGCCTGTAATACCAGCCTAGATCAATGTCTGCTGGACCAGAAAGTCATTATTTTAGACTGTGTGATGTTCGTCTAGACTGTACAACCTGAACTCAACTGTGTTTTTAGGTTAAAGTTTGAAGTCTAGTGCAGGATAGACAAGCCTCTGGGGTGTTATGATCTGGGATTATTTCAGTTGGTCAGCCCAAGGTTCAGAAACCAAAAAGAAATTCAGCTGACCAATTAAACACACTGATCACTAGGTTTTGAGGGCATATTCCAAGATGATAATGCCAGAATTCATCAAACTCATTGTAAAAGAGTGGCTCACTGAGCATGAGTCATCATTTTTACACATATTGGCCACTGCAGACTCCAGACCTTAAACCCAGTGAGAATCTTTGGAAGAAGACTTAACACAGTTGTCCAACTCCATCATAAACACAAGATCTTGGCAAATAGTTAATACAACTGTGGATTGAAATGAATATTGTGAGAAATGTGTGTTCTACTCAAGGTCCAAGAAAACATTGAAGTGCATGACTTTTTAGGGAGGTCGATCAGTGTATATTCATCCCCAAACTGCACATTAGATACAACTGTGAATGGTTGTGCAGTGAAATGTCAGTCCTCCCTTCTTTTAGCCCTGGCTTGTCCTTCATCCTGCTCTCTTCACTGACTGCTCTCTCTCTCTCTCTCTAGACCTGAACATCTCTCACTGCTCTCTGCCCTGAATCTGGACTCTTCCTCTCACTCTCTGCCTCTCTCTCTCTCCCACTCCCTGGCTGTCAGAGAGTATCAGATCAGTAGTTAGATCCATGGCCGAGACCAAGCCGGCCTCTCTCTCTCTCTCTCTCTCTCTCTCTCTCTCTCCTCTCAGCGCTCTATACCACAACACATCATTACAGCTGACAGCAGGACTTCACAATACAACACATGCGCACACACACACACACACACATATGCAAGTGTGCATAGACACACGCTCCAGTCACAATTTAAGTGCATTTGCTTATTTGCACAAATATTCGCTCACAAACCCACTGACACAAAGCATGTCTCCACACATTTAATAACCACTGCACTGTAAAGATTCAACAACTTTTTTCATGATGCATATTCAGTAACACAGATGATCTTCCCCCCCTCTCTCTCTCTCTCTCTCTCTCTCTCTTTACAGATAGCTTGGTTGGGTTTTATAAAACAGATTTGAAATGAAAGGGGGAGGAGGTGGGGGATACCACTTCCAAAACCAACAGCAGCAATATGCCAGCGCTGGCGGGAAGAGTTAGCCTCTGTATAACACTTCCAAAGAGAGACACAGTCCCACTTACAAGCCGTGAGGGCCAACTGGTGTGTGTGTGTGTGTGTGAGTGTGTGTGTGTTCTTGTGTGGGTGGAAATGTTTTTTTTTTATAAACCAGGCGAGGGACGAAAGTGAGACTTACACACACACGCAGACACACACACACACACGAGAATACACCTGAGAATACATACAATCACCATGTAGAAAAACAAATCCAACACTTTGCCCACTTTGATCGGTTACCCGAAAACAAGACCGGGGGGGGGGCTGATGTGGGGTATGAAGGTTGGACCAGGTGGGTAAGTAGCTACATGAAGAGGTGGTGGAAGGTGGAGGGGGGGTCCTGAAAAGATTTGATATGATGCACATGAAGAAAAAAAAACTGCCCTCTTCCCTCCCCTCGGGCAAGATGACAGGACGGGAGTAGAGGGAAAAACAAAACACACTAATCTTCTGGCTTCGCAGGAAGCCACAAAGCATCATTTACACGGCGGAGTTAACAGGAGAGCACCGGGCTTCCTGATTTGCAGAGAGCAGCCTTGTTCTAGATAGAGATATTCAGACTGTCAGTATAAACTGCTTCTGTTTTCGTTTTGCATTTATTTCAATGCCAGACTCAGGGCATAAATTTTTCATTACCTGCTAAGCTATGAATAAAAGATTAAAAAAGGGAACTGAGAGGGGAGTGGAGTGGAGGGGGAGAGAGAGAGAGAGAGAGAGAGAGAGAGACAAGAGAAGGGGAAACAGGGATGAGAAAAAAGGGGGAGAAGGAGAAGAGGTACAAAAAAGTCTAACAGACATGGTGTATGTGGTGCAACTATGTGCATAGTGAGGTTTTACGCTCCTCTTCCTCTTTGCCCCCGCCTGCCCTGCTCCCTGTCACCCCCACCTCCCTCACCCTGCACCACCAGCCTAACATACCTCTAGGAAGAGAGAGCAGTGGTTGCAGTGCAGGGTAAAGATGCTATAATGAGCAGGAGGCAGAGGAGCATCTCACCTTGGCTTTTTATAGGATTACCTGAGAGGTGAACTCTCTGCTCTGAAAGAGGATTCATCAGTACATCCGCTCGCTCCCTTTCCCTCAATCTCTCTCACTCACTCTCCCTCTCCCTCTCTGCCCTCAGCGGTCTTTGACAGGCAGGGCGAGAGTGAGATGTCGAAGAGCTGCCGGAAAATTCTCTGCAATACAGAGCTGACAGGTTCAGGTGAGGGTTAAAGGAGGGGGAGAAAGAGAGGGATGGATGGAAGGACGAAGGAAATACACAGATATAGGGAAGGGATGTTTCTCACTCTCTAACTCTGTAACTCTATAATTCTCTCCCTCTCTTTCTCTTGAGTTTATGAAGCTGTACATCCTCCCTCATATGTACCTGGACTGTTAAATCCATATATACCTCACACCATTACCTCCTCTCCAGCCATGTAGAGTCATACCATGACAGTATGGCACCTGTATTATGTAGAGATGGTGTCAGTTGCATACTCAATGAAAACCATCTGTTTTAGTTACAGATAATGGACATGGCATTTCCATGTACTGCTGAATAACTGCTGGTTGGATACAATGAGGAGACTCCTGTACACAACAATGCACATCTAATATTTCATACTGAACTATCTATTTATACTCATAGCCAGTGCATAGGTTTGGGAACTTTAAGTACCAGGTGCTAAAAATGGAGAAGACCATTCATGTTTGCATTTCCTCTGCAGAGAAAGACCAAGGACACTTGAGAAAATTAGCGTGATGATGTGTGAGAGAGCCACGGCCACAACGAGAGAGAGAGCCAGTCCACAAGGAAGCAGTAATGTAAAATACTGTCAAACAACAATGTCACTGTTGTTTATAAGAGAACAAATTAATTAATTGAATTGAATATATTCAGTAAAAAATATTATTAAATAAAATTATTCATTCCAAAGTTGTCAGGGTGGTGGACTGATTGCTCTGTAAACACACACAGATACTCGTGCAAAGCTATTAACAGAGCCAACAGCAAAGCTTAACTGCAGAACTAGCAGCAAATCTAACAGCAGAAATAGCAGAAAAGAGAGAGCTAAAAGGAAAGCTAATAGGAGACCTAACAGCAACGCTTATAACAGAGCTAACAGCAAGGCTAAAAGTGGTGCTAAAAGCAGTGCTAACAGCAAAGCTAATAACAGACCTAAAGTAAAGCTAAGAGCAGAGGTAAAATGAAATTGCAGCACTAACAGTAGAGCTAATAGCAGAGCTAACAGAGATCCCATTGAGTATTAACGCTGATTGGATCATTGTGACATTGTGTTGTGACAAATTAAAAGTCAGGCTGTCTGTCACTAACAGGAAAAACTACGTCCACAAAACAAAAGCAACATTAAATGTAAAGAAGATTCAAGTCGTGCTGCCCTAAAGACACAATCTCTATTAACAATGCAATTTGAAAAAACATGAACCTCTGGATTTTTAATATGAAAAGATTTTACAAGTTCTTGTGGAGACTGATTGGTTGAAATTGGCTGAAAATTGGCTGAAAAACACTATACTGTACAACAAGGTTGAGTACCGCAAGCTCCATCCAGAACAATTCTTTTAACCCTGAGCAAAGGGTACATTCAATAGGTGAGTGTACATCAATCTGTTTTGCAATTTGAACATTAACAAAATGAACAGAAACCAAAATGCATGTTTTCTTTTACTGAATATTTGAAAATTCAGAGACAATTTGTTTTACATTTAAAGAGAACTCGGTGAGCGAGTCCCAGCCTGTTCTTTAGAGCATGGATGCACAAACATAGACACACACACGCACACCATTTGACCCGATCACTCAGGGTCTGGTCTGAGGAGACAGGTAAATGGAGGAGATTCTGTACACAACAAACACACACTTAGTCTACATCATGGTGGTGTCTGATACCTGATCACAATAACCACTTATACAGATGAGCAGTCACAGCGCACCCACTCAGCAAAGCAGCCCCACAGCTGTATATATATACATACATAAGCACAGGGATGCAGTCATATGATGACCTTGTCTCAATGTGTAAAAAAAAAAAGTGTAATAATTGAAGACTCAGGGAGATAGACAACTATGATATATAGAAAATAAAATAAAAAACAACCACCACCTGCATGTGTTTCTCAACACACACAAGCATGCAGGCACATTTTGTAACCTGTGTTTGTAACCTCATGTACAAACACACACACATTCATACACACATTCTATTAGATTTTATATAAACATAAACCCAGAAGGTCGGTGTGTATATGTGCAGGTTGAAATTCATCTCTGGTTGGGGTAGAGGTAATATATCCCACCAGGACCTGTGTTCCTAGTAGCAATTTAAAATAATTATTGTGAGACCTGATGGTAGACATCAGCCCCAGCTTTCTGCATCCAAATGAGGCTGTACAGTATTTGTGTGTGTGCACGCATTAACTCACTAGAAGACATGTTGTGGGACTGTCCAAACTGGCTCCCAGAGCCTCTGCTGCAGTTATGTTTGACGGTGGTGAGAAGAATGAGTGTCACTTCAGAGATACTATGGATACACACCTGAAAGAGCTACAGCACATGCTCTACAAAAAGACGGTGTTGAAGCTATAACTGATGACTATTAGAAGTCTGACAATAATAATTAGGGGTGTGCATCCCTTCCTTAGAGGACGACTTGAGAGATGAATGGGCTTTTTGGATCCGTTTGATTTGAAACTATTGGATGTAGTACAATTAATTTTCAGTCACAATTTTAAAAAATACTCACTGCTTTAAATACTTCAATGAAACTCAGAACTACATTGTGTTAATTGGCAAAACCCCTGTCTATCTCCACTTTCTACTCAACATCCATAACAGTAACCATAATCTACGCTCCAATAATTACATTAATTTGCTCATTCCAAAAACCCGGCACCCCCTTTTGGCCGTTCCTTATTTCAATTTGAAGCTCCTAGTGATTGGAACCAGATACAACAGAAGCTAAAACTTAGTTCATTCATTCCAACTTCCTCCTTTACAAACCTACTGCAAATAGTTATCACTGACTGTTGCTCCTGCTTCCAGCCCTGAACACTGATCCCCATCTGATTCACTGTTTTCCTTGTTTTAAGTATGTCTGTGTTAATGTGAATCCAGTGTCCTTACTGCCTCTGGTCCAGGTCGTCATAGAAAATGAGAACCGGTTATCTACCTGGTAAAATAAATAAGATAAATAAATAAAAAGCTTTTTTTTTTTTTTCACTATACAGTTCCCGCCCTACTCGACTCAATTCGACTCAATAGTACCTCCTCAATGTGGTCAGGGTCGTCATAGCAGGGCTGCACAAAACTGCCATGACGTCATTTTATATGCAACGCAAACACAGCTCTCTCAGATCTTCTCATCAGCCACCAAATACATAAATGTCTGTGCTTTGACGACAGACCACAGTGCATTGTGTACAGCAGCCATGTATGCTCGCCGTAAAGCTTGTTTTTAAAAAGGTTTAATGGTGAGTATTCTGAATTGAATCCTATAGGTCAGAGGAAGCCAGTGTAGGAAGCAGGGCAGATGGGTAAAATGGCAGTGTCTATTTGACCTAGTGAGTAGCCTAGCAGTGGCATTCTGAAGGGACCTGAGGACGCAGAAGTGGTGGACAGATTTGTTTAGTGAAGGGAAAAGAGCATTAAAGTAGTCTAAGCATGTATAAGCATATCCATATCCTTAAAAGACCACAGCCCTCAATTTACTAATATTGCATAAATGGAGAAAAAAAAATTTTTTTATCAGTGATTTGATGTGGGTGTCAAACCACACCCCTAGGTTACTCAGACTTGAGCAGCCCGATGATTACAAGGGCCCAAGATTCTGCTTAATTACAGGAATAATGTTGTCCGGAGCTACGATCAAAACTGCTGTATACACAGGAATGCTCTCTCAGTCAGATTTGATAATATTAAAAGAACACAACATATGTAGAGTTTCTGTTCATGAAGACTGAACAGAGGCAGAATAATAACATCAGGAAACAACAACAAAATTGACTCCAACCAAATAACATCAACTTGAAAAATAAGGTAACACAACAGTCAGAAATAAATTAAATAGTGTGTCACTCACACCCATATAAGTCAAGCAAAAGTTTTTGATCAGAGTGAAGATGCAGTTGAGGAAGTAACAGCATGAGCAGCAGCTCCTGATTCATAACTTTTAAATAAGCAGACCATTAAAACTGATAACCAATTCATACTGGTTAATTTGTCACACTGCTAGGAACTGTATTCTGAAAATACAATATGCCTCTCTGCCTGTTTTATGCTCATCATAATGACTGGCTCATCAGCGGTCTTCAACTCTAAGTGTTAGAGGATAAACACTTGGATCATTTCAGCATGCTGTTTTGTTCATCCCATTGATATAATTCTATAAACTTGTTTAATAAACATTGATTACGAACAATATGGTGATTAAAAAGTATGACTGGCCTTAAGAAAAACCGATATGGAAAGCCGGTTGTGCGAAACTCAAGTAAAAACTGTGGAGGGCTTTTTTTAACATGGTGTCATCAGTTTGCCCCTTACACCTGCCTACTCTTCCACTCACTTGCCTTCTGTCGTTTTCCTCATATCACCACCCACTCACCATCTTTCTGTCTCACCTACTTTTCTTTTAATCCCCATGTCACTCTCCTCATTACCCCTTCTTTCGCTACTTCTTGGCACCCATCGTCACCCTCTCTCTCACTGTCTTCGCTCATCACGTCTATCTAAATCTGACCATTTCTTGTCCTACTTTGCTGCAATTTCAGGCCAAACACTGTGAACCCTTCCCTTTATGACACCATCTCCTCTCAGTCAGGAATGAAGGGTGAAGGCCATGCCAGAAGGAGTTGGCATCAACCTGTCACCCTACCATTCCCACTTCCTCCTTCTGCCAGTCTGCTTAATCAAATTACCCCCCTCACCCATGCACACACAAGCCCATTTCTCAATCACCTTCCCTCGATGCCCCTGCTCTCTCTCCTTCTCCACCTGCCTGTCCCCACACCGTCAGTATAAAACCATATCCCTGTATATGTACAGTAGGTGACACAAGAATATACACCTTTACAGTATTGGTTAGTCCAGATGATTCGCTTGATCATAGTCCACAAAGGCAAACGCATGCAGTTTCACCTTAATTAAATTTCCCTCCTCTTTTCAGCTTCCTTCCTGTGTGCCTGCTTTGCCCACGCTCCAAATGTCAACAGGATTTGGGCACATGGAGTGGCATCTGGTGCCACATCACCCAACGCACATGGATACAAAAAACCTCACAGCATGCCGAGTTAACCTGGAGTGCCGCCAAGCCAGCAGCTACTCGCTAGCTAAGTGCCACAGTGCCAGTCAAGTGCCCCGTTCGGCTGCGCGCCCGCCCGCATCACTGCATTGCTCTCACACACTCACACACACAGACGCTGGCACTTTCAACCCCCAGTGGCACTAGGCGATGACAGCGAGACAGAAGGGCCTCGCCTTGCTGAGCCGCTCCCTGCCCCCAGCACATACTGTACAGCTCCCTTCAGAACCCCAGAGCCATACTGTAATCTCCATACCCTCACTGGAGGTCTGTTAGTGAGAGTTACGCTCAGTCAGTTCAGTGTTCTATGCCCTATGTAGTTACAATGTAGTCTCCCCTAAGATATGTACACTTACATGAACATGCAAGTGGGCATGCAGACACATACAAGTCCCACTGCAGAAGTGATTAAAATGCACCCAAAATCATAAACCACTATCCCACACACACACACGCACCCGAGGTCAGGACTCAGTTGAGCTGCTCAAAATTTCTATCCTGTACTTCTAGATGCAGCTTAAACCCAAAAACAACAAGCTCAAGTACAGGTTTGTGTGGAAAAAATAGTACATAACTGAAAATGGTGACCCTAAGTACAGCCTTTTCCAGTAAGGTAAACTGTGAATGCATGTGCTTTAGTCATTTAAAGCAATAAATGGGATGAGGCAAAACATCAGCAAAATGAGAAAAACAGAAGATTTAAGAATAATTATCAATATTGTTAATTATTGTGATTCATTAAAAAAAAAATGCGGCTACATTTCAGCTCATTTCTGTAGCAGATGACAATTTACCGCAAATGCTACCACACCATTCAAAGCAGAGGAAGAAATAACCATCCACACCCAGTGGACAATTATGGAGTTTACAGTGGAAAATTTCACTTTAAAAAGTTCTCATACTCTGGGACGGATTATAAGCCAGTGGGCCCCTGGGCACAGACCCCACACACACACTTAAAGACTCTCAAAGACTAGAAACTACAGCTGTTTACACTACCTGCATAAAACAGAAGAGTGGCACCGAATGAAAATATGAGCACATACAAGAAATGACTTTCCACCATATCCTTTTAATGACCTTTATTCAGTATAAGGATTAAAAAAGATGCAAAGAACTGTAATTACTTAAAATCAATTCTGCAATTAATTTGTTAATCTATTTAATAGCTTGGCAGTCCTCAATAATATTACAACCATGCTGTCAAAAATATTCTCATAAAAAAAAAAGACTTCATAAGATTTAATTCAGGGATCCATTTTAACCCCCATCTCCCCGATTCTCTCAGCTCAACTTCATGCAGATTAGACTTGACTCTCAATTATGGTCCATTTCTAAGTGCAGATGACAGTGTGAAACAGGCCCAAATAAAACACATCAGACTTTTCAAATAGGTTGGATCAGGACCAGTGAGCACCCAACAGCCCAGCCAGCTAACCAGCTCCATTTACAGCCATGTATGTCTGTTAAAGAGTCTAACCAAAGGTTTCAATAATCCAACATAATCCTGCAATAATCATTTATGTTTATTGAAAATGTGAGTTGTGGACACCAACATTTTGTAAATGTTCAGGCAAAAGAAGCTCATTCAGTATGTTTTGGATTGTTTGTAAAATATGAGAATAAATGTCGGCCATTTTCATTTTGTCACAGTAGCTCTCATAAGAAAAAGGGTTGGAGGCCCCTGTTTTAAGGCTATGTTCTATACTATTCTTATTCTAGTTTTAGACCCATAAAAGCACTGTTACTTGTATTAAATTCCAAAAACAAACACACTTCACCTTTTTAAGGTTATACACTTAGTTACAAAGTGCCAGTGGTAGAGAAGTTAAGAACTTGACCAGAATCTAAAATGTTGCTGCTCTATAGCCACTGAGTACATGATGGGGTCTGAATACAATTTTGTTTCTGTCTTTTCTTCACTCGTTGTTGTTCCTTTCATACCTGTCTTGCATATGGCCAGTGCTAAGGCTAATAAATGTGCTCTTATAATCCTGCTGCAGGTGTCATCCAAGTGTCACTCTGAGACATAAGGCTGGGGGACAGTGGGGTGCCCTGAGCAGTGTGTGTGCGTTCATGTGTGTGTGTGGGGGGGGTGGTGGTGGCTGATTAAGACACACTCTCACTTCTCTGGTGTGGTGGGACACCTGGTCATAGTGGGAACATGGGCTATGGGCCATAAGGACAAGAGAGTAGGTAAAGAGAGCGAGGTAAGGGGAGGCAGGTGGGAGGCAAGGTAGGCTACAGGGAAACACTGCTGCGCCACCTACGCATGAAAGAGACTTTTAATTTAGGCATAGATGGTGATGAACATTGCTGCCAAACTATTAGGTAACTAGATTGGGCAAGGTGACAGTACACAAACACTGTAATAAAGCTGCAGTAAGTAACTTATGGCCATTTCTATTTGTTGTTGTTCACGTTATTATTTTTGTGCCTCTGTCTAATCTTAGTGAAAAGAAACCATGTCAAATTATCTGTATGCTGTGTCCTTCATCTGAAAACACATTCTGACATTTAATACTATCAGACCTGACTACATGAGCATTTGCAAGTATACACCAACAACACAGGGCCAGACAGGTTAAGAAGCATTTATCAACTTGTTTTTCAGCTCTCTTATTATTAAATCTTTAGGATAAAACTCATTGCAATTAAGAAGAGTGTCTTAGCCCAAACAGGCAGCAGCACAAATTACAAATCAGAGTCATTCACAACAACATTTAAGACAGCATCATAATTATCACAAGTGCTCAACACATGTAGGCTTAGTGACATTAAAACCGGTTAAAATAAGTTAAAAACATCGACAGTCAGAAGTCTGTGCCTCCAAGTCGTTCACTAGCCCTTTAAAAGTGTTCAGTGAGACCAGCTCCTTCAATTTTAGCTTGTTTTGCAGAGAAGCAAAGTTAAAAGCTTCTCACTGATGGAACTGCCAAAGAAAACAAGTCCTGTGACCTAAGACCATAAGAACTTACTCTTATATAAAGGTGCAGGACAGTGGGCATCCACTGAGCCTAATCTGGATATTTATTCAACCTTAACCCCCGTCCTATCCTGGCCACTAACCCTAACCTCAATCTCTGACTTTTACTTTACCCCTTCACCACTCTGAGCATCTAAATTGTGTAAGGTGACATTTTGACAGAACATGGCTGTTTACAACCGCCTTTACACCGGGCATTAAAATGTGTACTGCAGTCAAATAGCACTGGAATACCGTACAGGTGTAAATACACCCAAGACCCAAACCACTTCGGGAGGTGGTCAGAGAACAGAAGTGTAAATGCAATGAGTCCCTGGTGTGACTTTGCTCCATCCACAACTTCTACATGAGCAGAAATACGTTGGTGGCACCGAGCACAGCTAACATGAAAGTAGCAACAGTAACTGCACAGTCGCTTTGGCTTTCATCAGTTTTCCATTTATTGAAGACGACTACTTCCCCTGCTCTGCACAGCAAAACGGAGCCCACACAATACCACGACGTCCTGTGCAGCTAACGTTGTTGTTGTTGTTGTTGTTGTTGATATTGCGGCACACAGGACGTGATGCTATAGTCTGCTGCTAAAACTGTTTTCAGAAGAAGAGGGGGAGGTGATATGGGGGGGGATGTCCGTGATCAGATAGCAATTGGATCTTGACACCGGTGAAGCATGTTAATACGAGGTGTAAATGCATGTGGCGAAGCGCTATAGCATCACTATCTGATCACAGAAAACATATTCTAATGCCAGCTGTAAAGGGGCCTATGACACGCTCAGATGAGAATGTGTTGGATAGTCATGTGGAGCCGATAAGCTGTTTATTTCTTACTTATGGGAGCAAAAAATTGTTACACAGTTGGGGGATTATGTTTTTTGAAATGGCTTGGTATGGCAAGGTGGCAAATGCATCAGCACAAATGTGTTGTTAACTGTTACGTGCTTTCAGACTGATATTGGTAGATACTCAAGGTTGTGATACGGGTATTGGTATCCAGCCGTCCTGAACAAGCTACTCGAGGTCCAAATTATACATGAAAAACCAACAACATACAGCAACAGAGAACAGACAGCAGGACACAGACAGAATGTGCGGGGTTCACTCTGTACACACACATGCATGCTCACACACAGAAAAAAACAAACAAACATAGAGCACATGCACAGTAAACATCAGCACTTTGTAAATTTGTAGTAACAAAGCTGGGCAGGAACGATAGTTCTCCAGGTGTCTGCTTAGACCTGAGGTAATTGCTGCATGTCTGTCAGTGCCGATGAAGGCGAGGAAGACGTCTTCCTCAGCTGCTCCTCTGCCTGTTTTGTTCGATGCACTTGTGTAAAGTGGGAGAAAATAAGTGTCATCCACTGAATGCAGCTATTCTTCGCATGACAGCTTCATATCTGTGGGGCGGTGGTGGTGGGGGTGGGGGGGGGATCCTAAAACCCTCCTTTCTACTGGTAACGCCTTTGACAGGGTGTTAAAAAACAAGGCCCCACCTCTTTGTCCAAGCATGGGTAAGTACACACACACGCACACGCAGAGACACCCACACACCTCCAGCCCACTCTAATAAGTTTTTACAGACCCACTAAACAATTCCCGCACATACACACTCACAGACAAATGCACAGAGACAGAGAGAGAGAGAGAGCAGTGAAGGGTGTCTGTGCTGAGTGAATGGATGCCCTTTTTAACCCTGCTCAGCAACTATCCCTGTGTTAATACAGCTGATTAGATGGCTGAGCGACAGACAGAGAGAAAGAGAGCAGGACAGAAAGACATGCTGCTGAAGAGTCGAGAGCAGTGTAGAAAGACTCTGTTATATCCCTGCGACTATAACTGTCTGTCAAGTCTGCCTGACCCCGTCTCACACTTAACATCTTTCGCCCGCACTTTCTTATACAGCAGGCAAATGGGTCAGTTGCCATGGCAACAACTGAGAGGCCAGGGATCATTGGTCTACTAATACAAGAAGACACAGCAACCCCAAGTCACATATGTACTCATTTAACTTGTAGTGGAGAAGATACAGTACTGCGCAAAGGTGTCAGGGCACCACCCTTGTTTTTATGTTTGTCAAAATCTGTGGTCATTGGCATTTGGATTGGAATAATGTGCGTGAAAGTTGGTCTTGTATATTAGCAAGTTGTCAATGAGATTAGCTCAGACAACATGCGTACTGTATATGGTTTTCAAGCATGTCTTGAATAAACCTGAGGTAATAAACATTTTTCACAGCAGATATTTGTTGATATGAAATAGATGGAAAAACACAAGTTTTACCAGTAACATTAATTTGCATTCTATTTTAACAGAGCCTGAGTCATGCTATTTTTGCTATTAAGTGTAAAGGTATGTACCACTAAATAGTTGACACTTTTCTGAAACATTTGCTACCTTAAAACCATACATACTGTATTTCCTGTATTTTTTTTCATGTTCCAATAAAATGATTGAGAAAAAAATTGTATCATTATACCAATCAAATGTTGCAATGAGACTTTTGAGAAAGTACAAATCAGAGGTTTGATGAGTCTAAGTTATGGTGTTTTCTCGCACAAACAACTTGTACCTACAGCAGAAAAATATACCATGGCAGGTTTTCTCTGTATACATCCAGAGTTTGGAAACTGTTTATTGCATAATCCCACATATTGTGACCTTTTGACCCTCCCAAGAGCCTATAGCCCTCCTGACCACACTATGTTTCCTGTACTGTACCCCTGCTGATGGTGCACTCCCTTGAATATTTCAATAATCAATTAATTATTAATACACTGTACCGAGATGATGAGAATAGGATATATAGGATAAGGCTAGAGTGAACAGTGATGGAGGCAGCGACTGCCAGTTTGACCACACAAGGGAAGTGAAGTGAAGGAGAGGTGGAGAAGTGGAGAAACTGAGTTTTTCCACTGACTGTCCAACTGTAGCACTCTTTATTTAACTTTATCTTACTAGGAAATCTAGTAAAATCTGTGACTAAGGGGTGAAGAGAAATTACACAATCAAAAACCATGCAAACTAAACAATAAATACAGATTATTATGCTAGACATTTGACCACATTTTGTCTCCATACATGGGGACAAGCCATGACCAGTCTTTGGCATTATCTGATATTATTGTACAAATGCACAAAGCCAAGTGTGAGAGAATGCGAGAGACAGAAAAAAAGGGAGAGAAAGACCCCGCGGCTCATGCCCTGACGTGCATGTTATGCTCTATTAAATTAGCATGAGTCCAATATTAAAATAATAACATTTACCTCCACGATAAATGCTTTAGGTCAAAAAATCAATACATCTACTCCATAATGCCAAAAGTATCATTACAAATAATAAGAGCAAAGTTGTTGCATTATATTGAGCATTTTTTTTAAAAAGGCACAGAAGGGCATGAGTGTATAGATTAAATAATTTCATTTGAAATGTCACAGATTCACAGACACACAAACAGAGTTAATAGAGTTACATTGTTAATGTGATTTTTTTGTTTGCCAACAAATAAACCAAGAAGCAAAACAGGCATGATGATAATAATGAAAAATGAACAGAGACAATACACCAGTATGTGCTGTTTGTGCACATTACTGTTACTTGACACTTTCTTCTGCTATTTGTTTTAAAACTGAAAAAAAACAAAATAAAAATTAAAAAAAAAATCCAAGGCCGCTTTGTTGAATTAAGTTTACCTTGTACTTAATTGTTCCATTAAAAAATACCTCATAAGCACCATCACTATAACTAAGCATTAAAGACTCAAAGAATCCCAATTAATGCACACTCAAAAAAACTACTCCATGCATTATAGACAGGAAATTAAAAAAACATTGATTGAGGCACTGGTGAACCTAAAAAAGAACTCATAATTCTGGAATGGAGTGGAGTTATTAGTGTATCATCTGTGAGCTTGTAGAGCTGAGTCTAAAGGTGAGAACAGAATGAGGGAACTATACAGCTGAATTGTGAAGGCCCCTGTCAGGCTGTCTATGGCCTTATTGGATGAGCCACTCTCAAGGTACTCAGTCTCCATTCAGCACATGAATCAATGGCTCCTGATTAGATTTCGGGGGGTTACTATGCTGTTTTTGTTTGTTGTGACATCTTCCCTCGCTTTGTGAGGTCTCTGTGCTCCTGTCTGACAAAGGCACCACCTCCTCTTATGGAGGACTAGAGAAATGGGGAGACAGGAACTGGCGGGGGTGGGGGGTGGGGGGGGATCATTGAGAGAGAGCCCGTCAAGGCTGTTTCCTGTCATGCCTTGTTGTGTTGCATTCTGCTGTTATGTGCGCAAAAAAAAGGGAGCATTTTTGTGTCCACGAATCAGCCTTTGTGTGTTTGTGACCATGTGAGGGCATAAAGCATCTACAGTGATTGGACACACATTGAGTATTTGCTGAATATGTGTATCTGAAAAATTGAAACCTGATTATTTTTCTCTCCCATGTTAGTCATTATTTTGTTCCTGACCCTTGATTCTATTCAGCAGAGAAAATTGGGAAATCCAAAAGGACCATGATGAAAAAAAAGGAAAGATATTTAGGTTTCTTAGTACTCATTATACTTGAAAACGCGGGTCAGACTGACATCTGTCTTATTTCCGATTGCCACTTCAAATAGTGTAAGTCTTGACTTGAAAGCAGCTCACCACATGCCTCGCATGTCTCTGCATGAGTCACACGTAAAACTACTCTGCTGTTCACTGTGTATTATACCACAAAATCTTCACTGCAGGAAATTTATAGTGACAAATGTTTACAAGAAGCTGTTTGAGAAAATATATCTCAGTGCATTCCAGCCGATTCAAGACTAAGACTCTCAGCCATTTCAAGTAAACTGCCTATGTGATAAGGGGCTGAAAGAATCCGATAAGCTCTAAATCTAAACAGGGCCAAAGCATTTGCCTTAATAATAAATGTGCCATGCTAAAAGGTTACTTGAACTGCCAAATTCAAATTTAATTGAGGCTGTGTGTTGAATAATTAATCTTTTTCCCAGGGAACACGAGCCATACTGGACAAGCCACTGCTCAGAGCCAGAGAGAGAGAGAGAGAGACACACACACATAAAGAGAGAGAGAGAGAGAGGCAGAAACAGAGGCAAAAATGGAGGGGACACACTGAGAAGTGCTGCGCCAGCTCACGCCACCATCCCATGAACCCTGCCAGAGCACGGCCCACTTCACAACACAGGCAGTGCATGATGTCATCTGCAACATCATCACCCTGGTAACCAGCCTACATGTGCCTGGTTATGTGAAAAAAATAAAGTAAAATAAATCAACCTTTAAACAACCAAGTGTGGGAAAATAAGTACCAGGAGATGATGATGGTTTGCATTATTGTTGGTACTGTAGATGCTGTTGAGGTACAAAGCCAACATAAAGAAGAGCATTTAGTGTCTGTCTTCAGTGTTTGTATCAGTTCACTGCCATCTCATTCGCCTCCTTCTCTCCCTCTTCTGTAGGTATTCCACTTGGAGGCGTCTCCTTAGATCTGTGCCTTTTAATGCTGACTGCCGCAAATCTTTTGAGGACGACTACAAAAGCAAGTTGGCAGTAAACTTTTCCCCCTGAAGGAGAAAGAGAGAGGAGTGCTGTTTGGGATAGTTCAACTCTGGGGAATGTCCTCATTGCTAAAGGGTGATCTGAGGGCGCTACTGCCCCTACTGGCCCCCCAAACACACACAAACATCTATTTTATTGAAGACACTTAATGACATATGTATTCCCTACCCCCTTACCATAACCTTAACCATCACAACTAAATGCCCAACCACCTTAACCTAACCTTGAAATACAATTTAGTGTAATTCTAACTGTAAAGGTCTTAATCCATAAACACTTTTAACATGAGGACAAGCCAAAAATGTCCCCACTTTCACAAGGTGTCCTTACTTCACAGGTGTAAAATTAAAATCCTCAAAGTTATGCATAAAAGTGCATACACCTTTACACAAACATAGGTTTATGCACCTATTCGGCTTTGAGTTTCTTCCTCATCCCCACCATAACCAGTAAATGCACAACCTCAATCTTAACCTAATCTCAAACTTTAAACAGAGCCTCACAAATGAGGTTCTACCTCATTAGGACCACACTTTGGTCACCATGGGGACTGGTACACAACACACATGCATATCTTCCATGACAAGTGAGGGCATTTTATGTTTTGTTCTGTGTTTATAATGTGACTTGCTGCATGCAGGACAAAAAAATGCATATGTAAACACAGCACTGTACATAATGGCAGAGGTTTTATGGCAATAGTGCTGTCGAGCTGTAGTTCTGGTCTTCTAGCCCCCACTCACACACTTACACTCTCCCCTCTTTCTCCCATCAGCCCTCTCTCTGGATATAAGTCAGCTCCCCGCCATTGTTGATCTGACTCTGGGCTGTACATTGCTGAGGTGGCGGATTGTGGCAGAGAGATGCCTCTGTCAGGAACGTGCTTATCCTCTTGCTCTAGCCGCCCTCTTATACATAAAATATCAAACATCTGAGGGACAATATGCTGACCTGCTGTGACCTCCACACATGCACATGCACAGACCAAAGGGACACACACACACAAACGCACGCACACACACACCCTGGAAAACAGACACAAGCATAAACGTGCACAGATGAATTCTGGTGTACAGTGACACACACACACAGACGCACAGAGAGCTCGAGTCAGCTCACATCCCCCACTCGTACGTGCCTTGACTTTTTTCCATCACCACCACATCCCTCACATGATGTATTTGCGACATCTGGCGGCGCTCGCTATATTCATGGGTACCGAGATATAGCGCATGGAGGAGGGAGAGACGGCGAGAGAAAAAAAAAGAGCTATAGTTGCCTGAGATGACAGCACAACTAAGGGAAAGCAGGAGGGGGAAAAAGGAGTGGGAAAGAGTGAGGGAAAAGACCCCCTAATCAGAGGGACATAGACGGACAGATTCATTGGCACATATTCTATGAATTGCGCACCGTAAAGCTGCAAGCACCTCAAATTCCACTGCAAAAGGATTGAGTACCCCCTAGTGGGCGCCTAGTGGCAATCTGGCCCTTTTGGCATTGTGGGGGTGCTATGGTGGACTGCCATGAATCCATAGGGGTCAGAGGTCAGCCTTCTTGAGTTGCAGTGACATCATGACAATGGGACACTTCGAGAGCTTCAGAAACACAAGCTGATCCGTTCTGCCGGGGCGAAGGCACCAGGCCCCTCTTTTCCCACACATTCACACTCTCTGCCAGACAGGGAGTGAGTGAGGAAGAGAGAGAGAGTGAGCAGAGGGGTGAATGTGCAGGCCTCACCCCCCAAAACCCCCAACCTCCAACCCCCATCTCTCTTTCTTTCTCTCCTCCTTTTTCTTTCAGGGGCTAGATTAAAAGAGATGGCTTAATTCTGTCTAATTATCTATCCTTACCCTCTCCCTGCTTCCTCCCCCTCTTTTTTCTCCCTCTCCCTGTATCTCAGTGTGTGGATACTAATTAGCTGATGTGAATTGTATCTCCTATACAAATAGATTGTGCAATTAAGTCAAAAAAAAATTGAATCCTGCTTTTTAAAACACATTTCTACCTCCAGTATGATGTTGAAATGTGTTTTTCCCCCATTAAGGTGATACTTTGCTGTGGACCGATCAGTACTGTGACACCATGACTGATGATATTCATCACACATTATCAGATAGCTAAGATAATTACAAGACATCAGGGGGAAAGCCTGGTTTAAGTACACTGCTGTCAACTAAACCTACAGATTTATACAACCTTGACATTAACAAAAAGGAGCATTTGATTGTTTGCTTTTACTGCATTAGCACAACAATACATTTTCGCTCATAGGTTCAGTTGCTTTACGTTATAATACTGCAATCACATCTGTATGTATACGTGCACGTGTGCATGCACGTTACATAAGCAGAAATCACATTAATGAGATCATACACTGGTGTTGAAAGTGCTAATTAGTTGCCAGGCTGAGGGTGAGGAAACTAGGCGAGGATCCCAGTGACTTCAACCATTGTTTCCTAATCCCCTCCACAAATTCATAATTCATTCCATTATGGACGGCAACGATACAGCGAGTCGCACTCGTTTTGTCTCTTTCTCTCTCTCTCTCTCTGGTTGGGGAGATGATGGTTTTCTTTTTTCCCCTTTGCTCTTTGCTTCTTGCTGTGAGGTTTCACTGCGATCACAACAAAATGTGCAAGCGAGGGATGTTCGCCTCGGGACCCAGCTGTCGGGCCACTCTGACAGCTTCATTTGTGGTGTCGCTCTTTGATCCTTCCTGTCGCTGATATCCAACGCCACTGAACATACATTTGCCCCCAAACCCAAATAAATAAATAAATAAGCAGTGAACTGTGCAGTGCAGAGCCAAGTGTGGCGAGGTTTTCAAGCTTGTTGGCTGTTTGCTACATCTTCTATGAACTATCGCCTCCACCCTCTTTTGCTCTCCCTCCACTGCAGCAATGCATCGACACCCCCAGGGTCGATCCCTTTGTAAATGCTCTCTGACACACATACACACATGCGCGCGTGCGCGCACACAAACAAACACAAATGAACACACCATATCCTGTACAGAAATAACAGCAAAATAACTCCCAACACTAACTCCCTTTGCATAAAGTGCATATTCCCAAAGTGCACCATTACTGCACGGAAGAGAGCAAGAAAGAGAGGTGTTGTTAAGATATGAACAGTGCGGTGCAACACTAAAAATGAGACAAACAAATACAGATTCACCTGATATAGTACACAGGTTAGGTTGTGATACAGGCAACAAACAGATAAAGAAGTTAAAGCCGGAGGGGCACTGACTGTGATCGGTGGTGTCAGGTCTGAGATGACTGAGATATCAGCCATATCTGCTCTCAGTTATACAGATACAGAGAGACAGATATCAGCCCACACTGGCCTCCCTCTGCATGGATCCAACCACCTCCAGAGATTTTGGTGAGCTAACGGTATTGAATGTGATGCCACTGTAAGTCAAATCATACCCTTCAAACTTAGATTAAAAAAATAACGGTATTAAAAGACTAAAAATACATTGTTCATGGTGCAGCCTGACTTCTCTCTTCTCAGGAGATCAACAGCACTTTTAGGCAGGAGAAGATGGCGCCACAATCAGATCTTAGCCGATCACTTCTGGACAGCCCTTATCCACAACTATCTATCCAACTAACTATCCAGACCTTCAACCCAGGCAAAAATGGGAGTCTGACCAAAAAGTTACTTGGATGCAGGTCATGAGTATCATCCTATAGGAAAGGATCATACTTTCCATTTCTGTCTGCACAGACTTCCACTAGAGCCTGTGTGACGTAAATTTTGTCATTTGCCCATTTCTGCATTGGTCTGTGTGTACCTTACATGGATAAATCCTTAAAGAACTCCAGTTTGATTGATATTGTACATGTCTTCTGTAGCACAACACATTCTAGTCTACTTGGTGGCAGGCCCTTGTTTTGGACAATGACGATGATTATAATGGAAGCTTGCTTGAGGTTAAAAGTATATGAGAAAGTCTGCTGGTACCCATTTCATGTATTACTAAGTGCTAATGCCAATAGGTGATTTCATAGTGAGAAATTGCTGTTACAGAAATGGAATATAAGATTGGGGATGCATGTGTGGAACATTAGACTCATGTGGACCCTTGTATAAGTATGTATGAAACTTGTAGGTACATGCGGAAATGTAGAGTGGCCCCCCTGCCCTACACCTTGTTCAAACACAATACGAACAATTGTTTTTCAGTTAATCTTCATGTGACACATGAAATGTATAATTTGCAAGTATGTAACCTACTTTAATACTGAATTAATATTTGACTGGACAATCATTATATTTCTTTCCTGCTGGAACCATGACACCCATCAATTATACCTTTTGTGAAACATTATGACATCATTCAGAAAATATAAATTGAATGTTAAACTTCAACCTTTGTGTGTCCCATGGGAAATGGTCTCCAATCTGAACCATTATAGCCATAACACTATTATATGAAATTAGTCATCTACAGGATTAGAGGAGTTTCTTTTAGAGTACAAATTAACATAGATGGCAGAAAATTTCAAATTTCTCTTCACTGCTGTTACTGTAAGTGCTTCACATATCTTCGAAGTGATTCAAAAAGATTTAACTCTACATCTAAAACTCTGCACAGTTGTAACTACAACACATCATACATCACTGCATTACTTTATTTCTCTTTCAACTGCTCCCTTAGAGGATACCACAGCAGGTTTTTCCTATCTGCATTGTTGATTTACCACAGAATCCACACCACCCTTCCTGAAGCAACTCTGTCCATTTTATGTGGACAGACATTTATTTGGTTTGGGCCTGGCAACAGGAGTAAACTTAGGTGCCCTCGGTAGCTGGATCTTTTAAGGAAATTTGGGGTTAAATGTCCTGCCCAAAGACACAGAGCTGGCAATCGAATCAATGTCCTTCTGGTTGGAAGATCACCCACATCAATGTATAGCACTGTAGAATAAAAACTAAAAAGAGGGCTTATTTTTATCCATGCTTGTTTGCTCTGGCAGGTATTCAGCAGTGCTCAGTTCATTGCACTCAAATAGAGTAAATACAGAACAGAGAACAAATCTGCTTGAAACTTCTACTTTGCTGTTGGCAGGCAATAAGAATACTGCAGGCATTTTGACCTCTCCAACAGGCATGTGGGCATCAGAGCTACAGACCCTACAGATGCCCTCAAGAAGGAGGCGGAAAGAGCTTCCAAGAAAGAACGGGGGGAGGGGGTAGTATGGTAGTATGGTCCAACTTTCACTCTCAGGGCTTTTTCTTACGGATGTCAAAAAGTGTGTGTGTATACAGGTCTTTATCAGGCTGTGAGGACAAATTGTAGTTCAAATCCATTGCTATGAGGACAATCTGACATTGTGAGGGCATTTAAGCAGGTAGACACAAGGTTTCCACAAGGGTTTCTTGAGAATTAGGACTTGGTTTTAGGGTTAGGGATAGAATTACATTTAGGTTAGGGTTAAGTACGTGGCTGAGATTAGAGAGAGGTTGGTTGGAGGTTATGGGTTAGGTAATGTTATGGTAAACAATAAGTGGTAGGGATTTAGGGATTAGGTTTCAGTTAGGCCATTCAAGTCAGTGGAGGTCAAATATTCAATCCAAAAACGACTAGCTACACAGAGAAAGGACAGGGGTAGGGACGGTATTGTAGAAGAGATACAGAGAAGACAAGAGTAGGATGGACTCACCTTGAGACAAAGTGAGGATGAGAGTAAGGAGGAAGGTGAGCCACCTTTAAACTTCCACTCCTTTGTCAGATGAGTGCAAGTACGGAGTAGAGAGCTAGGAGAAGGCTAAATGGAGAGCACTGGGAAAATCTCACCTTGAGAGGAAGAGCTGAAAGGAGAGTAAAATCTCCAACATCCAGAGTCCTTCCTTAAGCAAAGAATGGTGGATAGATTGTAGATACCACTATGATGGATAACAGAATCCGAAAAGCCACAGATGGAGGCTAACCTTGAGAACAGTGAGGGGCAGAGGGAAGGTCCATCACACGGTGATAAGAAGGGCTCTTTTAAGGTGCTGGAGGGAGAACACTTAGACAGGAGGGCTGGGCATGCTGACTGATTGCAATGTACTACCCAAGGGTCACACTCAGAGTCACCGAGGGCAGAGATACTGGACACAGCACATGCATACACAAAGGCTGACAAGACCCACCCATTCACATAAAACACCACCCTTTCATTCACACACATACACACACACTTTATACCCTCCTGACCAGCTCTTCATCATTACAAGTCAAACTCAAGATGAAGAGAAGACAGATTACAAAACAGATGGAGTAATAGGAGACCAGATAGGAAGAGACAGGACAGGGAGCCTCGGCAGTAATCTAAATGTCCTTTACTGTGATTGTCATTGGCATTCTGATAGACTGGCATGAAGCAGTACAATATGTCAAATGATACCACTCACTGTTCAGTCTGCTGTAAAGGGTAGACCTGTTTCCATAATGTCACGGGGGGGGGGGATCTAAAAAAGATGCTTCCATCAAACAAGCAAGGTCCTGCATCCAAAGAATCCATCAAGATCACTAAATGTCTCCAGTGACAAATTCAATCAAATAGATTGTTCTTAACAGCCACAACAAAGCAAAGATACAAAAGGAAACGGAGAAGAGCTTTTTTTTTTCAACAAAATGAAAAAGATAAAGAATTTATTTCTGTGAAGGGGATTCACCTCGAGAAAAATTTCAATACTTTGCTTTTATGTTTCTTTTTTCCTTCCCCTCCTTCCTCTCCACTTTTCTTTGTCTTCTGTCAAAAACAACTTGGGCTAACATCGCAAGCTGTCACATCAAGGCCGTCCCCTGCATCTTACAAAGGGGAGAATTGTGCAGTTGGATGGATCCATGAAGCTCCCAGACACCAAACCACCATTTACACACAAGAGGTGTAGAGACTGAGGCAAAAAAGAGCTTTTTCTCGCTTTAAGCCAGTGTTAGTGGCCTGAGGACAAACACATAATGGCACAGTGAAGGAAGTTTTCCCATGCAATACCTGAACAAATAGATATGGATGAAATGCTTGGATTAAGATGTGAACTTCAACATTTTAGAAAAATGCTAACTAACGTCAACCACCAGAGAACATACAGTGCTACAGTGTAGCTGCAACATGATCACAACATGGCGCTATAAGAGCGTCTTTCATCATGTCTGAGTGGACACACACACTTTCAAACATCGGCGAATGCTTTCAACCATCAACATCATAGATGCAGATAAGTGAGCCCCCTTTTTTGTAACAACCACTGGGGAGGTGAGAGGCCTAGTAGTCAGTGACTACTCACACTACTCAGTGATCAAAGACTCCAGAAAACATGATCCATGATGGATTCTTTGAGAAGATAGGTGAAAGGAGAAGCCAGAAAAGGTAAGAAAAGAGGGAGAATTGAAAGAAACACATCGCAAAAAGCTGCAAAGGTGGGGAAAGAGAGTGAGAGGCTTAGCAACTGCCCCAGATACACAGCTTCCAATCACTTCATTTACCCTATACAGTACACCAGCGGGAGGGCAGCTTTTTTATTTTCAGAGGGCAAAAGTAATATACTGTTGATACTATACATTAAGCAAGACACTGCACAGTGAGTTAAAGAAAGCACTGAGAGAACACAATACACCACAAAGACCGCTCAGTTTCTGTTAATACACTCCTCTGTCTTGCAAACAGAAATAAGACTCTTCATGAAACCATCCTTACCAGTACATCAACGTGTGAGATAAAAAAGTGTGAAAATATTTCTCCAGTAAACAAAAGGAAGCACACCTTTCACTTCTTGTGAATAATTCTAAGTAAATGCTTGGCAATAGCACTTTTACTACCACGTTATCTCATGTTGGCTGTAATTGGTAACAGGTAATTAACAGAGTCACTGTCCTGAGACTGATTCCTACTACTGCCTTTATTCATTTTTGTTTTCTTCTGAGGATGTTGTAGGCCAAGTAAAGCTGGTCCAAGAGCCTGATCAGGTACCTGAAGCTGTAGGTTGGCCCATGTGTGGGGTATAGTGATTGTGCCTCATTAATACATGGCATTTGTTAAGAATATGCTTTTCCGCCTCCTTAAAGCAAAGATCGATTCGACAGCGCTTCCATTTTTTTTTAACCACGTCTCTACGCTTTTGTTTAATCGTGCTAGAGATACTGTTTCACTGAAAAGAAAAGCTAAGCTTTAGAGGAGACAGTCGTGATACAACAGAATGCAAACACTGGGCGAAAATGACATGATGCAAGACAGAAATTCAGTTTGACATGCCAAAGCATTTACTGCAGAGGGTTTATTACACCAGTCTCAGGCATAATGCCCTATTAGCTAATGCCAGTGCATTAAACCATAAAAACACTGCAGCTTACACTCATCTAAAGCAAGTCACTGTTGAGAATATTACATTTGTCTTATTTATGTTTAAAAAGCAAAAAAAAATAAAAAAATGATCACTGAAGTCAAATATTTATATCTGCTACAAAATCCTTTTATACTTTATTTGCTGACTCAAACAGAACTGTATGCCAACATTAGAGAAGAGAGGAAATGTTGAAAGGAAAGGGTTGATTCCCATTGAAGTGTTCACTCTGTCTATAGATTTGTCAAGAGTGGTGTCAAGACAAGTGCACCCCTGTGCTTACCTGTAATGGCACAGGGGCAGGAGGGCGGGACAGGCTATTTCAATTCAGCAGAAGTGTGTCTGAGAGGTCTAAAGTGTTAGCCCATGTCTGTGATTGCATGTGAGTATTTGTGAGTGAGAGACAAGAGAAAAAAATAGAGAAAGAGACAAAACGGTGAAGAAAAGCAAAGGACGAAACAAGTGTAAAGATTGTGCCCGGACAAAAGGCACAGGCTTAAAGTACAAAGATGACTGCATTAGAATATGAATCCAGGCCTTTGGAAACTCTTGGCTCTTAAAAGCCCCTAAAGTCAAGAGTCAACTATTATGTGCCATCAGTGGTGACACAGGGTCACAGAGCATGGATGGGGTCGGCAGCGGTGCTCACCCTCTCTCAACATGCACCATTAAACAGTTCACAGTGCACAAAACAGAGCTGTCATTCGGGTGGAAAAACAAGCTTTGTAGTGACGAGAACATTGATTTAGCTTTTTAAACAGGGTTTTTCTTGCAGAGGAAAAAAAACACTGTCAGAGAAATATTTCAATAACTATATATTTTTTTAAATCCATGGTTCTCAAACTGTGGTACATGTTCCCCCAGGGAGTACGCAAGCCACCTCTGGCAGTACTTGGAGGAAAATAAGAAATACTCTTCTACTATATATATGTGATTGGAGTGGAGCTGAGGAATTTTGACCAGAGAGTTCAGAAAATGAAACAAATGACAAAAATATATATAAAATTTAAGTCACCTTATCTCTTGCTCCATCTTAATCTCATTTCACTATACCAGTGTCTGAAGTATATGTGACGAAGAAGAGGATGATGAGAGTAGAATAAATCTGCCTGCTGTGAAAAGTCTGTAGCTGACTTTGCTTGGCCTGTTTACACCACTGTATTTAAACATTGGTGATAATGGTGTCACTTGGAGAGCTCAATAATATCTCAGCTGGTATTACCAAACCTTAAGATACAAAATGTTTTTACAGCCTATTATTGTCGCCTCACTGTCTCCTCTGATCACGTGATCATTCTCTGCCGCTGTTGCACTTTCACTTTCGAGCTCTGTCTGTTGCTGTCATGTGAAAATGATTTCAAAAACTTTTATCTTCAAACTAATAAAACAGATGGCGGGACCGTTTGTCTTATTTCCATGTTTCACACATTTTAGCAACCACGTACAATGTTTCCAGTTGAGATCGCACTAACCGTTTACATTGCTAAAACAGACTGAAAACATGCTTAATATGGGCATAGAATGCTTCAGTATTTTGTTGTTAAACCACCTCTGTAATTACCTGAAGGATGTTTTAATTGTTGCATGTTCTACTCTTAATATTAGTCAACGCTTTAGCGACTCTCTGAGTGAGATTGATTGGATAAATCAGTTGGAATTATGGGGAAAACAGGAGGCCTGCCAATCACCGATGTGTGACTGAGTGAGTTTGTGCATTTCCAGCGTGTGCGGCTGGTGGTATGCCAGCACATGTACATGTTTGCTGGCAAGTGTGTGAATCGACGCACACGTGTGAAAGTATATAGTGCTGACAGCTGGGCTTGTTCAAAAGGCTTACTGAGCATTCTGCCTGTTTTGGAAGCGACAAGCACAGTCTATCTGAACATGGATCTAAAACCTGTGTCAACAGCATAGTACAACTGGTGTAAACAGCCTCTGAGTCAACATGTGATCATGAACATACCAATGGAGGAGCAGTGTTGAACACACAAGTTAAAAAAAAATACAAAAAAAAAGGTGCTAAGGTCAGAGGTCAAGAAGACGGAGTTAACAGAGTTGGTGAAGTGTTGTTGGTGTATGTTTTTTTCTATGCACAGTGCTTTTTTTGTGTGTTCAGGTATTTACTTGTTTGTTCATGTGTGTACAATGAATGCTGCTGTGTGTATATGAGCATACAGTGCTGCACTGGATGTGTGTGTGTATGTGTGTCAACATGCATGTCAGTCAATCAGCATGTCGGCATCACAGCCCTTCACTAAATCCCAGATTAACAGTGACAGGCAGTGATCCCTCTAATTATCTCTTCCTGGACCACATGCAAATGGCAGAGCTAAACGGAGCGCAGCGATTGGCTAGGACAGCTTGGGCACCGCGGACGGGCTAATGAGCTTGGCAACAGGATATAACCTCATGATGTACCACCAAAAAAAAAAAAGAAAAAAAAAAAACTTCACCGTCTCTCTCACACACGTCATAAGAATTTTAGCTGACGGTCTCTTCCAATATGACAATCACCCAGTCACAAAGTTACGTGTCTTGAATAAATCAAAATAAAATGTTCGTCTTTCTAGAAAAAAAGACTTTTACAAAACATGTAAACATGTTGCCTGACTGAAACTTTACTGAATCAAATTTCTTACAGTCGGGCTATCACACATGCAATTGGAGGGAAAGTACTACTGTACGTACACATACTGGCAAAAAAAATCACCAAGATTTTAAAATGGATCAAGAGATTAATTCAAATCCAGCTTTTTTCAATTGCGGACTTTAGGGACGGTCAAGCCTTTCCATTCTTTTAATGATTTTGAGAGGGTCATACATGCTTTCATTTCCACCAGACTGGTGGAAATATTATTGTAATGTCCTTTATATTGGTGTCAGCCAGGCTGCCCTCTCTCGCTTGCAATTAGTCGGGAACACTGCAGAATGTCTGCTGACTGGAACACGACAGCGAGACCATATAACACCTGTGTTGGCATCTCTGCATTGGCTATTCTAAAATAAATTGTTATTTTAGAACTTTACTTACCAAGCCTTAAATGGTCTTGCTCCATCTTACCTCAGTGATCTTTTACATCCATATTCACTGTCACGATCACTGAGGTCTACAGAACAATCACGTCTTGTAGTGCCTAGATCGATGTTAAAACATTGCAGAGACAGAGCCTTTGTTGTGGTGGCCCCCAAATTGTGGAACGAGCTGCCCCCGGCCCCACATTAGACTTGCTCCCACACTGCCAGTTTTTAAACGCACTTCCCTGCGTTCCCTGACCGTGTGCATGAATTGGCGGTGTTTGCGTTTTATATATATTTTTGCTCTTGTATTGTGTGTTTTATATTGTTTTTATATAATGTTATGATATGTTTTATATTGTATATAGACAAGAGCAAGAAAAACAAGTTTATGCTCTGCCAAACTCGAAGAATTAAATATTTAAATGTGGAAAGACTCAACATGCTAACAGCTAGCCACCGGCTTACATTGTCGTTTTCTGTAATGCCTAATACTAACAAGCTGAAACACGGCCACATCGCCAACTAGCGTAGTGAACACACACACACCTAATTCAGTGTATTAACTACAAGCTAGTGCTTGTATACAGTAGTCCAAATAAAAAGCGTCGTCATGCTTCAGCCTTAGCATGACATGCTAACAAATGGTCACATTAACTATGCAGGGATACATAGTAATACACTCACAACTAGAATGACATTCTTTTGCTGATTTTTAAAGCTATAAATGGTCATGCCTGAACTTTGATTTCAGAATTGTTAGCTCGTATACATGTCAGCCTGACCTTAACTTGCCTTAGCACATATTAATCATACTTTTGTTCTTCTTTTATTCATATTAATTGATTTCTAATGATGTATCTCTCCCTGTGGCCATGTCGACTGTTTAGTTCAAACCAGCTTTGTTATTTCTTCTTGATATTTCTTCTCACTTTGAACTTCTGTTCTGTAGCTGTTATAAGAATAACAATTAGAAGTGTTAAAAATAATACTACATAAAGTCTGGAGCTTTATTATTATCTCACTGTCCACTATTATATTGACAAAATACACACAGTCAAATACCCATTTACATTTTTCCCAGTTGTTTTTAGCATACGTGTTAAATGTCGAGACTGCAGTATTGACAAAGGAAACAAAAGTGGGATTTAGTTTTGTTAGAGTGTCATCCTTTAAAACACTAATCAAATAACCAAACATATTCTGCGAGCCAGAAGCATCCTTGGTGTCACCTCCAGAGGATCGGAATAATGGTGGCACATGGAGCAGAATAGTAAGAAGAAAGAAGGATAATTCAAAAATGGACTGGAACAGACGGTCACAGTCTGGCTCTTGACAATGGACTGTAGCACTCTGCTAAAAGTCAACTCACTAAATGAGCAGGACATATGGCATCCACGTCAAACAATCCACTATGTCTTGATCTGAGTCCCAGACAGTCCAACTAAATATTTGACAAAACTGGGGGACAAAATATGGAATTCTTTTGCTGATAGAGCTCACAGAAATAAATACCCAGAGAATTTCTTAGTAGAAATTGAAATAAAGTTCCAGGAATTCAGTATGGCTGGCCACTGTGCCTTGACAATGATATTTTGTTTTTGCCATGCTACTGTAGCCATACAGCAAGTGGCACAATTGCATTTAGATATTGGAAGCAAAGCTATGAGTTTCCCCTTAAATTTTATATCATGCAAATTTTGAGCAGCCTCTGACTACGATTATTTAAATACTTTCACCAATAAACAAAAACAAAGTTTTACAATTCGTTTTTTATACAAATACAAAAATGTAATATTATTATACAAATAATGTTACATTATTACAATCATATGCATGTCGTGTTCACTTTCTTTATATAACTCATTTACCCTTGTAAGACTTTGATAATGGCCAAGTATTTTGCAAATGCCAACCATTTTTAGCACATAATATTTTCAGTTAAATTAAATAATTTGAAAATACCAATTTTCAAATCAGAAAAAGTCTAGTGATCACTTCCAGTCATGGTCTGCCCAACTTTTCCAGTTTTGTTCAAAACAATTTGACAAGGCTCAGTGGGAAATGGACAGATTCATCATGTCACTTAATTCTATATTAATATAAACCAGTCCTTTGTGTTATTAGACACATTTATGAAAAAACTTTGCTCCTAATTTTGAGTAAAAAATTAGGACATTTGCTGAACTTAAGCATCAATTCACACACATTTTTTAAAAACCTGGGTTAAATAGCTGCTCATAAGGTTCATGTAGCAAAAAGTGATCTTTCAAGATGTAGTTGAGCTATGTGAGAGGCTCCGACTGCACTGAAGTTATCATCAAAATTCTGGTGTCAGAACAAGAGAAATTCCTTCCTTTCAAAAGCATTATACTTTAGATAAAAGCATAGCTTTCTGTTGCCCTGTGGAGCACTGTCTTTATATATGTACCATCAAATACCCCAGTGTATTTGAAGAGCCTTGGGACATGCCATTTTTAATCAGGAGCAGTGGCTTTGTCTTGTGCCTGTTCCATCCAGCATTTCCATCCATCCTTGGGGGGCTTTACCATAGATTAAATGGTATTTTCCTTTAGCTCTGGTGTTCCCGAGTCTCTCCAACTATTTATTCATTCAAGGTTGGAAGTTGGAACAATAACAGATGTAGCTATTTATGTTATGAAATCATCCAAAACGACAATTTTAGAAAAGGAAATTTATTGAGGTCAGGTGCAGGAAGTTCACAATACACAGGGGATAAGCAGATAATCCTGTTGAGACGCTTGCTCTGTGGCATAAGCACTATGCACTAACAGTGCTGTCAGTGAATAGTGATATTATTGCAAGCTTTGTTCACAATTGTTACCAATTTAATCCCATTGGGAGTCAAGATTGCAGGAGTGAAATGGTGATGATATATAATATAATATAATAACCAGAAGGAGAATGGAAAAGTGATTTTCACGTGAAGGAGGCATGCACATTTACCAATGAATGGTCTGCACTGTGTCGGCAGTATGTACTGATTACCAATAATTTACAGTTTTATTTAGTTTTTAAGAGAATTTAGTTGGTGATCAATATAATTTTTGAACTATAGAGGACCACAAAGTAAAGTTTTCCATGACTACACTCGTAGCGTAGCAATGGGCAGTGATGACTGATGCCTCATGTCTGTACAATGGTTTGACCATGACCACTCTCTGAGAAGATGGATTTGCCTCGACCCTTCAGATCGTTTTTAGAGGAAGAAGACAAATATTTCAGATGTATCACACTGAGGCATCACGCTGGAGGTGAGTGGAGGTAAAGGGAGACTGAGAGATAAATACAACAGAGGGGAAAGAGAAAGGGAGGGGAGGAAAAGTGCGGCCTGCCTGCCTGCCTGGCTGACAGTTGACTCTGTTGGATGTGACTTTCACAGTCTGCTGGCGGTTTGTGTGGAAGCCATCACATCTGTGACTGGCCGTTTGATTAATGAGCCTCTCAGCTTGTCTGTGCAGTTTGAGGAGGGGCCATGGCCTTATCCCAGGCATCACTGATTTATTCGCCTTTGGAGCGAACCTCCAAATATCACACACACACACGCGCACAGAAATATAAGCGTGAACATGTACGCACACGGTCAAGACACATGTGCAGAGCGTACATGTTTTGCATATACCGTGTAGAACTTATTGCAGTGCAGATACATGCAGGCAAGCATGGAAACAGAGTTGAGTGTGCAAGCTTGTCCCTTCCTTCCACCACCTGCTTACGGCTAATGAAAACCTCACTGTGTCAGTGCTGTCCAGGGGTAGCAAAGACAAAACACACCATGTATAACCAAGCCGACAAAAGATGTATTCTGTCTACACAACACAAACCCGCGTCCCCAGCTGTCAGTCAGCAGAGGGGAAACACACAAGGAGATCGACGGGAGAAGAAAGAAGCCCTTCCTCAATGACACATCACACTCTCCTGATTTTCAAAAGTGACAAGTCTTTTGAATTTCTGGCCTTGTAAGATGGAGAGCCTGATGATGGTTCAAGAGTGTTTCTTCTATAGTTATTTTGGCATCGGCAGCAGCCCTGAAATGTCACTCTGGCTAACCTTGAAGCTCTTTCCTCCTGTGTTGTTTAATGCTTCCAAGACTACAACAACCAGCTGCTCAAAATGGTACGACAACATCACCCTTTAAGTCAGATAAATGATTCTAGAAATACATTCAGGTACATAAATGTGAATTAACATGTGCTTACCCTCATACTGGCATGTGCATGCAGCCAGACACAAACACAAAGCTGCACCAACCACGAACACACACACTCCCTCATTCCCTGAAGCATAAAGTAAGACCATTAATCCAGACACACTGAGATCCAGCTTCTCCCCAGGTTGATCAGAGTCCGTGGAGGAAGACGAACATTCTGACATATTTGTTTTTATTTTATTCCCTGAGAAAAAGACCCGCCATATGGCAGCGCCCAGGAACAGATGGCGATTGCCCACTTCCTGAAAGCACAAGCGTCTATTGCCGCAATTTAAGGAGCCGCTCAAGCAAAAGAATGCCACAGACTGGCATTTTTCCACAAACTGCTATTGTTATGGACCTGAGGGGTAACAGCAACAATAAGAAAATGCAAAAGAAATGCTTTTTTATTCAGTATTTAAAGAGTAGCTTACCATTTTTAAGCAAACAAATGTATGTGTCAATGCTGCTAGGAATGAAATAAAATTGTTAGAATCTAAATATTGCTGTAAAAAGATCACAAGTCATAATGTATTTAACTTTAAATACTGTAATGGCTGTTTTAGGAAGTCATAATGTTCCACTGGTTTTAGGAAATAGTACCTGGAGCAGTGGACTGGTCATGTAGATGTCAGGATGAATGTCCTTGGTTGAGATTAGGGCTTTATGATGGAGTGGAAAAGGCGCCCTGTGACACATGAAACTTCATCTCTCATTCCAGACTGACCTTTATCAACCGGGTCAGAGGACCTTCTCTGACACACAGATTCTAAGAAAAAGTCTCAAAAAGTCACCTTGGCAGATGACAGTTAAAATGTGACTTCCATCTGTGGCAACATACCCCACTTGTTTTGCTTTTGTTGGATGGAAAAGAAAAATGACTACAGTTCAAGAAGGCCTTGCAACACAGACTCAAAGAAGAAAGCGATGATCCAACATTCCCATGATTAATTCCAAAGAGGTTTTGTTGCTTTTGACTGTTTTCGTACAAAAGTATGTTGTGAAAGACTGACAAGTGTATAGAAGATTTTAAAGGGCGGCCAAGGACAAAGTAGAGTATAATCCAAGAAAGTCATTCACTGATCACCAAATGAAGAGAACCCATTTGGTATCAATTAGTTCTCTGTCTAGAGACAATGGGCGGCACATAACTTGAAGTCAGAGAGTGAGCAAGTGGAGACACATTTCCTGCAATTCATTCAAAGAGAAATGTCAAGAACATATTTAACCTAGGCATTCAATGTCATTTATTTTGGCATCTCAAAGGAAAACTTACTTTGAGCTAATAGAGACTTGTGTTAGAATTTAAGTGAGCAAATGCATCAGTATGGCTGAATCTGAAATATTCTGCAGTCCTATTCAGGCCTGCCCACGAAACACGGATTCTTAATACGGTTTCTTTTTCTCTTCTTTTTTCCCCGTACCACAGACACAGGTATGTGAGTGAGACCAAGCACAAAGCGAGAGCAGAAGTATTTTGGTGGCAACCAGTCCTCAAGTGGCAACCGGTTGTGACATTGCCCAAAGGAATCTGTACACCCACTTTGAAACCTTGTGATTTGGCCGGTTGACTTTTTGCAATTAGCAATTCAGAGGGGTCACCTGCAACCAACGTCCTATTGGCTGATACCAGTCAACATAGGATCATAGGAATTGTCTTGCTGTCAGATTTGACTCCCCTGTGCCTTTGTGCTTCATGGGGAGAGGTTTAATGGCAGAACACACAGCAAGTGGCAAAGAGTAGTCGTGATCCGTCAGTGACGAATACACACAGTAAAAGGGGAAAAAAACAACTAGTACCAATATTTTTTTCCACCCACTGACATTTCTTAAAGCACTTGCCCCACAAATTATAGCAGAGACGGGTAAAGATGACGACATAATTAACAGGCGACTAAAGTACCTAGAAAAGAAATATAGATTTCTATGAATTTAAAGGATGTTGGATATGCTTTAGGTAATGTGAGTGCACTGCTCAACCAAACAAATAACATTAGTCTAGTTGTTTTTAGATATTTTAAAGCAGAAATGTGAATTATTAAAGTTGAACAATTTCTGAGTCGTCACAACCTCAAGAAAGCTATCCATGCTTTAATCTCTCCCAGACTAGATTACTGTTGTATCTCCCAGTCCTCTCTTAGCTGACTCCAATTTGTGCAAAACGCAGCTGCCTATCTTTTGACTAACACAACCAGACAAGAGCACTTTACGCCTTTCCTCGTTTTTCCTCCCACGAGTCCTTAAAATCCTTGAAAGTGTGTGATTTTGAAAATAATTTAATATGTAGATAAATATCTCCCACCGCCAATGTGCTCTTCTTTGTTATGATGCCACCTACTGTTTCATGCGCCCCACATTGCCTGACGTCGAGTTATAATTACTAGCAGTGTTGTGGACACTGTACACCGTCTCTCTCTCTCTCTCTCTCTCTCTCTGCCGTTGACATGAGATTCCATGCAAAACAATGAGCGAGTAACATTAAGCAAGAGATAACAAATGACATGATGCCTGAGAAATGCATATTCCAAGATCTCCGGCTCGACAAAGAAAATTACACAGACTGGCTTGACCAAGATCCCAAGGACAATCACTTGACCAGATACTGGGTCACCATGGGTGAGGCAGATCTTACACGTTATCCTCCCATCTTAAGCTGTGTCAGCACATATGGTCCTTAAATTTGAGAAAACTGGTCCTGGAAAGTCCTTGACAAGTTATTGAATTTGATGTCATCCAAGGTATGGGAACCATGGGTAGTGCTAAAAGTGTTCTACACTTCAACTACTTCCCCTAAACCAGTCTTCCATTTTGTCGGCAAACTAGCAGGATAAAAAAAAAAAAAGTTAGCTTCCATCTATCCGTTCAAACAAAGAGCCTGACAAGACGCCAGGTCAGCCAGTCAGCCAGGCTACAAGTCAGCCAGTCAACCCTGGGGGTCCTGGGGTATAGTATTAATCAGTCTGCTTTCTGCTGAAAAGCTCAATCTGCACATGATGGATGAGCTATCACACTGAGGGAAGTAAAGTGACAGGTGACACAGAAGGACACACACACCTGTATAAATCCACTCTCCCTCCTGTCTGGCCCCCGATGTTACACTGTCAAGGTAGCAGGGTGAAAGTGTATGTGTGTGTGTTTATGTGTTTGCAGGCGCAAATGTCACAGCATGTGTCCTGCTCTGCTAATGAAGTCATCTGAGCAGTGATTTAACAGCCTGGGTGTAAAAGCCCGCCGCCCTTAACTCATAGCCTTGCTCCATTAGAATGTGATATAAACCCTGCGCACAATAACTGTCCTGCCACTGTAACAATATATAGGAGGCCAATGGGACACACTGCTAACTCACACAGAGCGGGGAGGAGAAGCAAAAAATTATTGGCTCTTTACAGAGAAGGGAAGTCATTCAAGGAGACTAAAACTTACAAGACAGAAAATACAGATCACCACTAGGTCAAGATTATAGGTCTTTTAGTACAGTATGAGGCAATGACATTATGATTCATATTGTCAAGTGTGCATGAATAATACCTGTGGTTTGCCCAGCAACTGCAGGTAGTAAGAGAGTATTTGTTGTGAAAACCTCCGTAAAAACTGCCGAGGGCACTTCAGTCTCCAGCTACGCAACAAGCATTACCCTTATCTGTGCTAACAAATGGATCAGAGGATTCAACATCAGTGAGCTTATCCCGTGAATGGCCTTCTATAGCTCGGGGGATATATTTTTGAGTCGCAGATGGATCTGAAGAGAACTCTGACAGCTTACACGTTGCCAGCCGCGAACTAACTTCCTGCTCTGCACGAGTGTCTCAAGCCATTTTCCAAATCCTCCATGAAATCTGCTCCTCTGGCCCGACAAAGAGAAGCTAATGAGGCAAATGACAAAATCTCAGAAACTCCGATTCAGTGAGATTAGGGTGAATTATATAACCTTTACCCCCCCCCCCACCCATCTTTCCTCACACTTTGGTGCTTTGTCAGTACTGACTGCTCTCTATCTCTCTTTCCCTCCCTCCTGCTCACTCCATGTCAATCACAGTCTCAAACTGTGAGTCCAATCTCTCTTCACTCGCTCTCTCTTCCTTTCTGACTTCACTCTATTTGGTATCTATTCATGAATGCCCAACACTAATTTGGCTCAGTCAAGCAATGACAGTATCTGTTTTAACATGCAACGGAGCACCATATAAGGGGCAGGAAGAAAAAGGAGTGTGTATGTGTATGTATGTGTATATATGTGTATGTGTGTATGCGTGTGAGTGTGGGAAGATGGGGCAGAGGCATGACGGCGACAAAGCTCGTCACAGCACAGCGCTGCGTACTTCACCCTTATTAGACCTGTGTCCTTGGCAGATGCAGAACTTGCCCTTTGTTATAAAGGTGTGTGTTTGCATATGTGTGTGTGTGTGTGTGTTACAATGACGGTGATTTAGAATGGATTGGGCGTAGGCGTGGAGACAAGGTGCAGTAGCCCCATGGCTCCCTGATAGCTGGCAGCGTGACAGCTGTGAATGGAGAACAGGGAACAGCCTGAAGTATTGCCATCTAATATGTGTCACATACCTGCATAAATATTTATGCCTGTTGCAGAGCAGAACAGGAGAGGGGAAGCGGGTGGATGGGACGAGAGAGGTGGACTTGGGCGAAAAACTCTTCAATCAGGTGACACCGAGATCTGAGCAGCCAGATACACCCCCCCCACCCCCGCATCCCTAACTATTCCTATATCTGTCTCAAGGCCACTAAAGAACTCAGACAGGAGGAATACCTCAAATGCCAAAATCTGCAAGAGATTTTGTCCACAACAATCACTCACATATGTGCATTTACAAAGCCGGGACGCAGTGATTCAGTATAGTAATGTAATCTAATCTAATTTTTTCCACAGCTGACTTTCTATTGCGGAGCTCTTGGCCTTTGAACATAGTGCAAGACAGAACATCTGATGAAGAGCAGCAAGGCTATACAATCCCAACTGACTGTGACTTATGCCAAAAGTTATGTTGAGTGGATTCAGAGATGTTTTTTGTTCATGTGTTCTGAGTGAAAATCTAATTTTGTGCATGTAAAGACACTAGTATGACAACACTACTACACCAGTTTGGCTTTTAATTAGTTTCAACCATGTGGGTACCATTGTTCTATTTTTTTTTTACACCATTACATGTGACCTTATTTCATGTAGTATTTATTATTATTTTTTTTAAATATATACTTTTTTTTTCTCATTTATTAGACCCAAAGTCGAGAGATTGGGCTTTTTCTGATTGACTCGCTCGCAGCTGCAGTGAATTCTTTTAATCTCTACTTTTTACATTCATCTTCATTGCTCTTTTATTTGCCCTGCTGACTTTTGTCTGATGTCTTATTCAGAGTTCAGCTTTTGTCATTTTTGGCACTGTTCCCAAGTATAATTTTTGCTATATCTTTCAAAGCCCTTTTGTAAAACTGCATTTATTAATTGTTTTCAATTCATTTCAACTGCCTGTTTGACTTGACTGTGTAAAGCACTTTAGGGTGCATCTTTGTATAAAATGTGTTAAATAAATAAAGATTATTATGATTATTATGATATTACTGACACAACACATCCCTCTGTGGAGGAGTGAGGCTTCCATGTCAAGCAAAGTCCCCAAAAAAACAAAACAACTTGTGAGGATCATAATGAAATCACAAAAAAATAAATAAATAAATAAAAATCCAACACTTCCATTTGCACACACACAATCACACTGGGGTCAGCGAATATGTGTTTATGTAACAAGAGAAAATCCTGTTTTACCTGTTGGCGAGCAGAATTTTGAAGGTGACCTGACTCGTGCCCTGATAGGCTGACAGCAGCCTTGGCCAGTCCCATGCCCGGTCCACCACGGCACTCTGTTGATGTATGAGGATAGCACATTGTTAGTTATTAATCAGGGTTAATACCATCAGTGCATTACTGCTCCAGCTGGGACCCACTAACAAAGGAGGAGGGGGGTCCCCAGTGCAGGCCACTGACACTGAGCGATCAATCATGTCCGCACAAGAAGGTTTTTATTCCAATAAGACAGCAATTAATTTATAAATCCATTTGGGGGGATGTAGCCATCATTTATAGGAAGATAAATCAATTTTGGGAGGGAGTCGTTACTCTTCTGAATGCGCCGTTCTTTTTTTACCTCAAACATCCCTCCCCTCTTCTCTCTCTCTCTCCCCTTTCTTCTGTACTTAGACAAACACTCATGCTCAGATGTACTTGCACCATATTGGGAAAGCAAATAAAAATCAGATTGCTTTGATTGCCAAAATGTCACTCTCAACTCCAGGCTGAGTTTTATTGACTAAAGTAAAAGAACTCCACTTCTTTCCTCCATCCATCCCTCTCTCTGCTCTTTCCTCATAGGTGATTGATGGATGGAACTTTTTTCCCCTCCTCCTCCCTCCATTTTATTTGACAAACAACACAGCCACCTGAAGCGAAGACAGCATTTTAATCATTCTCTTAATAGGATGTTTCTATGCAAAGCTATGCAGCCTCGTGATAAGCCAAAAGCAGGCAAAGCCTTAGGATTAAAATGTGTCTGTTATTCCAAAACAATAGTGGCAACACAACTACATTACAAGGGATCGCAAACGTATAAACACTGTATAAACAATCCATTTCTATAAAGAAGAAAGAAACACACTAGCCTGCACCGAGGAAACACTGACCTTTATCGACCATTTTGTGCGATATCAATGTGTTACTCTTGATAGTACGATAAAAATAACCTTATTGAACCTGGAGGAAGATGTGTCCCCTTTAAGAAAAGAAAATAATCTAACAATTAGGTTAACATCATGGTGGTACTCCTGGGGATAAGCTTGGGTTAAAAAGGATATACAGCTCAAAGCTCCACAGAAGTGCACTTCAAGACCGCACTCTCCCTTTAACATTAATCACTTTTTACGAAAAAAGAAACTCCTCTCATCTTTTCACCTTTACAGTGCTCTTTTCTTTCTGCCAACCTGACTCCTGCATGGAAAAGGCAGCGACCTATGGAGAATAGGGAAACCGAGCCCCAGAAAGACCTTGCAAACTTCAGAGAGAGCCAGAGTATCCAGTTCAGTAGAGACTCAAACACTTTCTAACCTTCAGCTTTAAGTCTCTCACCTTTGGAGAAAGTTAACATCCGCATGAAGAAACTCAAATAATTAGTACAAAAGAATTTTACTGAATAAATATAAACTAAAGGCGGAACACATATAGAAACCTCTGCCGAGACTGCTCAGATTCCTGTAGTGTCAATGTAGATCAAGATCCAGCTTTTTATACTGAGGTTTTCAGTTATTAATGAAAACAAAAGCCATAACCTACAAAAACAGACCTCATTGGCAGAGGATAAAATGATGATAGCTGAAAAAAGTCTTGGCAAACCTGATCCAACTTTTTCTTGCCAATGTGGTCAAACTGGTGGAGAGGGTTGAATTTGACAGGACTGTCAGAGCCAAAGTGAAAGTTCACCATGTCATTAGTCAAGTCTGTGCCTCCACTCAGTTTCGACAGCAACATTTCCTGTATCCAACATTAAAGATCGAAACAAAGGACAGACAGACAGACAAAACATGTGAGAATGAAGCTTTAACATTGTTTTCACAGTAATACATTTAATGAAATGGTCTGAAATGTTGTTTTAACTGGCACCGGGTTTGATTATTACTTATTTATTTACTTATTTAGAAATAACTCTTCCTGGGGTCCACACACAAGTTACACTAAATACAACACCTCATTAACTTCTCAAAACATTTGAAAAGAATAACAATTACAGTATAAACAATGACATTTTCATGAAAAGAAAAGGAAGATTTAGGTTTTGCCATCCATCTCAACATCATACACGTCATACATGATTTCTGCTGCAAATTTCCCAGACAAGAAAATGGTCTTCATCCGCATAAGCTCTGATTTACAAAACTAAAATTAAGCTGTTCTGATATAAAGAATTGAACAGTTTTTAGCAACATTTGCTGTAGTTACTTCATACTGGTGCCTCGCGAGACATTCAGTAAAATAATAAGTGTGTGGTTGTACAGTATGTCTCAACGTGTGTTTCGTGTACATGGGCTCCCTGGTGTGAATCCACTACATTCCCATCCGTCAGCTTGACATGACTTACGAACCCCTTCCTCCATCCACCTCACCACCAGCCTGGTCTGTCCCTGACCTGTGCGTTCTTGCCTCAACCTTGGGTGGATGGAGATACTGGAACTGCCAAGAGGGTAAGTGAGAGCCTGCTTTGCTATGCCATTCACATTCCCTCAAATTGCTACATAGCTGTTTATGGATTCCATCAACAGCAGCATAATTTATATGGTGCTTATGATTGTGTTATTCCATGCTGTGACCTAACAGACGGCCTATAGGATGAGTCAGTAACACTGAGCACCACCTAGATGTTCAGACCACACTTGTAACCTGGAAAGAACTTTATATGATAGTGAAATGGAAGTAACTTGCAACTTTCCATAAAATTGACAGACTTTAACAGACAAATGCGCCCAAGTTCACAGTCTGTCATTAGCCCCCTACAATGGTCACAAGTTCAATCAGTGCAAACTTTTCCTTCTGAATATATGAACATTATTTTTTCCCTCCATGAGATCAAGAAATGAAATTACAGATAGATACAGATTTAAGTCTATGTGCTATTGTGAGAGCTTTAAGCCATGTTTCCACTAAGTGGAATGGTTTGGTACAGTATGGTAGGTTTTCTCCTTTTTTTTTATTTTTTATTTTTTGGCTTTTCCATTAGGAATGGTACCAAAATAACATCCCCAACTGTTCTTTGGTACCCTTCTCTTGGGTTATGAGAGTAAAATGATACAGCATAGTTGTAAAACATCACTTCACTTTTTTCCTAGGGGTCGTCACAGTGGAATAATCTGCCTTCATCTTGTCCATTCCCTTGTGCACCTGTAACTCCATGTGGTGAGCATATAACATCAGACATCACAGTAGGTTTGCACTCTTGAGGTCTCCTGAACAGCATAAGATCTGAACTAGCAGAATGCAAATACACACACATGCACACACACACGCGTGTACCCTGCACCCTCTGTCTCTCCCTCCTGAACAGCCTGCGGCCTCAGGCCAGCAGCCACCTAATTGCTGGGGAGAGGGAGTGCTTCCCTACCTCATTGCCTTGGATGATGTGATAGATCTGCCTCAGGTAGTCACTGCCACCTGCTTTATGGCACAGCTCCAGCAGCATCAGGCCTATTTTCTGCTCAGTCAGTTCATCCGCAGCGACTCCGCTCTCCCCATCTCGCTCAAAGATGCTAAAAAGAGACACAGAGTTGGTAGAAGAAGGAGATGGGAGAAGGGAGCACATAAAGACACACAGTGAGGCACAGACGAAACCATGAGGAAGAACGTGCATCAGAACACCACAACTGGCTGAGGAAGTACTTTCCAGCTTAAAGGGCAATTTGTGGTGAAATTTTGAAATGTACTGTACACGGGAAAATTAAGTGAATCTCATCTCTTGGGTTTAAAATTAAATATTCTTTTTAGCTTTTAGAGCAAATGTACACTCCAGTGGACAAAGTTAAAATGTAATTCTGGGACAAGAGCATAAAAGAAATCAAGGCGAATACGGAAATACAAATTGTTGATGGTACATGGGTACATGACAAAATAATTTTCGCCTTTTTCATCGCTATTCATGAGATACATGGGGGATTTTGGCCGAAGGATGCTGCTGCGCTAGAAATGATTTGTGTATGTGTTGGTTAGTGTGTATATGTGTGTGTGTAATTGTGTGTCAAGGTCCTCATGCATGTACAGTTCCCAACCCTGGCAGACACCGGCATAATTTTCCTGCCCTTCCTTGTATGGATGGATATCACACTACCGTCCATCAAACCTTCTCCTTCACATACACTTCCTGTCATTGTTCTCTCTCTCCGCTCTTCCCTTTTGTAATTATAAGGTGGCAGAAATGGTGTTGGCTGTCAGAGCGCCATTGGCTGCTTGACATTGAGAGTGGCAAAGGAAGAGGAGTCCCGTCTCGTCCACGTACGTACATCCCCTCATTCCGTTTCTTGGCGGGCCCGGCGGTGGTGTTGTCGGCGATGGTGGCTGTGCATCCGTGTCAGCACCTGCACTGTATCCTTTCCTGTCCATCACTGTGCAGGTGAAGCAGATGATTGGATTCAGTCAGCGGGGTGATTAATGAGGGCCCCTCTGGATTTGGGACAGCCTATCAATCATGTCATTAGGGCCAATGTGCCCTGAAAGAGGCAGACCTCCGCCAAGGAATAACTGCATTCATCTTCATCTGTGTATGCATCCCGTCAGCCCAGCCAGGGTCACCATGATGGAGAACAATAATCTTCTCCTCTACAAATTACTTTGCAAAGACAAGGTGGGTGGTGTGTGAGTGTGTATGTGGGGGGGGGGAATTACAGTTGAGAGAGGAAGGAGGGAAATTGAGATGAGGGAACTGAGATGGGGGGGCGCGTGAGGGGGCAAGTGCTCTTTGTAATGGGTGGTTTGTATGTGTTTTATGTGTGTGGATATGTTTTTTGTTGCCTCTTTAGGACAATTTCTTTTTCAGGACCAGTAGTCCTCATGGGGACTAAAACCTGGTCCAACAGTTTTGGCAAAAGTTTGGAATAAGGTATGCATTGCATTTAGATAAATGTTAGGGTTAGACAGTAAGTGGTTATGGTTAAGGATAAGGCTCAGGCTTTGGTAAGACTGTCCAAATGAATAAAAGTCAGTGCAGAGTCCTAACAAGAGTAGCTTCCGCAAACCTGTGCGTGTGTGTGTTCTCATTTTATTGACTCTTTAGAAGTATTCCTGGTATAAACACTGACTTTTTCAGGACTACTACTAATGGTTAAATGGTTAAAGTTAGGAATAAGGCTTTGAATAGGCTGTCCAAATGAATAGAAGTCAATTCAATGTCCTATCAAGCATAGTGGCAACATTTAATCTGTGTGTGTGTGAGAGAGAGAGAGTTTGTAAGTGAAGTGCTACTTATTTTTGGACTTGAAACATCCACTTCTCTCTCAGTCTCTCTCTCTTTCTTTGTCTCTCTCTCTCTCTCTCTCTCTCTCCCTCTCTCTTTCTGACAATGTATTGTGATTGTTTACAAGCCAGGCGTCACATCCCTGTGAAGGTTAGTTTAATGAATAGTAATGATCCCACTGAATGCCTCCGACAGGTGATACATAATCACTGTTCTTTCACTTTTCCACTCAACCCCCTCCTCCCCCTTTCCGGCCCCTCCACCCCTCCGTCTCTTCTTTCTTTTTTTCTGCTGAAGTTCCTGTCACTGAAACAGACAGCATTTCCTAGAACCGACCATAATCCACTCAGTGTTTTTATGTATTTCATTCTTCTTCTTTCTTTTTAATTGCACATGTTGTGTTATGGCACCGAATCACCTTTTTATGAGGATAGATGCATCCAGACTTTGTTATGATGAAGTAAGCGACCAGAGACACAATTTCTGGGAATGAGCAACAAAATGTAGAGCCAAAGGTCACAGATCAGCCCAAAGTGAAAGCTGTTTTCCCATCACTCCAGCCCGCAGTCCACTCAGTCAGACAGCATGTCCATCATTTACCACAACAAACACATCTGACATTCATTAATCCTACTCACAGAGCTTTCAGTGGAAAAGTGATCTTGATGATACATCAGAATTTTGATGCTTTTTTATTGTTTTACTATCAATACTGAATATCAAGTATCTAAATACACCACCAGTCAGTTTGATCAGTTTGAACCTCCTCCTTCATCACACTATCAACCCTTTAAACCTTACTCTTGATAAAATACTAAAACTGTGTAATGCAAAATTCATTTTACAAAAAGCAGAGAGAGGTAGCCTGAATAAAATAAATGCTTATTTTTCACTGAAGGTGAACCAGAATAATCAATACTAACAGCGAGTAATGATGGAAAACGCATTTACTGCACTTTCATGAATGAATGAAGACATTAATATTAACTGCATCAATACCATTATGACCTTGACCTCTTGCTGAATCCCTGCGGTTGACCTCTTACCTGTCTGAGCAGAGCTTGCGGGCTTTCTGCAGCTGCATGTTTGTCCATTTGGGTCTTTTTTCATCCAGAGCCTGCAGCACTTTGAGCACTGTGGGTTTGGGGACGCCCTGTCAGACATGAAAAAGAGAATAACCTCAATATCATGATTTATCAGTGTTTTAAATATATAACGTATACCAGTATACACATTTAAGGATTCATTTCAACACTCATACCTTAACTGCAATTGTGATTAACTCCCCTTATTATTGTTTTTAAAAAAACAATTTTATAATCCGTAGTGGGGCTGTCACTTTTATCAAAAATTCAGAAATCTGTTCAAACTAAGTGGGAAATGTTCAAAATTGAACATTAACAAACAACGTTAATTCAACATATACAGCCCAGTAGTGTATCAGACTGTCTGAAGTAATTAGTGCATGGTCCAGCAGAGGGTGTTGTGAGCTTAGCTCTCAAATCAGAATGTCTTCTTGATACATCAAAAAAAAATAATAATAATAGGAAAGTGACGTTATGCTGATTTTATGTGAAACAAAAAAAGCAAATCCTTCCTCCTGAGCAGAAATTTACTGACACCAAAGAATCTTCAAAGAAGCATGTGGCAGTATTTCAGGTCACCTGACTCTGTCACTGTGAACTGCCATGTTGGCAGCCTAAGATACGGCAAAAAATGGACGGAGACCAGTGCTGGATTCAACCTGTCAGAGTTCACTGTGCATTTTCAGTGCGTGCAACAACTATCCACCATCTTCACCATCTTCATCTTTATGATGAAAATAGCTGGCAAAGAGTTGAGTAGCCTGAAATATTGTCTGATTTCTGTGCTGTCTAGTATATGAGTTAGCTCTATACTGTAAATGGCAAAGTAATGAGATAAAATAATTATAATAATAGTAAATTATGTCTAATTTGTGTGTGTGTGTGCAGGCAAGAGAATACCCAAATATCGTCAAAGCAATAGCTTGTCATGTTATAATTGGTCCAACTCGATTTTTGGAAAAAAGTGACAGCCCTATCCTTAGCCCTTACTTTCTGTTGAATGTCAATGGCAGCCTGGAGACACTCAGCCAGCAGAGACAGTCGATCCTTTGCCCCACGGTCCAGTGTCAGCTCACTGACTTGTTCCAGTGTGTCTGCTTCCTCCAAGCTCTGGATTAGGCAGCCTAGCAAGGCCCAGAGCAAAAGGCCCAGCAAGCGCAGCTGCCCGGAATGCTGGGAGAGGTGCTTCTCTGCCTCTTGGAACAGAAAGCGAATGGGAAGAGGCACAGACGCTACAGCCAAGGGCAGGTTGGTGAAAATGAAAGACAAGGCTTGAACAAGCAGGGATATGACCGCTGAAAGGAGGAAGAAGTGTTAGCTGTTAGTTTTGGAGAACAGTCCTTGTGTTTATGAAAACGTGACACCAAGTCAGTGCATACACTTAGTGGCAGTCTCCTTTCCCCATGATTCCTTTGGGGTATAGTTCCACTCCTTGGGTAATTTTGCCAGGACACTCCCTGGTATATTCTGCTTGACCAAGGCTCCACTCAGCTGTTCCGTGGCTGGCCAACCCATCACCATGGAGACCAGATGTGCCAGGAGGCTGTGGGTAGATTTGGTGACTATTGCCCGAACACAGGTTATTACCACAGATGCCGTCTGTGTTGTGTCTGTCAAACAGGGCAAAATAAAGGAGCAGGTAAAGATGAGTGACCATAAGACTTAACACCAGACCAACTGATTGTAATGATTGAAATAAAAAAAAACAAAACAATGAACATACACAACGTTTTAAAGTTAGACCTTGGGAAGTGTGGTGCTACTAGAGGATGCAAGCCACATTTGAGAGTGTATTTTAGCTTATTTGAAGAAGAGAGCATTTCTGGTAAAGGTTATCTCATTCTGTTGAATTTAGAAAGCATATGTGTGTATAGCCTGCAGTAAAAATAACCTGTTTTTAATTGTTTGAGAAGTATAGATGCTGTGAAAAGAGGGCCCCATTGCTACGGGTAAGAACATTTAATAGGATTTTATTAGAAACGTATTCTATTACTATAAAAATGCTTTAAATCATAGCAACACTAAGCAACATTTGTGGGTGAAGTTGCATGTTGCAGCTGATGCAGAACCCATGCAGTCTTCATTTAGCAGCAAAACTTATCATGTAATAAGAATATTCTTCAATTTCTGCTGGATAAAAAAAATAATGTCACCAGGTAAATTTCACAAACTGGACATTAAAACCATAAAACCTTTGGTTAAATAGTATGTATGTCTACATAAAAAGAAGGGTAGCTGATGTGATGATTAAGTGGGCTACATTATTTAATTATCTTATACATTTGTACAGTATACAAGTGGAACAGATGTAGGTTAACCATGAGGAGGTGATTCCACTGGCTGATAAAAGGAATGGAATGGCTTCTCGCTTGATTTCGAAAATCAGTAAATATTCACCTGAGAAGTAAATGGTCTAAATTGTTAGATTTGGGTCTTAATTTTGTAAGTTATGTTTCCATTTTAATGAAAATAGATGATAAAGCATGGCACATGTGAGTGGAAACTACTGAAGAGCTGCCTGGCTGCAGATGAACACTGAGAATTTCCTGTTTCAAAAACTGACATGGTGCCTGACAAGTTTCAAACCTCAAGGCTTCACAAAAGGAGTTTGTTTTGCAACCGAAAAGGCTATATGTCTTTTTTATGTACAGTCTATGATTACAGTTACTGTAGTCCACCTACACTATATGGACAAGTCTGTTGGGAGACCTGAGCATTACACCAACAGGGACTGTAATGAAGTATTCATATACAAACTGTATACAGTGCTTTAATATGGAGTTGGTCCCTTTTGCAGCTATAAAAGCTTGCACTCTTTTTGGAAGACTTTACTCACGATTTTGAAGAGTTAATATGGGAATTTGTGCTCATTCATTCTGTAAAGCATTTATGAGTTCAGGCACTGATGTTCGATGAGAAGGTCTGGCTCGCAATCTCTGTTCCACTTCATCCCAAAGGTGCTCGATGAGGTTGAGGTCAGGGCTCTATGCGGGCCAGTCAAGTTCTTCTACACTAAACTCATCAAACTATGTCTTTACAGTTCTTGTTTTGTGTACTGGGGTACATGTTGAAATAGAAAAGGGCCTTCCTGAAGCTGTTGCCACAAAGTTGATGCACAGAATTGTCCAAAATGTCTTGGTATGTTGAAGTGTTAAGATTGTCCTTCACTGGAGATAAGGGGCCGAGACCAAAGTCTGAATTCAATATATAACTGGTGTGGCCAAATACTTTATCCATATAGTGTAGTTACTTTGTAGTGTTATCAGTCTGTAAGAAATTATTCAAAATTATGACCAATAAGAAATACCATATCGGCACTTAAAGGAAATATTATCCAGTTTAATTCAGATACACTAAATTAAAGCATGTGGCCCCAAAGTTTAAATCTCACAACTTTCTCAAGGCACATGGAATCGTTTATCGCTTCTGGATCATTTGCTCTCATGACCCTTATATATCTGACATATACGTACTTCAGACACTGGTAAGATAAAATAAGATTAAGATCAAACAAGAGATAAAGTGGCTCATTATTATTTATTGAATTCTTTTTGTTACTTCTTTTATTTTCTATGCACTCACGTCAAAATTCCTCAGCTCCACTCCAATCACATGCCCTGGTATATACTGTAGAACAGTATTTCTGATTTTCCTCCAAGTACCACCAGCTCGGGTACCACTGGCGGTACACGTACCACAGTTTGAGAACTACGTGTGGCAGCCATAAACACAGGTCAGCAGTAAGAATCCATGTGCATGTGCACTGAAAATCTCTGGGGTCACCTGTAATGTGTCACCTTAGCTGCACGGCAAAACATTATACAGTTTATCAGATGAGAAGCAATCTGTAGCAGGTAAGAGCTAGACCCATTTTTCAAAGATTTCAGACTTCATACCACCTGCTCGTGTATTGACAAGTGTATTGATTTGAAACAGCGTGATGAAACATCAGTGTAAGTGCAGAAAGAGCGAAACTGTGAGTTAACTTCGTGAACAGTTTAAACGGAAATAAGGCCACTGTGGGTATCCTGTAACCAAAATTATAATATAGAGCTCTGACACAGGCCAATAATTAAACTAATTACTCTGTGAGGATAAATGGTTGATTGGATGAGTATGAGAATTTCTCTGTAGCACACTCTATCTCCTTTTTGCTCTCTCCCTCCGTCCACCCCTCCCTTGCTCTGTCTCCATCCAAATACTTTTTTTTCCAATCATCCTAATTTATGCTACAATAATTAACACTCACACAGGATAAAAAAAAAAAATCACCACCAAAAAGAAGCCCCAAACTCCTCAAGAGTTCTGATTAAGCTCTGCGCCAGAGAGACAGAGGCGGAAAGAAAGAGTTGGGGAGTTAATTGCAGCCTCTGTAACAGTATATTAAAGTCATGTTTTAGCTCATGTTCATACGATGTCAACACTGGCCACAAAAAAAAAAAGAGAGAAAGAGAGAGAAAGATGAGTAGATATTAGTCATGAGCAGATTTACTCACACATTTACAGGCATTTCATTTCCTGTTTTCTAAACAAGAAACAGCTCGGTCTCAATATTTTGGGAGGTGATAGAGTAAACATTTTTTCCCAGTTCATTATGAAATGAGAATGTCATAATGAGCTTTTTTTTTTTTTTTACTTTGTAGCACAGAGTTGATAAATGATACACTATGAGCAAAACAAACTGTGAAAAAAAAGTAGCTCACTCTGCATCAAAAAGATTTTTGTACCAGAAAATTATTATTTATTTGAATTAAATTTAATATTGTATAACAATATGGCAAAAGTATTTTACTATTTTTGTAATACAGAGTTAATGGTAAATTAACACATTATTTGTAAGTAAATATTGATCATGGCGTCATATTTTAAAGCACATGGCAGGCAAGGCGGTACAGTAGATTCGGGCTGAAACAGTTACTCAATTCATATATTATTAATCGATTAGTTCGATCAGCTTCTGAAATGTGAATATTTTCTGTTTTCTTTGCTCCATGTAACAAAGAAATCGTCAAAACCGAGTCATTTTGGTTTGTGGACAAGACAAGACATTTTACAGCATCATCATTTACAGGTTTGAGAAACACTGATCGACATTAGTCAGTTAATCGAAAAAAAATTAACAGATCAATCGATTATGAAAATACACAATATGACATCTATTATACAGTTTGAAAAGTGCAGGCTAGAAAGTCGGATGGACGAAGGAGTTAGCTTTACAACTCTGCTAGTTGTGAAGAAAAACTTAGATTGAATGTAGTCTATAGGGAATAGAGCCTCACTTGGTTTATAATGACAGTAAACATATTCCTGAAGAGATAATGGTCTCAATCACTACTTTCTTTAGTAGGACATGATGTCAAATTTGTAATTGTAAATTATGTTCCTATTTAGGGAATAACAGACAATAAAGCACGGGATATAAAAGTGGACACTATCAGGTGATAGCTACTGTCCAAGTGGTGCCTCATTGTAGGTGATGTTTGTGAACGTCTGTCGCAGTTTCAGTGAAATCATAAATTGGGAGTTGATTTTGCAACAGGAATGCTACGTCTATTTTATACTCTATGAGTGATACACTCCATAACCAATCAGTATGATATCAGTCTGTGGTGAAGATCCCTAAACTACAGCTTGACACAACACCAAGTTGTAACTTACCTGCCAGTGTGTAGAGATGCTCCCAAACATGTGCCCTCTCCAGATATGGCTGAAGGGCCTGAGTCAAAGCCTTGGGAACATTATTCAAACAAATGAAAATGTTGAACAATGCGACTATAAAGTTGTTTCCTCCTTGGCAACTCTCTGTAGACATTTCTGAGGCACTATCCTGGAAAAAATCTGAGGGAAAAAAAAATAAAACAATCAGTGTCACCAAGCACTTTTACCCAAACATATTCAAAGAAATGTTGAAATAAAGCCTTGTGTTAGTTGATGCAGGTCAGGGTGGCCATGCACCCTCCATAACAACACAACAACAAATGTTTTTTGAATAATGATTCAGAAAATCTCTGGCTTATGGCGGTCAGTTGGGAAGGATGTAAAACCCCATCCTGTAAAACAGCAACTTGATTTCTTTGCACAAAAACATATTGGAAAATGTCAAGGCTGCCATACCTGACACATGTTTAGAGAAAAGGTGAACAAAATGCATTGTTGAATAGAAGGGGAAGAAAAACCCACATCTGTGTTAGATGGAGAAAAAGAAAAAACAGACCAAGAAAGAAAAAGAAACAGATTTCCAACCCCCTGGTTTTGGGATCTACAGCACATGGAGGCAGGAAGTGAAAAGGAAGAGGTTTTGACAGGGTTTCCTTGTGGGGGTTGCTGTCTAAGCACATGGGCTGAGGATGGAGGAGTGTGCGTTTGTAACCCATATGTATTTCTATGTATATGTTGTGTGTGCGTTAAGTTGACAGCGGTTCTTGAGGAAAGGCCCATTGCTCCAGAGGTGGCAGACATCCAGCAGTCTGTCAGTCTACAGTGTGGGAGATGACAGCTATCTGACTGGAGAATGCAGTCAATGAGGGGGCGCTGTGATGGAAGGAAGAAAAGAAACTAAAAATCACAAGACCAGATTAGCTTCTGCGTCGAAATAATATCCGTTAGTACCACACATGAAAGAAACATTACCACCACACGAGGTCTAAATGATTTCCTCTGTTTCCCCGGCTGTGTTCAGTTTACCAGCCACATTGTTCATTAAAAAATCGGATTTAATGGTTCACAGTCTTAACTATAAGGGTCTGCCATCTGAATGTGACTGCCCTCTTCAACGGCATGGATGAAGTGCATCATCAGTAACAGCAGAAAATATCATAATTTTGAGAAGTATTGAAGAGGGACAGGGATGAGATGAAGATGGGTTGTGATAAGGGGTGTTTTTCATTTTTTCTCTTTCGTTTTGTTCCATATCTGGGATATCTGTTGTATATTTAATATTTGTGAATATAATTTGGGTTGTACAAGTTTCTTCTTATTTTAACACATTAATTCTTTCATTCAGGTGAGATTCAGCTCTAACTGGATGGCAGTCTCTGCAACACTCATGTGCATGAATGTAGACAAAGAGCTGCATGGATATAATCGCATGACCTTATACTGGATATACAGTATATGTGAAACGTATCCGAAAGTAACACGAATCTGATTTGAAAATCCCAACTGACATTTGGATTCCTGCGTCCATACAGCCATGAAAAGAAAATCAGATCTGAGTCACATCAATGGAAAAATGGATATGAGTCACTTCAGTCTGGTGATCTGGACATGGCTGCTGTCTCTATCACAGCAGCCATGTCCTTTTTCTTCCACTATCTCACATATCTCTCTCTCTCTCTCTCTCACACACGCACACAAACACACACGTGGTCAAGCACCCTGACCTACAATCAGTCTAGTCAGCAGCATTATGTTGGTTCCACTGGCATCTCGTTCTCTGCCTGTCTAGTAATTGGTCCTTAAGGAGAGGGTTATCTGGATATCACTGCTGCAGCTGCAGAGGTCCAAGGAAACAGGGGTGACTAACATTAATTTCCACTTGGGGTTCTGGAGAGCATGACAGGTTAACTAGGTGCCTTTTAATAATGATCCCATTATGGCGCAGCAGATGACTTCACAGAAACAGATGACAGTGCTCTGCCACATCTCTGCAGAGTCTCCACTCCTGCTGCAGCAGCACACAATAACTCCAGTGTGTTGGTGTTTCTCTGTCAATTTGTCAGTTGCTCTCGTTCTATTCTTCCTCACTCCTCTGTCCCTCCTTCCCTGTCCTTAAGCTTATCCAGCTTTGATACATAGCCAATACATACACCTGTTTATCTTCCGGACAACCAGTCAACCAGTCACAGAGGCCCTCTCTCTGTGAACCTCAGTAATTGGAAGCAGACACACTGATCATAATAAAAAGGCTGTGCAGGCATGTGTGTGTGTGTGTGTGTGTGTGTGTGTAGACCAGAGAATAGTGTTTGTTTGATCAATTTTATCACATGGTAAATACATTAACTATATATGTTATGAGCCACACGGAGACATTGTTCACTTTAATACACATCTTTTAACCAGTTACATTTCTACTTTATAGATTTCGAACTTTTAATAAGAACTCCCTCCAAAAAAACAACATGGTATTCTTTAACCAGCCATTAACTTATTTTTGAGAATGATAGGGCTAGATAATGCAGTGGATTATTATTATATTATTATTAATAATAATAATAATGAATTAATTAATAAATAAAACACTGTCCTGTTCTTCCATAAAATTAAGACCAAGGGAACTCTTGAGATACTGCCTTGTTTTCTTTTTTGATAATGGTGAGTCTTTGATAATTTTACATTTCCCAGACATGATATTTTGTTGTACAGATGCTGACAACAGGGATGCAATAAGGCGTAGCCGCTAACTGACCTGCGATGAGACGCAGTAATGGTCACAGAAGTTCAGTGGTCACAGAAATATTAGTAATAGCTTAATACATGTAAAAGTGAACCAAAAAAAATTCGGTTGGTACTGAGTTCTGATTATCCAGTAGAATGTGTGATTGGGATTTTCTACATATAATATGCACAAATATCATTTTAATAACCTCAGAACCTCCAAGGTTGGGTCAAAGACCATGGTATAGACATGTCTACATCCTGCACTGATTTGATGCCTTATGATTGGCTGATGAGATATTTTCCCTAACAAGCAGTAGAACAGGTGTACACAATAAAGTGGGCAGAGAGTGTATATACAAATGGGGGAGTGCAGCCCCTCATGGAAGTGTAGACATTCAGTCAAGCTGTTCCTTTTGTCTGTCTGCTTCCTGGTTAATTAGCACGTCACCAAGATAACGCGCAAGAGTCAGCGCTTCCAACGTTGATTTACGGCAGCGTGCAGGGCGAAGCATTGCAGAGCCTCTGAGCCAGACTCAGACCAAGCGAGAGAATGAGACAGTGAAAGTTGTTATTAATGAGGTCGCTATAATGTGAATTAATGTGCGAGTGCACAACAGTCTTTAAAGGTTAGACTGTTGCTGGTGCGGAGGAGAGTAGAAGTAAGGGAAAATCTTTAAAGGTCAGCCTGTGTGCTCCGCCTGGGCATGTTGAGTGTTTATTACTGCGCTCTATTGATTTAGTGATGATGATGACCAAGGAAATGATGATGATGGCAAAGATGCTGATGATAACTTCATAAAATTGATAGAGCTCATCTAAGGTCTATATAATTCGCTTAGGATCTTAAAGCGCCATAATTAAGTCACTGGTAAACACACTCCCATACACAGCAACTGTTGCTATGTGGGCCTGATGGTGAAGTTTATATTTAAAACTGTAACTTTTTATTGTTAACAAATTAAATAAATAAATTACATTTAAACCACTATCAAATGCTGATCATGTTACATGACAAGATTTTTGTCAAAACAAAACAAAGCCAAAATAATATCAACAACAACAAAACTTAACGAACATTATAAGCTTCTAAGGTGATACATGTACATTTATATTTCACTTTTACAATTTAAGGAAGTCAAACAATTGGAGATTTAGTAATCAGACAGCACGCACAGACAATATCATATAACAGTTCATTCACTCTGAGGAAGCAGACTTACGAGAGTTTTCCAGGAGCATTCTGGGCAGGTGACAATCTCTGTACAGCAGCATTCGTAGGAGCAACTTGGGATTGCATCCAGGGTCAGAGGTCAGCAGTCTCAGCTGACATGCTATGGCTGACTGGCCCTCAAACCCGTTTCTGAGAGTCAAAAAAAGGAAAAACAAAAACTTGACAGCTCTGCAGAGTCAGGTGAGTGTACAGAGAGCATTCCATTTAACATGATGCAACAGCTAAGAAAAAACAAAGAGGGATCGCAGTTGTGTTTGATGACAGTCTGGGAGGAAATAACGTGTTGATGCCACAAGCGTAACTTCCTCCTGTGTCATTCACTCCATGACACAAGCTTAGTCTGCAAATGCTTTCACTCTTGCTGACTTACAGCCTGCACCGGGAAGGAATTAGCCCTAATCTTGGCCAGCTAAAAGCAAATTAACATTTGGTAGTCAGCCAAATACATGAATATACAGCACTACCCCACTCCTACATCTTTTGTATAAGCAAGAGGCGGCAGCCAGGTGTGGGTAATGAGCCGTAACTTTGGTGTGTGTGCGCACATACACAAACCAAGGAACTTTGTTGTTATGAATGCGTGCAAGTGTGAGAGCATGCTGACATGTGTGTGCCTGCGTGTTACTTTATACGTCTCAATAAAATCTAATGGCAGGAATGGTCAGAGTTTGTCTGAGGAGCAAAAAGCGGGAGGCGGTACAGGGGGTATCTGCCCAGAAATTAGCCATTCTACTTGAGCCGGAGAGCTGGAGCAGGGTGCACCCTGCAGCTTGACTGAGGAAAACTATTCCCTGATCTGACAGCACAATTTATGATGTCACTGGGACTGCAAATCCAGGAGAAATCCTCTTTTAACTGCTCTGATAAATCTACCCGTCTACAGCACAGGGTCAGCTTACAGAACCAAGACACACGGATACAGAGATACACACACACAGAGTGAATGTGCAATGGCAATAGAGAGCATGAGTGTGCGCAAACACAGAAATACACACATGGCCAGAAAACATAACCTCAGATGCTTTCTTTACAGCCTGTAATGCTGGGTGATTTATTTATGTGCTTTGTGATTTTATTGTTGTTTTATTTAATAACTATAACAATGGGTTTCATTTTTAATAGCCTGGGGAAAGATCTGGCCACAGAGGCCAGGTCCTGGATGAGGACCCAGTGGATCTGGCCTTGGGCCACTGGCAGAGGCCCCATGGCGCCTTTGCATGCAGGCAGGAGGTGGGAGCAGAGAAATAAAGAGGTCATAAAAATAAACTAATTTCAGCTCTCCAAAACTTAGGAGCACGAGAGCGGGGGTTAGGTTGATTTGTGCTCCATCAGCACACATGACATCACCTCTGGCTGTGAGGGAGATGAGTGGGGACTGCAGCATGGAGGCCACAGCATTAACTGGACACACATGTATGCAGATGTAGAGTACATGCAAAAGTACATATACTCCATAGTGCTGTCTGTTGACACCTCTAGTGTAAATCAAACATCATAAATATAAACAAAATCAGTTTCAGCAGCAACAGTAGTGTTTTTTTCCCCTCCTCCACTTGCATCTGTGCTACATTAACAAAGAAGCTCCACTTTAAAGCTCAGAGCAGTGGGTAAGTCTGCTTATAAAGGCCCTAATACTGCACACACATGCTTCTCTACACACAGTGGGTGGAGGCGTGAGTTGACGGCTTCGCAAACCAGAATGTGCCGTGCATATGTGTGTGTGTGTATGAACATACATACGCATGTGTTCCTGCTATATGACGGGTGATAGATGGTATGATGGGTGTGCTTTACATACCGTATGGCCTGCTCTGTGAAGAGGTCAGGGTTGACAGCATTTAACCAGTGTACAACAGAGCTGTCAGGCTGCAGTGGCACTGATTCCTTTGCAGGATTAATCATAAATGTCCTGAAGGAATTGAGAAGACACGTGTAAGCAATGCATCTATAATGTAAAAAAGATCTATGATATTGCACTTCAGGTAGTGCTATAGTGGATATACAGCATATACATCATATTTTGTCCTCTCATGGAGCTAGAATACCTAGTTCCTACAGTTAAATACATACTACTATGTTTATATATAAAATGGTATTTTCAGATAAAAATTATGTGTTCAGATGAGCTTTTCACCGCCGGTTCAAAAGTGATCAACATATGTAGGAAGTAAGTTCTTGTCTCCCCAGTTGTTTGGATAGTTTCAGAGAATATTCAACAATGGTGAAAAGTAGAACAAACAACATGGTTAATCTTTTCCATTTTGTGGGGCTCTAAACATGTAGCACCGAATGTTTGCATTATTTAAATCTGAGTAGATCTGAATCTGAGTAGCCAGAAAGAAGTTAAGTTAATATTTAGGTAAATGTCTCCTGCAGCCAATGTGGCTTTGTTTGTTACAACACCACCTACTGTTTCATGCACCCTGCATTGCTTGATGAACGTAGACTAGGCTTACGCAGAACAAATGTCGACTCGTAATTACAGTGTTGTGGACACTCTCCACTCTCTCTCCATGTCTGGGAAATGCACATTCCAAGATCCCTGTCTCACCAATGAAAATTACAAAGACTGACTTGACCAAGATTCCAAGAACAATCACTTGTGCAGATGCAGAGTGTGCTGCAAATTAATAAAAGTGGACACCATGGGCGTAGTGGCTCTTGCAAGTTGCCCTCCCATCTTAATCTGTGTCAGCACATTTGGTCCTTGATTTTGATGTCAACCAAGGTGTGGGAACCCTGGAGAAAGAGTATGCATGCCTGGATTGTTTGATAAATAAAGACCCTCATTTGGTGTGAATGGGAACACAGCCATGTATGCGAAAACTGAAGATCTGCATGACATGACCTACTAACTTACTACCTAACCACCAATGTCCACAACGGTATGCAGATGTTCATGAGCACTCCAACATTTTGTGATGGCAATGTACGTGCTGACTGTGCATACTCCTTGTAGAACAAAACGCTCCAGGCCATTTAGAGGCAAACTGTTGTTTTGGTGGCAACAAAGAACAAATCACAGACACTGGAAAGGAATGTGACATGGAGTACCCATGTTCAGAATGTATTGAGGAGCCTTTAATCCATTGACAAATACTGAAAGTCCACAACCAAGTACAATCTTTTTTCCAAATAGTTAGACCATTTGTGAGTATAAGTTGAATAACAAAAAAAACACAATGTGCATACAAACCTATGAAGCAAAGACAGAGGTGCTGTGACAATGACAAGGACCATCAGGAGTTGCTCACACAGGCTGTGGATGTGATAAGGCCAGTCTGATCCACCCGCGATTATGGTGAATGCTGCAGAAGGGTTTGGGCGCACCAAGGCCTCAGGACTTTCACTCAAACTCCACAGGAGCTGCTCCACATACAGCAGTATCACCATGATGTCAACTCTTAGACACAGAAACCAAAGAGGAAAGGTGAATGTATAGATGAAACAGCAATGAGATGAGATGACATACTACAAGCCTGTGAGATCATTATTATGGTCTGGAGTTGCTTTAGTTGGTCAGGGGTGAATTCAGTAACAGTATATGCCCAAAAAATGAGGTAAGCTTATACAGAAGGAGAGTTTTTCGGGCATATTCCAAGATGACTACACCAGAACTGTGAAAGGATGGTTCAGGAAGCATGATACGTCATTCTCACACATGGACTGGCCACCACAGAGTCCAGACCGTCAACCCTTTGAGAATCTTGAAATGTCACATTACATAAGTTAAGTGGAATAATGCCCTGTCAAATTTGTGCCATAATCAAGCAGAAGGAAGTTCAACAGAATATACAATTCTCTCTTTTTTTTGTCTTCAAAGCCTGACATCCACCACTACATTGTGGCAAAACAGCCTTATTGCACAACCAGTTAGACAACATAACTTCCCTGTTAGTTTAATGCTAGATAGATAACTGCTACTTTTGGATTTCACTCTAAATGCCACTGTCTTTACATTTAAACGCCCATAAGATCTGTTTCCTCAATTGGTTGCAGAGAACTGCTCATCGTCACTCCATTCCTCATTCTTGTTTCCCTGTGGCCCAAATCAATATTAGACACACAGAGATGTTGTGATACAGGAGAGCTGAGGAAGCATCAGAGTACCCATGTGAGATCTACATAGACAGGAAACATAAAGAGAACCCATAAAATGTGATCTGCTTAGACTAGGCTCACACTCACTGCTGTTCCGTCAGAGGCTCACTCATTTTCAGGCAACACAAAGCAGGCTCTATGTTGACATCATGCTGTGCTACATTATACTGACTGTACACTGCTCACTGTCTTTGTCACTCCTTCATCCTCTAAATGAATGTCACAGTTTGACCTGTTCATTGTCATCATTCACTCAGGAAGAGAAGAAGAGAAGAGGATATTTGAACCTGGACAGACAGTGTTTAAGACCTGCTAACATTAAGTTCATTAATAACATTATGACCTTCACCACCTTCACAGGTGCTGAGTGAAAGTAGGACAACAGTGATCAGTGATCAGGTCTGTACGACCAGGTCTGCTTCATACAGTAAATGCAAAGGAGATGGGCTTCTAAAAAATGATACAAAATTAACATGGATTACATACTTATTTGCAATAGTAGTGATACTAATATCTTAATTGTTACAGATACTGCTATGAGAATAACACAGTTATTTGTGTCTGAAATTGTTGTTTCCCCTGAAATACCAAACTGAGACTGAGAAAATTTTACCAGAAAAAAAGACTGTGTCAACCTACCTTACCAAACTTTTGATGAGTGATGACAACATAGTGCCAAGTCAACATAAGCACGGAAATGGAACACTTGACTGAAAGGTGGTATCAAAAATAGTGTCAAACATTATTTGAGTATTTTCCCAGGTACAGTATATGCATCAATTTTGAAATGAATAGTAGGTTCTTGACCCAGTATGTGACAACAATGTGACAAGAGAATATTATGTGGCTAAAGACATAAATCACTCACAGAGGTCATTAGCAATTCAGAGGGATCCATTTTTACAGAAAAAAATATCACTCACAGCTCACTCTTAACCCTTAAAAGAGCCACTAATAACGTCACATAAATGTAAGTCTTTTTTATATCACATGACCATCATCAGCAGACTATGTTCTCCTACTTTGTCATGGAGTTGTAGGTATTCCTATTTAAATTAGTTTCTAAGCACTTGAAGCACCTCTTATCCTTGGTTGCTTGAAAGTCGCGGTGGCTGAGTTCATCTACTCAACTACTATTTCTGAGGTCAAGAAATTAACATACCACTGCTGTTAAGCCAACGTTTACAGGAAGTCTTTAAAAGTGGAGGACCTGGAGGTGAGTTTGCTTTCTTAATTACCTTCCTGGTATAAACTAGAATGCCTGTAGTACAGCAAGGATACAGTTCTGTTACTGTACTTCTATTCTTCTATTACAGTGTATGCAATTTTATATTGTAAAATTATGGCAAACGTAGGGATTATGGCAAATTTTTTTCCCATATATTATGAAGACACAATAACATCAGAAGAAGGCTGTTGGCTTACATCGATCCATGGTCTTCAAACTGGTGGTACTTGGAGGAATATCAGAAGTAATGTTCTATTGTTTATACCAGGGGATGTTATTGGAAAGGAGCTGAGGAATTTTGACCGGGGTGCATAGAAACTACCGTGGTATTACAGTAAAACAGTATTCCTGATTTTCCTCCAAGTACCACCAGAGAAAGCCTGTGTACCACTGGTGGTACATGTACCACATGTTTAAAACCAAAGGCCTAGTTTATATGCAAGAGATTTTTGAATGGTCCGAATGGTACATGATACCGTACCTGATCTGCAGATGTCTCTTGTACGATGGACGGGCCCTGGCATATCTCTGCACCAGCAGCTGTAAAGTCTCTGACAGCACATGGCCAAGCACCTCCTTGGCCATATCAGCTGGAAGGACTGACCACAAGTCGCTGCGAAGCCCACTCAGGAAATAGAACCACATCTGCACCGAAAAGGAACAGCGCTCGCCCTGTGGAAGAAAGTGGCAGTTTGGAAAGAGAGAGAGTACCAGATGAAGACATATTGTGATATGGACTTTGACGCTGAATAAAAAAGAAATCAGGGAAGAGAGAAGAGAGGATAAAAAGAGAGTGAGAGAGAAAACATGAAGGAAAAGAGACAGAGGCAGTTCTGTCAACGCCAGGATGTCTCAGTGGTCACGCCACCTGCACTCTGCACCTGGGCTTCTTCCCCCACTGGGACTTTAGACGGCATTAAAGTCCTGAACTGGATAACACATCACAACAGACACACACTTGCACACATACATACACCCACACACAGTGAGTGAACAGGAGAAGAAACTGAGAAGTTTTCTGAATAAAGTGAGCAAAGACAAGTATAGACTGAGAAGAAATACAGAGAGACAGACAGGGGAAAGGAAGAGAACAGATGGAGAGAGATGGAGATTATTATTCTGGCATCCTGCAGCTTTATCAGGAAAGGTTTCCTTTACTGAACTTTACCTCCTCTGCTTCTAAAATACACATTTATCTTCCAATAATAAACTGATTAGGAAAATGGTGTGTATGTGTGGAAGGAAGGAGGTTACCAACAGCTCCAAAAACTCCTCAGCTTTCTCCCATCTTCATACCAATCAGTCTCCTCTCATTTTTCACCCACTTTGCCTCATCTATGCCATATTTTTGTTTCCTCCTTGCTCTCCCTCCCTCTCTCCCCCTAGAGCCAGTCATTTAGGGATCGCCCGTTGATGGGGAGCGTGACCAAACATTATGTCCGGGATTAGCCTGCTATCCTCTGCCTGCGGACTCAATGGAGCAGATGCAGATGCTGGATGAAGACCAACAAGACCAGCTGCAACTACATGTGCAACTAGTATTATGTTTTATTCCTCATCCACATTAAACTTTAGCAACTTTATCAAATTACAGATTGGGCTACAAAGGTCACATGGACTAGAGATACCAGAAATCACATGTAACAGCCATCAGGTGCAACGAGGGGTAAAGTGTGTTGCCCAAGGACACATTGGATTGTAGACTAGCAGAGCTGGGAATCGAACCCACAGGGTAAATGGGTGAGTAGGATAAGAAGATGAACTTATTTAAATTAATAAATAGTACAATGTGCATATATGTATCTTTCGTTTACAATTGATGTTTTTCTTTTTAATTTTTAAAATCTACACGTGTAATATCGATAAAAAAAAAAAATGCAGTAAAAATACTGAAAGAGAAAACTTAATCGAACCAGCCAAGTCAGCTATGGAGAAACCATTGAGGATGATGACCTGGCTTTTTCTTTTCTGAAGTCACAAAACGTGACAAGGAAATTGGCCAAGACCATGTTCCCATATGTTGTTATTATAGCATATTAAATATGTCTGTGCCAGCAACTATTTAGTGCATGTGTCAATATCAATAAAAAATAAGAGAAAAGAAGGAACATTTCAAGCTGGAGAAGGGTCTCTCTGGAGCGGCACTGAGCCAAGACACAGGGCTGGGGATCCAGAAGATGGAAACCTGATACATACAACTACACACATGAACAGACATCAAAAATAAAGAAACACACATACATACATGCACATAAAAAATGAAACGCACATCCTGAGATGCTGCTGCACACCCACACATGCATTCATCTGTACAGATGCACAGGCATGCTTGAACAAAAGCGCACACCTGCACACAGCAGGTCTGTCTGACACCAGTGACCCAGGCAAGGAGGAAGGAACAAAGGGATGAAAAAAAAGGCACAAGCGGGGTAAAGTAAGAAAGAGAGGGGAGGTTTAGATTGGTTTAAGGGCATAAAGGTAAGGAAAGTTCCAGGGGCCCTATGCTGTTTCCAGACGGTCCCAGTGTAGACTGCAGACTTCAGACAGCTGAATCCCTGGAGCCCCTGGGGCAGCATGGAAGCCACAGATGTTCTCAGGGAGCTCAGGAGTAGAAGGCTCGGTTAGACAAGGGAGCGAAGGAGGTAAAGGTGTATTGTGGGAATGAAAAGAAGAAGCAAGAAGACTCCAGAGTACAAGTCCTTGAGTACCTCAAATTATACAAAAGAAGTCTGCTAAAACACGTGGCATTAAAATTGTTTCACTTTTTACAATGACAGTAATGAAATAAATGCCAAATTATACAGGGACTGTTTTATGTGTTATTGGCTTCCCTGATTTATTTTCAATGTCAGGCACTCTTAAAGGGATAGTTCAGCTTTTGAGGCATCACTCTCCACAATGATTTTTAATTACAGCACACCGGAGATGTTAACCTGCTTTCATCAGTAAGTTCATATGTTATCTTGTGACTTTGGTCCTTGAAATCCCATGTTTTGCTTTAACTACATGGCATAAACTTACCAAATGAGGCAACAGTGGATCAGTAACTCCTATTGTGTCCTTGCAAGCTAAAAGTGTGGATTTTTCTCAATGGACTTTGGTTTGTAAGGGGTGTCATCTACATAAGATATCGCATGCTAAAGCAGGCATAGATTTTAATTAGATGATTCTTTTGTGAAAATCTTTTTTTTCCTTTCTGTCCTTGATGGCAGCCATGTTATCAGCGGATCCATGGAGATGGTGGCACACTTGGCAAAGTCAGTGTTGATAATATCAGGAACCACAAATATGAAACCACAAATAAAACAAAGAAGTGCACCGTTGATTTAAGAGGTAAACTACATCATCTTTTATCCTTTTACAGTATAAAGTATTTAAAATTTTCTTTGATAAAGGGCAAATGTTACCTCATAAAAGGGTTTAGGATCAGCCCAGTGATGACTCTCTGCATCCTGAAGTATGCATGTGGAGCAGACCTGGATGCAATAGTTGATCAGCTGGTCTTTCAAGGCACTCACTGTTTCTTGGTACTTCTGAATTGGCAGTAGGGTCAAGGGTCTATGAATAAAGAAATTAAACAACAGCGTAAAATAAATTCAGATTCAGAATGTTTACTCTGGAAGCTATTAAACAAACGTGAGGTGAACTGACTCAATGAAAGAGCACGTGATTTATTGTCGAACTTCAGTGTAACATTTTGTATCCTTTAAATCTGTCTGCTTTGATACTTTCCAGAGAGAGGCAAGAATTTAACAGCGGCACAGGACACTTAAAAACAGGAGGCCTGAATGATGGGACACAGGGAGAGAAAAGTGCTTTATGACCAGATGGGGCACAGTGCAAGAGGTGGGACAAAAGGGGCGCAGAGGGCAGCAGAGATGCCCTTAGTGAGGGACTGTGGAGAGCAGAGGTTAAGGGAGTACTACAGGACATAAAAATTCAATATATATAGACATAATAAAGTTGCCATTACCACCTGTCAGTTATTTCCACTCCTTTTCTTTTGAACTTTCTGGACCCCTCCTCCTAATCTCATATGCACAATTTAAATAGTGAAAACCTTCTTTTTTTGTTTCCTCTCTGTATCAAACACACGGTTTTGGTCTCTGTTTGTCCTTTGGCTTCTTAAATCAACAGATTTGAAATAACCAAAGTTGAGAAATGAACATAAATCAACATAGCATCTGGGACGAGTGTCATTGAGGCATAATTGGATTTGACAGCAATTTAAGTTCAGTGTCAAACGGATTACAGTCTATAGTCACCAACTGTACATAGATTTCCATAAAATAAGTCACAATTCTTAACTGAATTTCCACACAATTTGATAATGCACATTTAAATGAATTTCCATCCACTGCTGTTATGAATGTTGTGGTTTCTGTATCAGTTGGCACATGACTCTAATCCACCACTTCCACTATTTTTCAGTGTAGTGAAATACAAGTGTAAAACCTCTTTTTCTGTGTTTCCATTTACTTTCTTGTTTTTTTTTTTCTTTTTCTTTTTTTTTGGCCTAAAGACCATAAGAACGACTATTCTATGGCTATGAAATCATATTTATTTGAATGGATTATTCATTTATACAGATTCAACTAGACGGCTCACCACATCTGTGTACAAACATACTTATGGGTAAAATTCTGACAATAAGCCTTCCTAAATGTTACACACTGTAACTTTAACATAAAAAGGATACAGATTATTAAATCCTTACTGGTTAAATTTGGTTCATACCTTGAAGAAAGAGACAAAGATGTTTTTTAAAGAAGCCCATTATTTTTCCTCTGCTAAGGCAGCAACGTAGAGTAGGTCATAGAAAGTTGGACAGACGGGTATAAATATAATACACATTAAATCTATATTTCTATTATACATAGATATAAAATGTATTACTGCAAGGCCACAAAAAGAGCACATACTTTAATATTTTGCTTAATATTGACCGTAAAAGCCTGTGGGGGCAGTGTTATGATCTGAGGTTGCTTCAGCTGGTCAGATCTAAGTTCAGCAACAATATGTTACCCAAAAATGAGGACAGCTGATTGATATACAATAAATGACCACATTTTGTTTCAGAATTTTCCAAGATAATAATGCCAGGATTCTTCAGGCTCAAATTATAAAAGAGTGGTTGAGGGAGACTTGATTTCACACATGGATTGCCTGCCACAGACCAGTCCAGACCTTAAACCCATTGGGATTCTTTTGGATGTGGTTAAACTATGCATATCAACTCCATCACAAACAAAAGATTGGAGTGAAAACTTAAGGCAACTGTGGACTGAATTAAGTAGTATGACATTGTCATAATCAGTGCTAAAGGTGGTCCAACAAAAATTCATTTGTGTTACTTTTGCCAGGTACTGTATGTAAAAATTCACTGCAGCCAATATGCACTGCAAAAACAGCTCCACTAGAAATACGCCAAATATTATCTAATTCATTTACATGGTATTGTTTTAAGAAAAAAAGAAATTTGCTTGGCCAGAATTCTTAAAACTAGCTTGTAAATCTAGTCACTTTCTGACTGTACATATGAATTGAATCAATGATTGTGAATTTTATGTCTGTTTTCACTCATTGTAACGCATACACATAATGTAAGCTGTAATACCTTATTCAAACAAATGTTTTTTGAAAGTGATATTATTTGTGTATTGCAAAACCTGCTCGCCAAGATTACTTCAAGTAATTTGTACAATATCCCAGGAATTAGGATTATTTTATTTTCTTATATGTATATATTTTTTTGCATTCCTCCCCATCCCACACACCTTCCCTCTCCTTACACTTTAGCCGCTGTAGCAGTGGAGTCTTTCAGCCTGGCATGGTAGTGCTCCAGTCTTTGGAGAACATAAATGCAGGTGGCGAGCAGAGCAGGCAAGTTCTTCACGGGTGCAGAGGACGGTACCGCCAAGGCTCTCTCCTGCAAACGGCCCAACATGGCAAACGCTGCCCTGCCACAAGCCTCCACAAAGCTCGATCGCACCTCCAGGAGAGAGTTGTCCCCACAGGTCGCTGCCAGGGGGAGCAAGGCATCCAACTCAGACATGATTGTTCCACAGAACTGAGGGGTGAGATAAGGCAAAGATGATTTCAGCAACACAGAGACAAACTTTCAGTAGGATTTAAAATGGACAAACATTAGCATCATGTGCCCGCATATGCAACTGTACTTTGTTGGTGAACAAAATTTGCATCAAGTTAAATCAAACCAGTATCTGGGCAGACCATCAGCTCTAGTCTAATGTTCCAGCACATACAATACATGTAAGAGAGAGTTGGGATGTCAGATGTGCTGAGAGGAAAGAAGAAAAGGTCAGGGAAAGGTGAGAGAGAGAGAGAGATGGAGAGAAAGAGAGAGCTGTTTCAGCAATGTAAAAGACCTACAGCTTATTCTATAAACTGCTTGAGCATCAGCTAGGACTTATCGCTTTTATCCACATTTGTCCTGAAGAGAGGCCTGTAGGGACAGAGCTGGCTGCACCTTTCTCTCTCCAGGGACCAGGAAACTGGCTGATCAAAGCGCTTTAACTAAGTTGAGTGTGCAGGTTTGCAGGGATGTTGGTATTTATTTAATGTTGAAATCTCAATCTTTTAATTAATACGGTCATGGCAGTGTGTTAATCAGCATGGCTGACACATGGCTGGTATTCTTAAGAAAAAAAAGTCTCAAACTAAACTACACTGAAATAGGGCTGAATAATTTCGGTAAAATAGATATTTGCATTTTTTCTGACATGTATTGTTTAAAAACATGTAGAAAAAGAGAAATGTGGATGAGGAAATGCATTAACTCATATAAAATTGGTATAGTTGTTCATGTTAATGTGGTATTGACTTGCATATAAATAAAATGGCCAAAACAATTAGTCAATCAGTGAATTTCTAAATTAATCATCAACTATTGGAAAATCAATTAATCAATTTGAGCGTTTTTTTTAAAGAATTAAAACAAGACTTAACATTTTCATTTCATTCTAAATGTGAATATTTTTCTGGTTTCTTTGCTCCAGTTCACAAAGAAATCATTGAAAGTGAATTTGGTTTGTGGACAAAATAAGTCATTCGAGAACGTCATCATTTCCAGGTTTGATTAACCAAACAATTATTAATCAAGAAAGTAATCCACAAGTTAATTGATTATGAAAATAAAGCCCTAAAATAATGGGTTAATTGTTGATATTCTTCCTGCTCCTTTTCAAACATGTATTTTGTGTATGCTTTGACTCCTTTTGTTTAAATTTATTTCATTATACTGTAAACATTATATTATATCACATGTTCAAAATAAATAATTCATTCATTTGGCATACTGGGCCTTGCTTTGTGATATACAGTAACTTTTTAAAGTCCAGCTTCAGTTATGTGTTATAGATTTAAAACAAAAAGTTATCAGTCAGTAAAATCATCTGAATAAAAATATGAGTTAACTGTAGTTTCAAATTTCCTAACAAACAGAAAATAAACGCTTGTTAAACTGTCAAATTTCACAAACCTGGGGCACAGTGCATGAACATTATATCGATATCTATTGATTTGACTTTGACTTTATTAAATTGACTGAAGAAAATTATACCAAAATATGTAGTGTGATTGAATTATTGTCCAGCCCTTTATCAAAACATTAGCTACCATTCTCCAATGTAAGAATTTGAAGAATTGTTCCCGATGTTTCTGTCTTGCATTTTATAAATAAAACACAGAACAATAATAGGCAAATAAACTGCATTGTTTAAAACTGCTGTTTTGATTTAAAACTGATTAATTGTCCAGTCCTACACTGGACTAAACACTGAAACACACATGCACACACTCACTGCCTCCACTACCTCATGTGCTTCTTATTGCCATTGCATTGAGCTCAGTGAAAGATGATCAGGCAAGTGCCAAGGAGTCACACATGTGTACGACTTCAAATCCAAATTTATACAGCCATACATAAGAGTTATGTGTCGGCCAGTTCCTTAAAAACTCTCTTTAAATCTCTTTAAAACAAAGCATATTTTCCATATTCCACTGGTGCTGCAAGCCAGGCAAAAAAAAAAAAAAAAAAAACCTCTGCTGTAACTTCAACATCAATGCCAGTTTGCACAATCAATCACAGCATGTATTCCTCGTGTCTAAAGTCATGTGCGCTATTACTTGACTTAATGTACACAGCTGACTGGAAAAGTTTGACATGCTGACAGATCAAGGCTTAAGCATGTGTACACAGTCTCTATACACAATTTTCTTCGGTAAAATGCTTCTGGTGTGGTTAAACGGCCCGAGAACAATGATCTTTTGGACAGTGAAGTCAGTATGTGATTGCATGAAGTCATCAGACACTTACACACACACACACACACAGGTGTGGTGTAGCTATCCTTTGAAGGACTCACATTGACCTCCATTTAAGTGGACAGCCTAACCAAAGACTTATCCCAAACCTTAACCATATTCCAGTTAATCCCTAACCCTAACATCAACTCAAACACAAGTCACATCTTAGCTGTTCATCAGAAATGAGGTTTTGCCTCATTAGGGCCAGGCTTTGTTCTCCATGAGGACTACAAGGTCAGTGTCTATGTCAGAAAAGGACCTAAAGAGGTAGCAAATACAAGAACACAGAGACACATCAATGACATAGTAACATTCCAGAGTCCCTTACCCTAACTGAATTCTAACCCTAACCCTAAAACCAGGTCTTCACCCTGAAAAGATTCTTTAAAGTTGTGGAGCCCAGACAAAATGTCTTCATAAAGATACTAGGTTTTTACATTTTGTGGACCTCAGAAAGATATAAATACAAGTACACACATACACGCACATACGTATATCCATGTTAAAGTCAGCCAGAAACCTTAACTAGCTAAGATCAAAGCCTGGAAACCCGCCAGGACTATTGCAGCAAGGTGAAAGAGATTTTAAGAAGTTTTTTTAAAGTGTTAGAGCAGCCTGTTTGTGTGTGTGTGTGTGTGTGTGTGTGCTGAATGTGGAGTAGACAGACAAGTGCAGAGCCGAACGCACAGGTGAGAGCCTCAGTGTAGTCTGAATACAGAAGAGGCACTTCTGTTGCTGTAATAGAGAGCTAGCATCAAGGTTAGAGGGGGGCCCACCCCAAACAAGTAGAGTTCAATTCCAGGTTCTGACAGGAGGGCGAGATCCAGCTGCTCAACGCGGGGTATTTGGCATTCAGCGCACATCTGACTGCCAGTTTTTGTTTTTTGTTTTTTTTTCTTTTAAATTACCCAATCTGAAGCGCTCTGATGGATGAACAGTATCAGCCTCCATATGCATAGCAGCCCAGACCCACATGAAAAAGGTGTGAGCATATGAATATAAATGTGTGAAACATTGATCCATCATAATGCCTGTAAATCGGCCATATTTCAAGCTCACATCGTGTATCGTAATTTGCTCTCTGCGCAAACACTAGTGCTAGTGTCAAAAAAAAGGGGGGGGGGGGGGGGGGGCGGGGGGGGGGGGGGGGGGGGGGGGGGGGGGGGGGTGGACAGGGGAGGAGGTGGAAATGTGGAAATATATACATGTATCTAACGGTCTTGTCTTGGATGTCTGTCTGGCTCAGTGTTATTGAATGCAAATGAATGCATGTATAACCTTTGAGCTGAAAGGCCCTCATCTTTAAAGCACTGACCTACACGTAACTATGTTGTACAGGTTCTGAGCACAGACAAATTCTGACACTTGTTAGCAATGAAAGCCACAACTACTGTCAGCGTAAAGGGCTGGAGAGGAGGAGGAGGAGGAGGAGGAGGAGGAGGAGGAGGAGGAGGGGAGAAGAGAGGTGAGACGGTAATGATAAGCGACTGCACAACGTAGAGGAGAGTGGGTAGCAGAGGAGTTTCGTAGATGGAGAGATGGGAGTTATAAAAAGTTTGTGGGAGCTTCAGGAGAAGTTCCTTGGTTGAAATTAGCGAGAGAAGAGAAGGCTAATGTGTCAAACACCGGAGATTCTCTGTAGATTTAGACACTAAGCCTCGTCTCACATCTGACATGAGAAAAATTACATCTGTGGTGTCTACTTCACCTCTCGCTGCCATTTCCCAGGCCCTTTTTATCCCGGTCTCTATCCTCACTTCTTTGCCTTTGTGATCCATCCTCTGTATACATCTGTATCATCTGTATACCCTATGCTCTCCTGATTCAACACCCTTCACTGCACACCATCTCATAATATCACCCTTACTGATTCTCGGTGTCCTCCTGTCTCTCCTTTGTCCCCTGAGTCCTCCCTTTTAAGTAATACTGATGGCTCTATCCAAGGCCCTTTCTGATCCAGAGTGTCAACTGTCTCAGGACCAAATCATTTGGGCTTTTTATTATGAAGGGTGCTTTCCTCTGGGGCAAAAAAACCTCATCAATCTCCCCAGGCCTGAGTGGTGTATGTGTGTGTAGACCTGCATTGTTCAGCCAGGTGAATAAAGAAGGATGAATGTGTATTGTCGAACAGGCTTATGCACAGGCTGTTTTAGAACAGATGGTTTCAAACATTGATAAAATTAGGTTTTCTTTCAAAGACTTAAATACATTTTGTCAATAATCCCTGCAACCAATTCATGCACTGTATTAGCAGACATCCTGAGCACATCATTCTGCTATTCATGTTAATCATGAGTAGTCATCTTCTCCACAACTTTCACTCCAGCCAATGCTGTGGTATTGTTCTTTTCCGGCAACAGTACTGATGTTTATACAGGGTATAAACTTCAGTACTTCTGATAATTGCATGTGCAGAATGCAATTATCTGGGTATGTTAGTCCAAGAATATTTTATTTTACTCAGACTAATATGTTTACATGACACTCAGAAAACCAAACTATTGTCTTATCTGACTAAAATTGGACTTTTAGCATGCATGTAAATGCATTGACTGTGTGAACCACCTGAGTGTCAACTTTAATAATCTAAATAATCTATACCTGCTTAATTTCATGATACTTTAAGAATATCACTCTCCTGCACCAAAGTCCATAAAAAAAATAAAAAAAAAATTGGTCTACTCCTGTCTCAGTTGGTAGGTTTATGTCACATAGGTGAATGGTAACAGAGAGTTTTACACAAAGCCATTAAATAACACATTTGAACTTAACAATGTGGGAAACAGTGGATCCATAACTCCACAATGTTAAATCACCAATTTTCTCTGTGGATTTTGGAAGAGTTCACGAAAGGGACACAAACTTCATTTTCCAGTTGGAAAAACATAATGTTAAGACATCAGAGACGGGAGTATTAGGTGAGCCTGTCATTATGTAGCTTAAAATCTGCTTTTTCTTGTGTCCCCACTGGCAGCCATGTTTTCAGTGAGGGTGAGCATCCATGTCTCAGGATGGCTTTTTCTGATGACAGCAACACACTGGCTGCAAATACAGCGATGCAAGTGTTGACTATGTGTAAGTACCGCATACAATCATACTTTAAGAAAAGAGACTAGCCCTTTAAGACAAAAGTACCTTGGCTATCATTTTGGGAGTGTCCCTCTCCGAGTACACGTAGAAGGAGTCCTCTCTAAAACATGTGGTGATGGAAGGGGTGGTGGTTTGTCCACTTGTGCTACACAGGGTGACAGAGGTGTGTCCTGCAGAGTGAAGGGCCTCTTCATGCTGTAGGCTCTTGGCACAAACATCATCCAGCACCACTTTAACACAGTGCTCCATGTGAGGGACCAGACCCTTAAATGCTGACCTCCAGTTAAACTCCAGAAACTGTGCCTGAAAAACATGAGATGATCCAAAAGCCAATTACTGCCCGAGTCCTGAATGGAACATTTTAACTGTTCTAATTCATTGCGTCATTGTGTTGTCTTGTGTCTTTGTAAGTATATAAAAATATAGAATCAAGTATCAAAACGTTCTTACCTCTGGTGTTTCAGTTGTGGTTTTATTACCGTCTGTTACCACATCTGCATCCTCTCTACTCTTTTTCAAAATACCTGAAAGACAAATATATACACTGTATGTCCACATTTTAATTCTAAGTGTGTAAAATACATCTTAGTCAGTAACTCTGCCAGGTCAAGCTCTCAATCATGCTAGTGAAATTTCACTAGAGACTTGCAATTATACAGCAGACATTCCAATTTAAAAATGAAAGGCTTTGTGGTGGGTGTCCTCAGCATCTTCCCAATCTATGCATTATTTAGCATGACTATTTCCATTTCACACAAAATTTACAGTTTGATGAATAAATGCCTGAATAAATGCTATGTTTAGAAACATGAAAGCAAATGTATGTAAGTCAGATATGGGTCACATTGCTCCCCTCTTCCCCCACTAGCTGAAAGAAGATGCAGTGACCACAGTATATCTGCACATGGAGCAAAAACAGGCAGAACATGTTAATGGCGGTGGCTTTATAAGTCTAAATCTGGGACTTAGATTTGATTTGAACTCAGATTGCATCCGCTATATATGGGGTAATTCCATGAGGGAAGATTGTGTGTATGCATGAGGGAGTGGAAGGTAGGGGGTGTGGGGGGGGGGGATGTGAAGACAGGCATACAGGATGTTGGGCTGGGTTGCAATTAAAAAGCGTGAACATCAAGGCCGCAGTTTCCTAATCAGAAGGCGAGGAGTAAGACCCCAGGCGAGGCAATTTACCCGAACAAGACTGCATGGAATGGAAGAAGGAGGAAGCAGAAAACGCATCACTTTTTGACCTTTAAGCCCATCTGATGAATTTCTGGTAATTAAGCTGTTTGATTGCCTGGAATTAATGATTTGGATAACTGCCCTTTAAAGGCTGTTTACCTCTCTGTAAATTGAGCCTTTCTGCAAGTCTTGTTTTTGTAAATGTAACCTTTATGGAAATTACTCCATGCACCAAAAGCTTTCATTTAAAATCTCTGTAACAGCAGTTCAAAGTAGACAGGGGAAAAGGATACTAGAATGATTCTATAACACTGACGATGACTCCCAAATCTAATGACACATTTCTTCACACACAACATGGATGTCTTGCTAGAACAAGGACCAATGCGTGTTTGGGTGCTTGTGTGACTGTTTTTGTGGTCCCCTAATTGTGGCCTACCACTAAAATAATCTCATTTAATGAAGCCTTATGCTTTGTAATTATTTCAATTATTTGCATTAAAATATTAATAATCAGTTTGATAATTTTCTGATGATAATCCTTTCCGAGCTTTTCTACCATTCTTAAACTTAGCTTCTTTAACAGAGCATAAAAACAGTCTCCTCATCAGCCCATAAAAACTAAACCAGCCTGAATTTCTCTATGTTTTTGTTGCTGTTTTCTCATTCTTCTGTGTGCCGGCTCATCCCTCTATTATTGGTGGATGATATCCAGGGTGACACTAATATGAATTAAGTTGTATATGTAATAGTAGTCCAAAAGCAATATATGCACATGTTAGTCTGACTTTATATAACTGACCTGAGAAATTCAGTTTATACACAACACAAACAGGCTCCGTTCAGCTTTCTCTGGATCCTCTCATCATCCACCAAGCACAGGAACATCTGTACTCGTCAGCGGACCATGGTGTATTATTGCCGACAGCAGCCATGTATACTCGCTGTAACGCTCTTGCCAGTTTTTAAAAATGGCGGGTTTGATTCTTGTGTTGGGCGTCACACTAATGACTCTTCCAGTGACAACCCTCTCTGACCAATCAGTGGCCTGCAGTCTGTTGATGTCACATTTTATCAGCTCAGCCAGAACCACATCAGAGCAGGTACTGTACCAAAAAAAAAGCACCAGGTACCAGGTACTATCCCTAACAGAACAGCAAAAAAACAGAGTGGAGCCGAGCTGAGTAGTGCTAGAACTCTATAATCGAAAAGTCTGATTGTTTCACAAAAATTTACATAGGGACCCAATTTTCTTGGAGATGCAAACTATTGGGGCCCACAATATAAATTTTGGCTAGCGCACATTTTTGCAAACTACAAAGTGAACTTTTCTGACTACTATTATTGCCATTTCTGTAACAGCTAATATTACTGTAAATATGTCAGCCCAAGAGTTCCAAGAGATAAATGTTTGACAAATGAATTCAATATTCATTTTAACCATCTGTTATCGAAAAACATATATACACATAAATCTTAGGTAAAAGGTCAGGAAAAATGTACGATTGTATTTGGCAACCCTAAAAAAATCTGCTTCACATCTGTGGGTCCTCACCCAGTCTCTGGGGATGACTGGTTTAAAATGGTGTTTTAAAATCTGCACTGAACAGTTTTTGGCCGAATTATGGAGCTTCAGGAATATAAGTCAAAGCGATGTTGAGACAGCCTTTAAATCTTCATTTTTTTAAGTGGTAAAAAGAAAACGTACTTCAGATCCCCAAGATATTCAGAGGAAAAAAAAATTGGATAGAGTATGACCTCGGCATTCTCAGAAGCTACTGCCTTTATTGCATTTCTAATGCGTATACATGGGTATTTTGGAAGAACTAAGTTGTACCTTTTACACCGGGGGTGTCTCCTGTACAGTCAGTGAAGGTCATGTTACTGACCAGCTCCTTAACATTGCTCTCAAACCCCAGCAGAGTGCAGGCCAGCTGAGTTAGCGCCCTCAACTGGTGGGAGGTCAGATTAAAGCCCCTGTTTTTCATGGGAAGCTCCAGTGGTGCTGTGGAGGGAGAAACAAACAAAACACCCTGAATATAATGGAGGAAGGAAATAAAAAAGAACTGTGCATACACTTGAATATGTGATGGACAGTGAAACAGCGGTATGAGAGCTGCACTACAGTTCAGTAAAGCAACAGTCAGTCTCATGAAAATAGGTTTTCAGCCCAACATTCTAGCTTACATTACAGGCCCCCATCAGAAAACAGCCCCATCCTGCAGTCTTACCCTGCATGACACCTTGTATAAATATCGACCCATTCATGTTTTCCCAATATACAGCATAAATAAGACAGTGAAAAAAAAAATATGCAAAACTTTATTCTCTGAGAAGTCACACATGCACATCCTCCTCTCCCAGCGCAAAACTTTTCTCCCCCTAACCCGTCGATGACCCCCTCGGCAAATATGGATTTCCCATTTTGGAGGCTGCCAAAGCCATCACCCAGGGGATGTTCCGCATTAAGCCAGAGAATGGGCGGCTGGGAGATGCGTTGCCATACTTCCAGACACATGCACAAATACTTTTGTGTGTCCGCTTAAATGAGCTCCTTCACTGCAAAAGCATTTGGGAATGGATGAACTCAGTATTAGCCTTGACTCTGAAAGCACAGAGATGATTGAGCGTCGTTGAGGAGGGAAAAAAAAGATGAGTGGGGCCCTTCAGTAATTGTAACATCATCGCCTCTGGATCCTAATGTAATTTTGCCATATTGTTAAACAAAATCTGACAATATGACAACATGCTGTCCCCAAGGACGCCTGGTTTAATCATGCATGAGGCTTGACTCGGAGTGCGTGTATATTGTGTGTATTATATTTTTTGTGTTTATGAGTGTGAGCCGATGAGTGTTTTTGTTTGTGTTTATGTGCATGTAATGCAGGTCATTATGAGTAACTTTATTTTCCACGCACATTTGCATGTGTCAGTCTTGCGGGATAATTGCCACACTGCACCCACACTGGTGTGGTCACCATGGAATATATTCTGACCTTAAGTTTACTTGTATTTGCAAATCAGTTGCGCATACATGTATTTATGTGCAAGTATGTATGAAATCACATGTGAATAGTTGTGTAATTATTTCATGTGTGCACATGCAACTGTGCGCATATGTGTGTGTTTGCGTAATTAAGCTGCAAGGGTCCAGAGCTCGGCAGCTTCTCTGTAATGGGGTCCAGGGGGAGTCTGTGCTAGTCTTCCTCATACCACATGTTTACATGCGTGACCTGGCTGACACTCAACATGCCAGCCTTGCACATTCACACACACACCCACTACTGATCATGTCAAATACTGAAGTCACCGGCGAACCATACCTTAATGGAGGGTCAAACTAAAACTAAAGTAAACATTTAAGACAGAGACACTCTGTAACACATTCATTGAGGTCAGTGGAGGAGCAGGTATTCTTAACTGGACAGTCAGGGTTTCATCCCCAGCTCTGCTGGTCTACATGCCAATGTGTCCTTGGCCAAGACATACCGCGTTTCCATCAAGTGGAATAGTTTGGTTTGGTACAGTACGGTATGCAATTTTTGTGTTTACATTAGATGGAGTACCAAAATAACCAGCCCCAACTGTTCAATTTTTGGCACTCTTTCCTTGGGCTACCAGAGTAAAATGGTACAGTCAGGTTAGAGCTAGATCAGCTGTTTTGTCATGCTTGATGTTGTCATTCATTGTTGTAGCACTGGTACAATGTCACACGACGTATTTTACTGATACGGCCATCAGACACAGCCCACACCCCACCTACCAAGGATAGGTACTGTTCTCAGGCGAAACGCAAGCCTGACCAGGACTTTACCATTCCAAACCAAACCATACGATAATGGAAACAGAGCATTAGGCTATATTCAGATCAGGTATTAAAATCCTCAGATCACATTTGATTTGACTGTTCACACTTAAGGCATAAACTCTGACTGATCTCTGACCTGACTTTCCACAACCTTTATTTAAAAATAGTGACATCATAGAAGTTTTTGGCAAGTCTGACTGTACAAAAGTGTCTGATGTCAAAATGTCCGTGTGCAAGTGACAGAGAGAGAGAGAGAGAGAGAGAGAGATACGAGAGAAACTGACAGAATTAAAGCTCTACTCACAATGCTATAAGATGACATTAGATTTTTACCATTAGGAAAAAGAAATTACATGATAATTAGTGTTAATATTGTGGCAGTGGTGACAAAGAAATCACCATATTGGCGCATATTAGAGTAAAAAAACAACCCCCGCCCAAACGTGGTTTCTGTGATCTTGTGACTTGTGGATGCATTCAGTGTGGTTTGGGAGCGTTCAGACTACACATGATTGGATCACTCAGGATGGATATAAATACCAGGTCTGAATGGGGTAATTAACCCCAAGTTGCTCCTGGTTGCTGTGAATGGATATGACAGAGGTGTGATAGCTGCACATAGATGTGTTGTATTAAAGTGTGAATGAATGGTAGTAAATGGGTAAATGGCAAAATTGTAGTGTGGACATTAAGTCTACAAAAGCACTATATAAAAATGGGCCTTTGACTATTTATATGAGCACAGCAACTATTAACCACCATTTCAACTGGAGCATCATCTCTGCCTTTCATCTTTCTTTCTGTTTATCCCTCAACCTGTGACCCTATAACTGGTTCACTCACACACTAAGTCACACTCTAAGTAGCTGCTGCACATGACCTTGATGTTTAGCAATGCTTCAACCTCTCATCGAGCTCTGCTGCCCAGCTATATAGGTATTTATAGACACCTCCCTAGCCAAATAGCCTTATAGCCATAGCAGTCTAGTACACAGCCATCTAAACCTCATTATACCTTTGTCACAACAGTGAGACCAAATGGACGCTCTCCTAGCCAGTTGATGGAAAGGGTGTGCTTAAAAGCACCCAGGTGTGTCATATAGTACAGAGCATAGCATGTCTCATAGACTGGGATGAGGGAGGGCACAAGCAGGCAGAAGAGTTCAAACAAAGGTTAGTGCACTGAGAATCAATAAACGATTGCTAGTGCTGAGAGCCGAGCAAAAATGACACGTTAATATAAGAGCTGCTCCACATGACATTAGAGGCTGAGGATGTACTTCTAAGCAACAAAAAAAATCAATGGTTAGTCCTATTACTATGATTACCATGAAGAATTATGAATCTTATCTGAGGCCCTAGAAAGCACACACAAGCACAAACAATCAAGCCTATGTAAAGCAATGTCATGAAACAAAATGTTTGAAATACAAAGTGTAGTATGGGCTCCTTTTACACCTGGCATTAAAATGCATTTTCTGTGATCAGACTGCAATGGGATAGAGCCTGACCACTTGTATGTACACTTGTAAATACACCCAAGACACACTGACATTGGTGGGTGGTTGGAGATGCATTGTGATCCCACTGAACAGAAGTGTAAATGCAATTCCGCTCGACCCACAACAACTACGTGAGTGGAAATATGTGGTGGCTCTGAGCACAGCTAACGTGAAAGTGGTGACAAAACTTCACAGTCTCCTCTGCTTTTACTGGTTTTATGCTTGTCAAAAATGACTTCTTCCCCTGCTTCAGAAAGCAAAAAGAAGTCCATATAATAGATGTAACTAATGTTGTAGTTGTTGGCACAAAGGATGTGATGCTGTAGTCTGCTGCTGAAACTCTCTAAAGAAGACGCAGGGAAGGTGACACCACAGATGCATGTAAATACCAGGTGTAAGTGCATGTGGTGAAGTGCTATCCAATCTCAGAAAATGCATTCTAAGTACCAGGTGAAGGGGGCCACATTGTGTCGGGTGGGGATGTTATGGAGAACATTTGGAAACAGCAAATTCTGAGGGTCGACTACGACCATTCGCAGTTTGTAGTACTTAACAATGACAACAATGTAACACAAAAGAAAGCAAACCAACGGAGCAGGTATTTTTGGCAAGCCATCACTTTCCTCCTTGTCTGTCTCTCCTGTGGGTTCCACCATCAACTCTACGAGACATGTGCACACACACACACAAACAAACACACCGCTCTTGACTGGCAGGGAACAGAGAGAGGAGGAGATCTAGGGGAAGGAAAAGGGGTGGTGTTTAGGGATGAAAACATGAGGAAGAGAGGGAAGAGAGGGAGGGAAGGAGAGGGAAAGGCGGGATAAGGGAATTCCCATAGCAGTTGTTATTGATTCCGGTGTTTACGGGCGAATAGTTTAGTGCCGTTTACAAAACAGAACAGATGCAGCCAGTGAGCAAAAAGGTAAACAATTGCTGTGTGGCGGGCTGCCAAATCCCCAGTCTGATGTATTAAACTCATGGTGAAGAGCATTTCCCCTTTGGCTGCACTTATTGCCACTTCATTTCCTCTTCACTCACATACACACTCTCTCCATCTTACTACCCCTCTTTCTCCCTCTCTCGCTCTATCTCTTCTCTGTTGTTCCCTCATTTGTCTGAGGAGAAAAAAGTAGAAGGGTGATGGCCGCTTTTTGCCGCGTGGTGATTTTCTGTCCTTTTCTGACCCAGGAGGCCCAGTTTTCCTAACAGAGCCATTAGGAGAAGGGAATTGCAAGTGTCTGACATGGCCGAAAACCAATTATTAGACACTTTCTACCAAATGATGCCCAAGTCTTTGGGGAATGGGCAATCATGCAATAATTTAGCCACTGATTTAATTTCTCTCTAGCACAGCATCTCTCCCCCTCTCATCCTCTGGCCCCCATTTTCCTCTCTGACTCTCATTCCGTCTCTCTGTAGTGTAAATCAGACCATCAGAGGGGTGGTCCGCTTCCCACATAGCCCACTTCCCCACTGGCCTCCAGTATCTCATCATGTGATCACAATATGTAAAGATGACTGTGTAATGGCCTGTTGGTGACATATGCATTTGGTTCAATTAGATCTAGAGAGAGAGAGAGAAGGAAAGCACAAACCTTATATTCTTGAAAGAAATGACACTTTACATACTGCATTTAAGGCATAAATGGCAAGACATGCTAATTTGACCTAAAAGGAAACTAGCAAAGTGAACATAAAAGCATGGACAAGCTTTATGATACACTACATAAAAAGTTTGGTTTTGTAACTGATATATGATGTGACTTAAAATTTTAAACCACAGACCAGAGAAAAGCCATTCACTTTTGGGGCTGATAAAGTTAACTCATGATGGACAGCTGAAAAACAGTAGTAAAAATTGACACAACAGCACCAGAAAGTCACTGTTTTATAAGCATTCTCCTTTTTATACATTACCCTGTAAGTAATGTTCAATTTTTCTTCATCATTTAGCAAATGTGGTCTTAAAAGGTACAGTGGCTAAGATTTAGCTTTAGCATTTATTGGTGTTGGATGTTGCAGCTGAATATCCTAAATATGAAGAATGAATATGGAGAAACTAGGTACCCTTCAGTTAGCATCAAAATGTTTAGTTTGTCCATTGTGGGCTACTGTAAAAAATATAGTGGCGGCTTTAGTTGAACTGACATGTCTCCTAATATAAATATAAAAATCTATTTCTAAGGGTAATGAAAAACAACAATTCAAACAATAAGGTAATTGTACAATTATGACAAAAACTGACCTTTAAGCAGAAAAGCTCAAGCAATACAACAATGGTGCCTCGAGTCAGATCACTCGATCACTCTTCTGTCTTCACTCTGCTCCCCCTGAAGTTGCAAAATGCTTTATACAACTTTTTTAAGTCTGCAGTAACAGACTGGTGCATTTCCCCTGTAAATACATTCAGAGAAGCTGAATGGAAGAGGATCAAGTATTGACCCCTGTGGGATCCCACAAGGTATGGTGACCTAGAATGAAATTAAAATTCCTAAATAAAAGTCAATAGGTTCTACTTATAAACTCAAGAGTTCCCACAAAGTGTGGAAGAGGTGCCGTAAAAGGCTTAGATATTAGCACTGACAAACAAATGAGACAAACAGATAGACATGACTCAGCATAATTCCCCTGAACTTTCTCCTGCAGTGGTCAGGAGAGAAAGTGCTTGATACAGAATGGAAAGTGGGAAATCCTTTGTGATAAATAACATAAATTAGTGGCTAAACTATATTCTAGTGATGCTATAGACACTATGACTAAGTATTAAAATAGCAAAATAGGCTGGTCTGTCCCCATAATGTGAATTTGTGCACATACAGTAGTTACTTGTGTGTCTCTCTATATTTGGTTTTGAAGCTTCTTTTGAGCACTTGTGTATGTTTTTATGTTTGCTCCAGTGTTTCCAGTGTTTCAGTGTGTCTCTGTGTCTCTGCCTCCTTGTGTGCTCATCTGATAGGATGTCAACCAGGGTCGTGTGGGTGCCTTGGGGTACTTCTGTGCATGTTTGAATGCATATGTAGATAGAAGGAGGCTATGAGCCACTGTGGACTGCCTGCCAGGCCCTGTGACAGCTGGGGTCCTCTTCGTCAGTTGCAGCCCACTGCTCGCTCAGACAACCTTATTATGGGAGGCCCCCTGCTGTGACTTCCAAATACACACTCTGACATATGCACACAAACATACACACACAAACCACCCAAGCCCCAGCCTCTTGAGGCCGTATCCTTGGGTGCTGTCCAACCAGTCCACAGCGGGGGCCACCTGCCCTTCAAAGAAGGGAAAGTAGCATTATGTGATATCTCAATTAAGTTGCTTTTCCATGAAGGAGGTATAACTGTGTCGGTGTTTTTTTGTGGTGGCAGAAGAGCAGGACAAACCTTCCTGCGCTTTATATTTGTTTTTCCTTTTCTCCTCTGGCTGTCTTTGTGTTTGGCTCTCTTTGTGGTGAAAATTGCAGTGACAGTGAGATCAGGGTTACAATTTCTTTGGCCTCCTCCGCATACTTGAATCAAACAGCCTAGATGAGGAACAGGGAGGAATGTATTGTCTAGATGGGAGCATTTCATTAAAACCCACTTGTTTAGCGTCCTTGTTCACATTATTGTTTTCAAGCCCTAGGCAAATCGCACTTACTCTTCATCAGTGCTGGCTGCTCTCAATATGCCAGGCATTTTTGTATGTGCTTTCTCAATAGAAGGTGCCAGCAAAATGTTCATATCCTTGAGCTTTTCAAGAGTGATACACAAAAGCTTGTGTGACCACTCAGAGGAAATGGGGAAAAATAAATGGCATGAATAATACACATTCTCAAGGGCTATGAAATATATTCTTGTCTGTGATTTCATTGGATCCATGATTTAGAGAAAATAAGCACGGACACATAAAAAACACACACCTGGACACAACCAGAGAGCAACGACCCAGTTCTTGTCATTAAGATTAGTAAACAACCACTTGCTCTGCATGGTAACTTTCAAGGCCCTCTCAGCATCTACAAGGACAGAAAGAGAGCTGGAAGAAAAAGAACCCTCCATAAAATGGAAGAATCATGCCACACGTACACAGAGACACACACAATCCCTCCTACCTTGCACATAATTACATGGCAGCATGCGGGTGCACGTTCCTGGCTGACAGTGTGTATAAACCCGGGCAGAGATATGATCTAGTGAGGAGCTGCTCTTATTAAATATTAACAAACGCCATTCCCAAGTAGCCTCAATCCCCACAAGCACCTCCAATGCCAGTCAGAGCTTCAGCCTAGCTATCTCGCATCACTGCAGAACCTCTCTCCCCGCTGAATAGGCTGCTGTGCTTTCTCTAAGAAAGAGTTCAAAGAGACAGAAAGGGCGAGAAGGGGGGAGGGGGGCGCAGTGGGGGTGACTGTGCTTGCTATACATGTTCTTCTAACTCAATCCTTTTTTATCTATAGGGAGCTGCCGACGTTGTCATATGGGGAAATTAGTGGAAGTGGAACTCGAATTATTGCTATCAGAATGAGGCTGCAAAGTGTTTGAACAGAAATTCACAACCTCGCCTTCACCCCTGTGTTCAATTGTTGGGGAATAAATTGTAAGTGTGTATGCAGAGAAGCTGGAATAAAAGCTTTTGATGTGTGACAAAAACAGGGATCTCCCACACACACATATGCAAATTACTGATAGCACATTTTTAAAAGAGAGGTATTAATTGAGTTTTGATCACACAATTTTTGGTGTTAGCCTGCAATTAGTGCACACACACCAACAGATATTCAAAGACAAACCGGCAGACATATGCACATGACATATGCTCAAAAATGATTGAAAGCACACAGGTGTACCGTCACACTCAGCTGCATGGACGCTCACTTATATGCACAGGGCAAAAATGTACACACTAAGACCGAAGAATTTGGAGGAAAACATCTACTAACAACTGCAGTTCTATTTTGGATGTAATTTATTTAACCGGCAAGTGGTCATGATGTCACCCATAAGAATCTAAACTAATTTTGAATCCTCCAAAATTACAATTTGACCAGTACCGTGTTGATGTTTTGCAAACAAAGTTCAGAGGCATCACTTGCAACCAGGCTCTTATTGGATAACACAAGCTGGCAATCCCACTGGTGTAAACTCATATGTGCTAAAATGGAAGATAATTTAAAAAATGACATCATGTTCGGTTGAAGAAGAGCTGAAACTAACAGTTGAGACCTTTAATTCTTCACAAGGAAATGTTTACTGACTTTACAAATCGTTAGAAGAAGGCTCGTCTTCCCACAGACTTCCTTTCAAGTATGGTCAGTAAGTGTAATAGATTCAAAATGTGGTAGAGCATCACTACAAAACACAATTAAAACATTAAAGGATCAGTGTTTAAGATTTAGTGGCATCTACATTTTTTCTTGCAACCAACCTGGTGTCAGGTGCATCTTTTCGTGTGGGATTTCAAAGTGACATAATGTAGGATTACAACCTTCAAAATAAAGTCTCCAAGATTATTTTGATGTTACATCAAATTATAACAGAGTGAATGTTAGCTCTGTCAAAGCCTGAGCAGGTCTGCATCACCTGCATTGGCACATCTGATTTTGGATCCATGCCACAAAAAGGAAACACAACATTAAACTATACTGCATTTTTAATATCTTAAAATATTAAACAATGTAATTATATTTGCACAAAATGTTATAGCATAGGCTACTGCACCTGGTCTGAAGACATGGTTGTTTGTACAAAAGAAGTCTTGCTTCAGACAAATGCACACGTGATACTGTATATTTGAGAGCAAATCCTATATTGACACTTTGACATTACTGAAATTACAGTCACTAACAATTAGCAGGATTGTTGAGAGGAAAAGTATATAATTGTCTATTAAAATACACTTTAAATATACAAAAATATACTGTATAATATATACAGTATATATATATATATATATATATATATATATATTCAGTATACACACAGTAACAAGCAGAGCGGCCCACCCACTCCCCTCTAGACTCAGTGAGGTGTGTCAGTAAGGTTTAAAGCCTGTATTGTTCCTGACCAGCCAACCTGTCTAGCACACTCCCCAGCTTCACTGCTCACCCCATTACACTTGGAACACTACAGGAAAATTGGAAAAGGACAAGAAAGGAAAAAAGAGAGGAATTGAATGCAGGAGTGGTGGAGAAAAAAAAAAGGGGGAGAGGATGGGCAGGGTGAGACCCTTCACATCTGTCTAGGCACAATGTCAGGCCGTACCTTTGAGTCAGTGGGGTTAAAGGAGGAGGCAGATCTCGCCATGAACGCTGTTAAATGGTTCAGTGGTTTGACAGTGGCTGATGCTACAGACAGTGCTGCTCCTCTGGGAGCCCGCACAGTCTCCACCGGCATCGCTCTTATCAAAATATACTTACCGCCTGCCTCTTTTGCAGAAATAAACAATAACACAGCAGGGAAGAAGGGAGAGATCTTAAGAGTCATTGGATGCTTCACTTTCTTTAACCACTATTATAATTGTCATGACAATTATGGGCGTAGCGTACAGTATATAGACAGTAAAGTGTGAAAGCAGATTATGCATTAATGTTCAAGCTTTGGCTCCTAGGAGCCACAGGCATTTTTGGGTGGTGTATATGTGGGTTCTTGAGTTGTTTGTGGGGAGGTAAATCATGAACAACACAAAAATGTAATCCCAGTTGTAGCTCTCAAAGCTGTGTTGCAGCTGATAGTCAAACACACACACACACACACGCACGCACGCACGTAAAACCAGCAAAGGCAAAACTGCTCCATTTTACGATCATTACACAGCACGGGTCCCCCGCTCCCTTTGGAGCCGTGTTCTGCCTCCGGTGCTACATTTGACGGTTTGTTGAGCGGCACGTAGGTGTGTAGCCTCCGCCACGTTACGTGATCAAACAGCCCAACTGACGCATGGCCAATTATCCTGGCTGCCTCCTCTCATCTCACGTTTAAGGAGAGGCAAAGTAAAAACCAGAGAGGGAGATGGAAGGAGAGAGATGGAGGGAGAGAGGGGGAGAGAAAAAAGAAACAAGGCTGGTGGTGTGTTTATCGAAGAATGGCAGATGTAAAAGCACTCTTCTCACCATTCCGCAGGGAAAGTGACATGTGCAGCGTTTCTAAAAAAGTAAACAATGGCTCACACACTTTTTTTCAACTGTGAATTTTTACCCCCAGCAAGCCGTAAATAGGCCAGTAAGAAACAAAGAAAGAGAATATGGGAGAAAGTGAGTATCAAAAGTGACACCGCTTGTAAAGGTATGAGCTTGTGTCTAGTCTCAGTCAATAACATCACTGCATGTTCAATTACAGTGACACCCTCTGCAGAGGTGGCAAATATTAAATACACTTATTCATTTTGCTTTGTTTTCTCTCTCAAATATCAGCCCCAGTTTACAACAGGGTCAAGAGAAAGTTCCCACCCTCTACTGTTCCTAATTAACAACTACATCACTGCTCTAAAGTAAGAACGACAAGAATATTCAGATTCTCTGGTCAAGTGTTTGAGTAAAAGAGCTGCTGCTGCTGCTGGCCGTCTTATGTTTCAGTAAACTGTATGTATTTATTCATATTTAATCGACTCCCTGTAAAGATGCATATATCCAAACAGACTTTAGTAAAGTGAATTAACCCTGGCTTGAACACACTGTCGACAAATCTTGAATACTACTTGGGATCAGGGTCATCGAAGTCAAAGATAAAGTATGTGGGTAAGTGTTTAGAAGTAGTTTGAACGGAAGGACTGGCCTTGGCTCTTTTTGTTGGTAAAAAGGAAAGTGAAGCAGACAGGAAGGAGGGCTGTAAAAAGAAAGCAATTACACAGAGAAGAGCAGTTACCGACAATCACTTACAGAGGCCGTGGCTCTGGCTCACAACACTGCTCTCCAGTTGGGAGGTAACACAAATGTAAAAATGGGAGGAAGTGAGAGAAAATCATCAGAATTTTAAACAGTCTCAAATGAACTTGGACAGAGAGAATTTAACTTTCCTGCACCATTTTCTTGGAATAAATTGCAAAAGTAACTTAAACTCACATAACTGATCACATGTATATCAATACATAAGAACAGACAAAAAGCAGTGGTCAGTGTAAATAAACCATTCTTACTTTTGTGCTTTCTGTTATTCTTTTAACGAATATTGACTGAATATTTAATTTCTAATTTATTTTACAGTGTATGTTGTCTTTGTTTGTATTATGATTGTCGTTTTTAATTTTGTTAACCTGTGTTTTGGCCAGGTGTTTTTTAATAGACATCTGCAAAAACTACTAACAATAATGAGAGAGAAAAAAAGGACAACAGAATTAGCAAAGCAACTTCATATCAACTTACCTACAGTTGCCCGTGACCTGGCTGAATATTTTTTAATCTTGCTACTGAGCGTAGTGTTGTCCCTCAGGGCCATTTCAGACTCCCGCTCCACCAGGGAGGACACTTCCTGGGCTACAGTCCTGAAGTAAGCTGCATTAAGGAAAGTGAGGATGGTGGGTGGTTCTGCTAGTCCAGAAAGGACTCGCAGCTCCTCTGTGAGCTTCTGAGTCAGAACAGGGATCAGGGAGCAGAAACCCAGAGCAAGTCTCTCAAATCCAGTCTCACCGCCTGGGCTGGAGCTCAGCATCGAGTGCAGAATTGCCTGTACAGATTGGCTTCTTAGGCCCTGGATGAATAAAATCTAAATATTAATATTGTTACAAAATTGCTTTTATACTAGTGTATCATATTGAGGCTACAAACTGACAGTGTCCATATGGAATTCAAAAAAATAACTTCATTTTTCATGAATGAATTATGGTGTAAATTAGTGTGTGAAGACATAAGTTTAATCCATAGAGAAAAAAATCACCTGGTAATGTGTGAGAACCTCTGACTCAGGGTAAAGAAAGAAGAGCTGCTGCAGACAGTGGAGACGCTCAGGGACGGAGAGCATAAACATTTGTGTGGGTCCCCGATGGTCTGGGCTGTGAGAGGACAGCCGGTCCAGCAGGTGGCGGCGCAACTGGAGACGCACATCATCCCATACTTCCTGGATCTTAGAAGAATTACATAAACAACACCATTACATTCAGGATTTCTGAAGTTTATGTGATATAAAAAAAATACCTTTATCTCAATGCATTCAGCTGCCACATAACACATATAAGAAAACTACCAAAAAAATCAAATACAGGGAAATAATTAATGGAATCAAAATTGGGGTTATACCTCTTCTGAGGTTTTATCACTGACTGTATGAACTAGGTTGATGGAGGATGAGTTCAGCTGAGGATGAAGAGAGGAAGATGATGAGGAAGAAGAAGGGGTACAAGGAAAGCAGACACCACACTGGGCAGAAAGTTTCAGCAGCAACTGAAGTGTGGCTTCCTCTTTCCCGTCTTCTTCAGATCTCAGGTGCTGTTGCTGAAAGGGACAGAGTAACGAAGATGATTATTTCAGAAGAGGAAAAAAGCTTTTAGTTGAGTGAAGTGTTTCATTAGCCATATTACAACACTGACCGAGATGATGGACTGCAAAGGGCCCTCATTAAATATGCTTTTAAAACCAAATACGTAAGTAGGAAGATGTCCCCTGCAATCTGAAGGTAATTTTAATAAACAGTACTGCAGATCAACAGATAGCTTTATGTTAATAACAGACTGTCAGTGCTGTTAATTGGGAAATTGAGGGAATGTCATTTCTGATTGATGAAATCATAATGATCATCAGTTATCAGTCACTTCAAACACTTTAATCATCTGTGAAAAAATAAAGCAAATAGAATTACCGTTATTATCATTATCTCCATTATCATTACCACTAGACAGAGTCATCAGTGTTATGATGTATTACCAAAGCTCTTAGGAAGTCCATGAACTCCTGATGTCCTGTGGCTGTAGGCCTGCCACAGTGGTGCATTCTCGGGTTAAACCACTGGAGGCACTCTGAGGGACTAGGCGGACGCTCCCCTGTCTGGGAGTCTCCCATTTTGGCCTGGATCTCCCTCAGCTGTTGCTCAATGCTGAGAGAAAAGGAAATTCATAGGTAAGTCTTTGAGATTAAGACCAAGCTGCAGGTAAAGAGAAAATAAGCTAAAGGTCTAAGGATGTGTAGGACAGTGAGACTGCAACACCTACCAATAATTAGCAGCACATAAGGGAACAACGTTGTAGAAAAGATGTTATTCTTTTTTTGCTTGTATGGCAAGCTTTCATTTCAAAAATACAAAATGCACACTTTGGCTGCTTTGTCCATTTGGGCTGCTGTAGAAACAAAGCAGTGCAAGAGGGTGGTCTATAGTACATTAATCTAAGGCCAAGAAAATTAAACAATTCTTATTTTATAGTGATTATACACATATACAAACATACTTGAATGAATACTAAGCTCTCTTAAATGTTACCTACTTTACCTATATAGAAAACTATGCAGAAATGAATTAATAAAACAGCCAATTTCAGCCCTTCAGATACTCTGCTACATGCTGCACAGTCAAATGTTCTTGTTAATCTGAACTCCTTTATCCAGTTGTGACTGGATAAAGTGTGTGAAGTGTGAAGGTCCACTGGTCAACTGACTGTCATCCATGCATACAGATGTTGCTGCTGCATACAGGAGCAATACAGGCGATAAGCTACCTTACAACCACACTAAAGGTCCATTTATACTTTACACAAAAGACAGAGACGGATAGACTAGTTACACCGGACCTTGTGGGGGTAGAATTAAGCCAGTAGTCCAATCAGTCAATCAGTCAGGAAAATACGGAAAAAGAGTCTTATACCCACAGCCAGAAAACCACTACAGGGCGCTTGGCTTCACTCACTGGTGTGCTGTGGGATGTGACATGTTAAATTTGAGGGGCTATCTGGAGAAGCAAGTTGTCAACAGTCACAGCTGACATATGGAAAAATGAAAAACTCCTTCATTGGCAACACCAAGTAATATTCCCCATTGCTAGGGTGACTTACTTTACATTCAGTGGTGTTACATTCCATTACCGCAAAATCCACTTGTGTTTCAGTCTATTTCGAATCAAGCACAATGAAATAACCTCTTTAATGGTTGCCATGTTTGATGATGCAACTTGGTACTTAGCATTGTCCTCTGTAGGAAGCATTCCGTAAATGTCCACGCCAATGCAAAAGACAGACAGACATATGTAGGGTAGTGATGGAGATAACATTTGGGACCAACAGCCGGAAAACAGAAAAAAAAAGGATTATAGATGGGCCTTAACACACATACAGCATAACCATACAAACCTGAAGATACATATGGAACCACACATTTGGGTTTCCCCTCACTCTCATTCGGTGTCTGTACTGTGAGAAGACAGATACTGAAGCATCAACAATAATGAACTTAGACATCAATATATCAGTGTGTGTGAGTGTGTGCTAAGCATCTGGTGTGAAGTGGCATTACAGGCGTCGGGAGGCATCGCCGACGTACGCTTCTTGCCATCTCACGTCTTCCTTCTGATACACACACACGCACAAACACACACAAATAACACAAACACAGCTCTTTTGATTTTAACAGGCTGCATCAGCTATTCCGTTTCCCCCTTTAATATGACAGATTAGAAATGACATCTTGGGCTCGATGTGTTCAGTCATTTCCATGCAAATCTTTGCATGTATATTTATGTAAGACTGCGTGTGTTACTGTGCATGTGCAAGTGTGCTTGCGATGGGAGGTGTGGTGGGGTGGGAGTTTTCATACCTGCATAATTAAACATGCTATGCTGTTGTGAGCATTGCTCTCTTGTTTGTATGACTTTGTTTATACTGTAAATGTACTCATGATCACATAGCTGCATGTGTGAACATGTGTATGTGGTAGTACATACAGTACTGTGCATAAGTCCTAGGCCACCATTAGATTTATTGTTTTAGCAATGCTATAATGACCATCCTGTACAATTATTTTTTATTGGAAAAACACATATGCAGTCTTCCAATCTTCCAATCTTTATCACTTGGTGAAAACATAGTTTCTGAGTATTTCTACTTCCTCTGAATGAGTAGATCCAAGTACAGTGTCTCCACCATACTGGCCTTTATGCTGAGTGAAGCAGGTAATGTTTTTATGTCTTTGATTATGATGTTGCTGGGATTTTAACCGCCGTCCATCCTCCTACTCAAAAGATGACCGTTCAGATCACTATGATGTTCCATTCAAAAATGATGAATTACTTCTGCAAACATTTCAAAACACCACACGGATACTCAACTTATCAGTCAAAAATGCAAAGATTACTTAGTTGCAGTTGCATCTCTGTCTCCCAAATGTACTGTATGTGTGTGTAGGTGTGTGTACCTGGTATTCCTAATGTTGTGGGGACCTAAATCTCTTTACACAGTCACATAATGAGGATTTGTCTTCCTTATGGCGACAAAAATCAAGTCCCCATAAAGTAAAGTACTACATTTTAAGGTGAAGACACGTTTTAAAGTTAGGCTGAGGTTAGGGTTAGGTTAAGGTTAGGGCATTAGTAATTATGATGTAATTATGCAATGTCCTATGAAGTCATGGAAACAAGTGTGTGTGTGTGTGTATGACACAAAACCAAAGCATCTCCCCTCCATCAGGCAACTCATCCCCTACTGCAGGTCTATAAACCACCTCCTGCCTGCTCCTGGGCCATGAACGCATCCAGATGTCTTACAATGGCAACACATTAAATAACCGTTCAATCTGATACACTTTGGTTTCAGTGGGGGGGAAAAAACGGGAGGGGATAAAATGTTATAGACTGTTTCAAACCACTATCCTCTAGACTGAACACTGCCTAATGCTATCATTCTCTCGCTTTAATTATCCTACTCCATCTCTCTTTTCTTCTTCTTTTTCAAATGATGCAGCTAACTTTAATTTCTTGATGCCAACTTGCTGACTGAAAGAAACTCAGATTATGAAGTGTTTTTGTGTGTTGGAGTGATTTGCTCCCAGTCATTACTCTAATCATTTTATTAGAATAGGACTATATTGTGTTTTTTCCCACGTTGCTTTGTGTGTGCTTGTATTTGTTTTTGGGAGTTTTTCCTGGTACAAAAAAGTGACCAGTATTCCTCATGAAGACCAAAACCTGGTTCTGAAGAGGCAGAACATAATTTTTGAGTAAGTGGTTACAATAAAGGCTAAGATTTGAACTATTGTTAGGTAAATTAAGGTTAGGCATTAGAATCGTTGCGCAAACCTATGTGTGTGTGAGTAAAACTATATGTTGTACTTGTATGATTTTTTGCTTTGTACAGGAAAAAAATATTGTATTAAATAACTGGAATAATTCCAAATCTACACTCACTCCTCCCTTTCCAAACCGCTTATATGGCGGCCCTCACAGAACAAAAAAGTAGATCTATCTTTGCTTGTGTAATATTCAGCTTAAACAACATGAAACACACATTTTGTCTGGTTTGTCTTTTCAGTCTGCTGTAGAAACAGCCTCTGTAAATGGCCTTACCTAAATCATATAATACAACAATGTTATTTTGAAGCAATTATATACTTAAAACATAAGTATGGCTAGTATTTTCAATTTCTGCTCAATTTCAATAAGCTCTCCGAAATGTGAGGCACAGGACCTTTGACTGAAAATTATTTACCAATATACCAAAGCCTTTGTGCATCAGGATTACTGTTGGCTCTGTGCGAAAAAATCAATAGACTTTAATAAACAGCACAAAGGACTGTTCAGATACTGGTTGGTTCAAGTGACCTCTGACTTTTTGAGAAAATATAGTAACAGTTTCCTTAAAATACTAATGTAACTTTATCCCATCCATTTTTTAAACATCATTGATGGTAAATATGAAGAGAAGAAATATGCATTAAAGAATGAATGCAGACATAGGAAATGTCATAAAGTTAATATTCTGGCATAGATTTCTGTCATATGTCAGGTCTTGCAAAGAAATTGCGGATTAAAGTGGAGCGGAGATGCGCTGTATGTGTGTTTATAGTACGTCATAAACATGGATGTTCGTTCTGGGCTCCACCCCAGGACTTCGCACAGACAGAAGGTTTCAAATGGGCTTCCATCTGTGGCTCGCTTCTCACACACTCTGAAGTTCATATAAAATAAAATTTAAAAATGTAGGTACCCTAAACTACAAAGTTGAGGTCAGATTAAACTGCAGTTTTAAAGAAGATCCAGCTCATTAGCCTGACACACGATGAGATATAACTGCAGCCTCTAGAATTCAATTTACTGTATATGTAAACACAACTAAAACAGATTTCTGACCAGTGAGTCTGAATGAAGGAGCTTCTTACTTGTTCCACTAATCTCTGTCTTGCCTTCACTCATCAAAACAGCGTGCATTAATGGCTACAGCGACAGCACTTGCAGTTCTTCTGTAACATTTTGAAGCTGTGTCTCCATACACCCCCCCACCCCCACTACCATGCAACCCTCTTTCATCCTTCATCCTCAAAACTTTCCTTATTTCCTTTTCTTTACTCTCGCCTTTCAATTACCCCTCCTTAGGGCTGTGTGCTGTAAGTTGTGAAGTCACTGTGGATAGTCTGTGTCAAGAAGTCCATCCATCTCCCCACAATGTTGTGACCTTTTGCCACCCCAGTGTGAAAGCTACCTGCAGCCTAATCAACTTGGCCGGATTAGCTCCAAACCTGATGACTTCCACTGCCAACCGCTCAGATGCAGAGGAAAGAGACAGAGAAAAGAATGAGAGAAGAGGGAAGTAAAAATGGGCAGAAAACAGAGGAGTCACAGAAAATAAAACCATTCAGCTTTCTGAGCAAAGACGACAATGGACCAACCCGTAATGGCAAAAATGGTGGAGCAGAAATCAACAAAAGACTTGGAGAATGAGAGAGGAGGGAGAGGAAACTGGAAGGAAAGGATTCTTTAGGCCTCTTGACAAACATGTCAATCATCTTACTTTAACTGACACGCACACACACACACAGCTAAAGTGAAATCTAATTGTTTTTTGGACCAGTCTAGTTAGACAGTCGACACCGCAACATAACCCCCCCACCACCACAACCTCACCACCTCTGAGAGAGAAAGGGAGCAACTGGAGGTCTTTTATTAGATATGATGGCACATTTCACAGCTCCCTGACTTATAGAAACCCAATCCCACGATTAGTCAGCGCTTTGACGTTATCTTAAGTTCCTTGTCAGAATTAATTTAACGTGGGTGGGCTGCTGTGGGGCTGTCTGTCTGTTGCGCTCTGCTCCCCTCTGCTTTCCTAAAGGAGGCGGTGGTGGAGGGGGTGGTTTGTAGGCAACAGGGGCAGGAAGATCCTTTTCAAATAAGCTCCAGCTCCGGTCAGTGCCAAACCAGTCGCCTGAGAACAAAATATCTCCTCCATCAAAGGGCCCCATTCTGTGAGACAAAAAGGAGTGAATGGGCCTGAATGAACAGGCTGAAAACAGATCCCCTTCTGGCCCGGCCTGTCGACCACTTAGTGCCCCCAGCCACCCGGCTCAGCCAATGATACCAAAGACCCGATACAGCTGATATACTTACTTAACTTAACACACGTGTCACGCACAGCTAAACACAAATCTAACGACATACTGCGAGGACTACAGATCAGTATTTTTGCTCACTGAAAGGGAACTCTCAACTCGCTCTGCCAAAGTCCTGACTATCAGAAGCACTTACACAAAGAATCAAATTTAAAAGTATTGATATTGTACCCTGATCAAGATTGGCAGCAAACTAGTGAGAGCCATTTGCCTTGTCAGTGTGAAACTGGAGGCCTGTCTGCAGTCTACAGGCCTGTACTGACACTTCATTATAGGTCTTTTCCTGGTGGCCCCCGTTCTCACTACGCAATCCCTACTCAACCCTTCTCCATGCCACTGTCCCATCTGATGAAAACTAATGGATTACAGCATTTCAATTTGGGGGAGCCAGCTCCGTTGTCAACCTATCTTAATCTCATTCAATTAGGGAGTAGGAAAATCTCTGACATTTGAGAGGTGGGCGCAAGCCACTCACTTTGACCCATAAACTGGTTTAAGCGCTTCATGGGTTTGGGCAGCTCCATGTCCCCTATCTCTGGGTTTCCCTTTCCTCTCCCGCACTTCCGTAATTTGTCCCAGACACTGATAAGTCAATTAGGTAGCAGGTGACTGAGCTGTGGATGTGTGTTTGGGTGTGTATGTGTCTGCAGCCCACCAAGGTTGAAGCCAAAGGGAGGCCCCGTGAGGTTTTGTTTGCCTGTGTGTGTGCCGATGGTAAAAGTGCTGCCCTGAAGAAGTCTGGGAGGAAGGTTAGTTGCAGCCTAACAAGAGATACTGACCAGTGGTCCCCCACGGCGAAGGGAGGATTGCCTTATTTTTAGCCCAATTCTCCATTATCTGGACGCTTTGTTCTCATAATGGTTATCCCTCTCCCATCTGCAGGAACACAAAATAACCCTTTAATGCTTAGAAAGCAGAAAAATGGCCTGGCCTGTGGTAATAAGCCTTGAATTACCTACCCAAGGGTTTTCGTTTCAAGATGTGGAATCTTCAATTATTATGTTCCCATTTAGAAAGAGGAAGGAAAGAAAGAAAGAGAAGGGGAGGGAGACAGAGAGAGATAGACTGAAGAAGGGATGAGTCCCAGACACTAATGGTGCCAGAGTGAGGCTTTGTTCACTTGCTACATTTAGCCTGTCCTTCATCATCTGCCTCAGCCTCACTATGCCACAAATCATAAAAGACCTGAAATAAAGATTTAGCTTTTTTTTCTGTCCAACTGTCTCCGTCTGCCATCACTGACGGACATATGCATTTCTGGCATCAGTCAGAACACCTCCATACACATTCAACTGGACTACCACCCTTATCCCAGTATACAGGCACCAGTGGGGAATCGACTGATTGAATTGAGTGTCACCTCTGCTCCGCTAGGTCAGGTACAACCACATTCAGCTTTTTAGCATTTGTTGGTTTCTGGTTTAGCATGTAGCTAGTTGTTAGCATGTTAAGCACCATTCCACATTTCCTACTCTGACAGAGAGTAAGAACAGTCTCCTTGTAATAGTACTAGCTTGACTATCAATTGAATTTTCTGGATGTGTATTCAGATTTTGAGAAATTGATTTTAGTTCGTTTTCAATCAATTTACATTTTAGTGTCCGCGTACATCCAAATAAGGTCTGTGCATTCCTTGTAACAGGATGAAATACAATTAATTGCTTTATCCATGGGCCACACAGCTGGTATAGTAGTTAGTGCTGCTGGCTTTGAAGCAAAAAGACAAGGTCATTTCTGCATGGAGTTTGCATGTTCTCCCCGTGTGTGCATGGGTTTTCTTTGGGTTCTCCAGTTTCCTCCCACAGTTTAAAAACATGCAGAAGTGTAAATGTGAGAGTGGATGGTTGTCTATCTTTATGTGGCGCTGCAATGGCCCTATCCACGGTGTACACCACCTTTCGCCCTATGTCAAATGGGATCAGGCACCAGCGCCACCCACAACCCTCATGTAAAGGATAAAACATAGGCACACAGAATCATAGGTCTCATGACTTGTGCACTCCTTTTCACTACAACCTGAATCCTCTTTCTATACACATCTTGTCCAGTAATTTTGTTGTTTCAAGGTCTTCTATAGATGCATACTGAAGAATCCTCTTGGATAAGAGGTGAGACATCTTCAACTTAACTCAAGTAAGTCCAGTTGCCTACAGTGAACTAAAGAAGACAACTATGACCTGTATGACTGAAGAAATTTACAGACACAGTACAAAATACAACCCCCCCCCCCCCCACCCAATTTTCTGATGGCATTTTTTTTACAATATTTTTAAGCTTAACATTACATATCAACAAAGTGTTATTAATTTTATCATTCACTTTTCAAATTAGTCTGCAGTGTGTACTCAAGAATCAAACAAATCAAACATATGTGACCCGGTAATTTGGACATTCTTCACTCAACACACTGACATGGTTGAACTTTATGGTGAGACAGTAAATATAGAGTGGCAGACAGAGTGAGCATAAATCAGTCCAGCATGCACAATCTATGGTCCAACAGAAAGATGGATACTGTCCCCCAGCCTTTAATCATGCTTTCATGTTTCTACATCTTTGCCCCTTGCCACAGTTATAAAAACTTATTTGCCATCATACTGAGCCATTTTATGCTTAAGCCATTGTACAATTTACCTGAGAAGTAATACTATCCATGTTGAATGTTGAGGTTTCATTTTGGTTTTGTCAAAGTTACCCTTTTAGAATTATATCCTTGTGCTCTGGTTCTTATACTGGCTTGTGCATTACATTGATCTCTCCTTGCTGTCATTCATCTGACAGTCAGAGAAAGAAATGGAAGTCTGGTGTTTCTTATCTTTGTCAACTGTGGCAGCACAATGCCTAATTGTACAAAAGAAAAAAAACAGTATGTCCCCGAACTCATCTAATTTATTTTTTGTTTGTAGAATTGCATTTTACGTCACAGCCTTTAGTGCTCTGACTGACCTGTTGGCATTTAGATTGAGTTTCTCCTCTGTGTCTTTTAGAAACTGTTCATAGTCCAGGTCACTGGTAACGCCTGGCAACAGCAGCTCCACGAAGGCATGATCGTCTGGAAAGTCACCTAGCCACTCCATACGGCTCTGCAGGGAAAGGAACCAGGAAGAGAAGGAGAGATATAGAACCCTTACAGCGATGAAAAAAACTACACAACACATGTACTTGTACATACATTTAAAATAATGTAAAGAAGACATGACCAGACATTACCAATGTCACCTGATACCAATTGGGTGAGCTGTGTTATCATTATTGTGTGTCAGGAAACAGCATTTCACTCACATTCACACACCAACCGTTAGGTGGTCTATAGTAATTTGAAATTTCCTCCAACAGGAGTTATATACGCAGCCACAAATCAATTGCACCAGAAGGACCTGAAACAAAATAAAGCTCATCATCAACAAAAACAGTTTCTTCCAGTTCCCCCGTCTGTCCTCAGAGCATAATTTGCTGTCGGAGGAGACCCCCCTGATCAAAATTCATTGCCTCAGCCTCTAACCATTTCCACCTACTGACACTATAGTGAGTTAACACAGGGGAAAAAATAGACCAAATAAATAAAGAATGAGGCTCTTCAGTCAAGGCTTTAAATAAACAACTCATCTCTCTGCATCTCTTAAAACTGGGGGACACCCCGCCCCAAACCCCATCTACCCTGTGGTGCTTAACGCTCATGCTTACAGCCAATCCCATGCCGGTGCTGTCTTGCAGGCTCTCATATCAACACTGTCATCAACATGAGTCAAGTGGAAGGTAATGGAGAGTGTCGATGTCAATTTGGCTTTCTCACACTCCGCCTCTCGCCCCTTCCTCGTCATCGGCTCTGATTTTAATAATCCCTGTCAAACTCCAAACAGCTCCCCGCACTCCGCTCTGCTTCCTCGCCGCTGCATACCGTCTATGCCACTCTCCCTGACAGGGCAGACAGGAAACTCAACATTCATTTAGCGTGCACAAAGGGAGGCCTGTCCAGCTGGACAAATATTATTTTCCTCTGCTGACAGCCCCACCAGTTAAGCTTGTCCTTTATTGTTTTTCCCCCCACTCTTCTTCTCTCATACTGTTTCCCCCTCATCATCACGCTCCCTCTGCGACACAGTCTGAGACGGGCGTCTGTACACAGCCATTACTGAAAGGGAAGACGATTTTCAATCCATGGATTAGGAACTCAACGTTGTAATTATACGGGCTGAGCCAGTGTGTGTGTGTGAGTGTGCGAGAGTGTATATGTCTTTATTAGGCTCAGAGGACAAAATTTGGCTTAAACCCATCATTGTGAGGAAAATTTGACATTTCAGCAGGTCCTCACAACTTTAAAGGGCTTTTTGAGGGTTAAGACTTTTGTTAGGGTTAGAACAAGTGACAACTAGTGGTGATGTCACCCAGTAGAATCTGATCTTTACAGATTTGAAATTTGCCCAGTTCTATGTCGAGGTTTTGCAACCAGAAATTCAATATTCCCCAGCTTCACACTGATCACATACTTTACCCTGGTATATACAGTAGAAAAGTATTTCAGATTTTCCTAATAAATCATTTCTGTCAAATAAACTTTAGCATAAAGACAAAATATGATTGCAGACTTGGGAACACTGTCAAGTTTCTGAGAACAAAAATGTGCAATGAGTACTAATTAGCAGAAAAATAAATAAGAATTGGCCAATGTCAATAATTTAAAAAATTACATATTAGCCCGGTTAATCTGCTGTGCAATCAATTGGTCTACCTCTACTTACCTTATAACTATAGATATAGAGTGTATGTATGTGTGTAAATGTATACCACTTAGACAGAGGGTCTGAGTGTGCATACAGTAGATGTCTGCTATAGGCGTCTCCTGCTTTGCCAACATATCATCTGTTATCTTAAACGTGAGTGTGTCTGTGTCAGGGTCCTCCTGGCAGCTCACAGGGCCTCATTAGTACTATACTTTAAATCAACCAGTCTCCATTGTCTTGTCATTAGCTCTTTACAAAGCAGATGTTGGAGGAGCCCTTATGCGTTTCACAGTGTTGCAACAGGGGACAACTGGGCCAGGCGCTTCCTGTCTGAGACATCGGCTCTACGGTTATTAGAACACACACACACACACACACACACACACACACACTGTCCTCTCTCTCTTGCTGCTGCCTGTCTACCAAAGCTTTGCTAACACATAGGCCTATTTACAGTAATGAGTTTGTCCTGAAATATTTAGCAGCACGTCCCCCAGGCCGCCGCTTTAAAACCACTTAGAGCATGTCAAGTTAAAGTCAACATTATTTTAAAAGGGGTACCTAACAGTCTGCAGGAAAGGAAACATAATAAATTAAATAGGTGCATATTCTAAAATCACAGCACTGCTGAGAACTATCTCATGTACACCCGGGGGGGAAAGGGAGGACACATGGCAAACATGTGGTTCTGTTCTCTGCAATGGTTTCATCTGATTGTCCTCTTTACAGTTAGGGCTGGGCAAAATATTATCTTTTTATTTTTATACCATATAAAGTTCTATCTATCTCTATATATCTTGATATAAATCAGAAACAAGCTGTTTTTGACGTACTTAAAATGCAGTTTTTACTTCTCATTTTAGATCATTTTAGATAATACCTGGTCAAATTCTTTGGCTTTTATTGTTCAACAGGAAAGTGAGTAAGAAAATATGCCTATAGAGGTGGTCACACTCAGCTATAACACAAATAATTAGGGTTAGGAAGTCATTGACTGACTTTCCTTATATAGTTTTCTGTCTATTGAATGCATTTTAATTGCTTAATTACTATTTATTACATCTGAAATATCATAATATTTGAATAAGTAGGGGTGGGAATCACAGGGTACTTCACATATGATATGAAACGTGATGTATTAAATATGTTGCATACCTAATGCTAATATTATCATGATAAAATGAGTCTGTGATCAATATACTGCAAGACAATCATAAAACAATACATAAACTGTGAGAAGTTAAACGTGCAGGATTCTTTATTTATTCACAACTTAGAGAACAAAGTGCATTAAGTCTATGTATAGAATGTGGATGAGGCATCTCTTAACATAGCTTTCTCCATAATTATCCCGCTGTAAACGCCCTCTGGTTCGGCCAGGTAACTTCCACCCAGGTTTCCCTCACCCATTTGAGCAGCGCCGCCTCAAGGATACATGAAGTAGTGACACCTAGTGAGTTAAACTGGCAGGAAGGGTTTAATCTAGAGCTTCTTCATTTAATAATTAAGAGTGATATTTGTGCCAGTGTGTCATTTTTTATATTGCATGAAGAAGGTCGACGATTTATCCCCAAATTGATAACTTCACCATATTGATATAATATGGTGAAGTTTCTGTTAGCAGTCGGGCCTGTCTGCTGAGGGGTGGGATTTAGTCTCATCAGATGTTATACAGTGATATTGCTGTTAAATGTATGTTATTAAAATGTATTGATTACCTTTTTCTTTCCTACAGGGAAATATGTGGACGTAATATCTTGTTGAAATATGTGGTGTGAGATTGTTTGAGCATTGCAGTGAAACAGCCAACAAATGGCTGTATGATCAGTTTACACAGAGGCAATGAATAATACATGATGTAATCCCAATATTACTTGCTGAGGCTATTTTGAGAAATAATGATCATCATTCAGCAATATTAAAGTACCATGAGCAAGGAGTAAACCACAGCCACTGAAAACAAGACAATGTTGACACACTATAGAAGCAGATTGTATTGTGTAGCTACGTTTGATGTTTGTTGCATCACAGCTGTCATGATTTCAGCAAAGGGTGCATGGCAATTTTCAATAACTGTGTGGAAAATGTGTACAAAAATGTATTTGTTTTGAATTAACTAAAATAAATCTGGAAATTATGGGTTTTTTTGTTATTATGACTGACAGATGAATGTTTGAGTGAATGATTTAAAGCTGCAATTATTATTTTATCTGTTGATTATTTTCTGGATCAATTAAATGCCAGAAAATGTTGTTGAAATGTTGAAAATGTTTCCCAAAACTTGAAAAGATGATGTTCTCAGATTTTGTCCCCAAACAATGAGTAATTGGGGTTATGAGATGAATGAGTAAAAATAACTAACAACTGAATAATCAATTATCAAATGAGTTAATGATTCATTTAGTTATTGGTTATTTATCGATTATTTACTTATCATTGTAGCCCTAAAAGAGTTCAGCTGTTGACTTTGAACCCTGCATTTTAATGGGTGTTTTGTCACATGACCTGGGAAATTGTTTTTTTTTTTTTTATTAAATCTGGTCAATAAATCACCGTTAAATAACCGTTTATGATAAATGACAATAACAGAGGAGAACATGGTAGAACATTTTGATATTTGGACATTGTGTGTTTTCAGGATTTTGTTTCATCCCGTGACTTAACCCTCCGGCAGACTGAGATTTTAGAAATCGTAGCAATATAAGATCATTACAAATCAACATATGCAACATCTAACTTGGGTAGGACATGAAAATGAACTGATACCTATAACAGATAAACATCACACCAGCACTATTTGTTATACAGGGGGTGTTTTCGTGTCTTACCTTTGATAAGCTCCTTTTATTTACTCGTCACAATTAATCCATCACATTTAGTGGGGGGGGGGGGGGGGGGGGGGGGGGGGGGTAGATGACATTATCCTATGACGCATATTTAAGCTACAACGAAAGTCAACAGCAAATACAGTATTTAGCGATTTCATTTACCACCACAATAAAAAGGTAAATGTCTGTCTCTGTCACTAACCGTCCGCCGAACAATGCTCTGAACCGGGTGTTTAAAACCGCGTCTTCGTAAGCAGCGTCCCAATCAAAGTCAAGCGAATGTAATCGATCAATCGGATATTACCTTTAATCACACAGCGCGGTAATAATTGTTCCGGGCTTAGAAAGCGTCCGTGACAACAACCCGGACGTGATAGACAAACACTTCCGGTATAACAAACATCGAAATTGTTGAGGTAATTGTGAAAAACATTCCTTTTAATATACTTAACAACCAAGTTCCGTTAAAAAGACCACAGTAAAACAATGAATGTTAACAAAGCAATAAATTACATTTTTAAAGGACCTCGTCTTTTATCCGTTCTTGTTTTTTTGCATGATTTTTTATTCATAGATTGTATGCCGTATTCTATTTTTAGAAAATATATTTCCATAATGTTTTTTATTTAAATCTAAAAACACGTACTAATTTTCATAATGTAAATAAAAAACGAAATGTACAACTTCCGCAGTACGGGAACGTTCAACTGAAAAAAACAAACGGGGGCGATGTGTCTTGATTTCGCGGCGACTGAATGACTCTTGAAACACGTAGCAATTTTTGTAATACGTAATTCCGACATTGTTTTACACTCACAGGGATATCTTTCCATTAGAGTGTTGCTAGTGCGTACACAAAATATAAAAATATCAGGACCACCACTCCCCCTCTCGCTCTACAGTTGGTTGTGCCGGGGTGATCGCGCTGTCAACACACAAGGAACAAGAGGCGCCAGGATCGAACAGAAACTCACCTCATGGTAAAGACTTCTGTGCAGAATGCGTGTTTCCACTTAGTAAAACGTTTGATTTTTGGAGGAGCAGATAACTAGTGATTCTAAACACGGCTCAGGCTTTAGTATGTTGAAGTGTCAGTTTCATATTTGGCGCGACTGTGTGTAACTGGTGGGACGCAGATTTATCGCAGAAGTACACAGCCACGAGCTGTGTTTTAATACCTCTGCAAATGGCCGATAATCGACACTAGAAAGATGTAAGAGTATTACAAGCTTCACGAGGCAGGAAGTTAGTATAGTATATACTAATCAGTGTTCAAGTCTGACTACAATTCGGTGTTGTCATGACTGCTTGAAATCACTTGACTTTTGCAAGTTTTGGTGCAAATTGTACTTGTAACTGGAAGGTTGCCGGTTAAAATTCCAGGATGTGTGAAGGGCTGAGTTGCCCCTGAGCAAGGCACCTAATCCCCATTGCTCCCTGGGTGCAGATAAGTGCTTCCCCACACTGCTCTTATGGCCAGGTTATGAGTGTTCACTGCTGTTGTGTATAAAAGGATGGTTTAAATGCAGAGGTCAAATTCAATGTCACTAATTGGTGTGTGTGGGAAAATATAACTAATTCTAAGATGGCATTCAGTCCAAGTCTGAAAATGCTGCACGCAGGGAGTTCATTCCTGGCACCAGAATGAAGTAACTGAAGGACTTTATGAGGGAAAAATGTGAAGGGTAATATATATATATTTTTTTTACTATAAAACAAAATTAATTGATTTAATCAGGGAATTGCCGCAGAGAGGTTCACAACATAAATGTGACACAGCTATTTCAAAGTTAAATATGCTGTAATTTGAGAATTACAGTAGCAGCCTGCCAAATGTTTACAATCATAGATGAGTTTCCATCAAAATCAGATCAGTAAGAGGAGGGACAAAGAAACAGCTGTGTTCAACTCACATCACTTGAGCAGCAGACAAACTAAAGTTTCTATCTGTTTCCATTTCCTATCTGTTCTTTTTCAGCAGCCAGTAGACAAAAGTTTCTCATCCTATAACATCTTTTTCTAAAGATGCACAAAGCTTTAAACAGAGGAGCCGAATCCACCTTAAAACTCTTTGTAGTGCCGTGCTTTAGGTAGATGATGAAGCACTATTTCCAAGTAACATAAAGATGGATTGTCCTTTATTGTGTTTTTCCAGCTGCGAAAGCAGTATAATCCATACAGAAATGTATTTCCTCCAGTGTAGTATTTGAGTATGTGGCTGTCATTTTCTCATTTATTCAGTTTCATCCTCTGGATGGAGACCTGCACTCGCATTTTCCAGATCTCTGGAATCAAGACCCGTGATGAGAAGAGGGTTTTGGTCCGGGGAATCCAGCAGCTGGGTGGGAAATACATAGGTGGTTCGGTGAGTCAGGATCCTTCCAAAGCATTTCAGCATCTTAAAATAAACTTTTATCTAATACCTGTTTAGTTTATGAGATCACCTTCAAACCACCAGTAATGGCCTTAATGGGGTTACTAGTCTCACCAGCCACTGTTATTCTCCCTAAAATTCAAAAAGACTTTGATATTAATTTTGCTTTGCTGCCCTGTCCCTCTACAAAACCATGACGTTTTTTGGTAACACGTCTTAAATGTCTGACAAACAGGTGCAATGTCTTCCAGGTCTATCAGGAAGCCAGCACTCATCTCATAACTCCTCAGGTTTTGTCCAGTGAAAAGTTCTTTGCAGCCTGTGCAGCAGGTCAGTTATAGTGATTGATTGAATTTAATAAATAATTTACATTCATTAAGTTTAGTCTCTTAAATCCCTTCACATAACTTATTTTTTGAAGACTGATATAATCCTGCCTCCTGCCCGCTTAGGAAAGTGGGTTGTGACTCCAGACTATGTGGTGGACAGTGTTAAAAATGGTTCCTGGCTTGCGGAGGGACTCTATGAGGTGGCCATTTCTACGGGTGCCCCAACTATGTTCTATCCTGCCAGGCAGTGGAGGGAGATGGTGGCTAGTGGAAGGCAAACAGGGGCCTTTCAAGGTTGGAAGGTTCTCCTCATGGTCCAAGAGCCCTCCCGCAGAGCCATGTTCAAACGGTGCAGAGACACAACAACACTTTTTCTAAAATACAGTGAATGAAAGTTGCAAAATATGGCATCTGTATATTATTCTTTAATGTTGTACAGGCTGCTAACAGCTGGAAAGGCCGAAGTTTACAACATCCCTCCTCCCTGTCACGTCTCCATCACTCATGTAATGGTTAAACCCATTACAGAGAACTCAAACTTGGACTATGCACCTCGTTATCCTGTGACCTACATTGTCCAGCACCTTTTTGGGGTAAGTCAGACCAATTTGTGAGGATTCATTTATTTATTTTTTATTTTAGTTTTAATACATTTGGGTTCTTTGCCATGTGGCCATTTTGACATGTTTTAGCAGCAAAAGCACAAATGTTACTGTTCTCATGAACAATGGCTGTGGTCTGTTTCTGTGTAACACTGAACCAGCATGCACTCTGAAACTGAGGAACCTGAAAGGAACCAAGCCATCACCAGCTAATTATTTGCCCCTGTGATTTTCCTTCACTTACATCAAAAATTGCTGCTGCACAATTAGCTGACTGCACAGTACCGTTTTGACAAGTCACAGTTGAAAAAGAACTGGTGTAATTTAATAAAATATTAAGTGGCTGAATTCTATTTTTCTACTTCAGAAGTTTTAGGGTGCCTGCATGTTCACTATCATGCTGTCCCTTGCATAAATTGAACAGAGCCATAGTCAGTGTGATTAATAACACCTGTGTTTTCCCTGCCAAAACCTGTCTAAATGGTTGCTGAACATTTTGTTTGTTTAAATGTTTAGTTTAGTTTTATTATTAATTTGAACTATTGGCTTGAAAATTTGTTCAAAAATCTAAAATAAAGAATTAACTAATCTTTCTTTTTTGTTGCAGAGCAACTGTGTAGACATGAATTTTAACATGACAGAAAATCATCTATCAGTGATGACGCAGGGCAGCATTGTTGATATTGACTTCTCTAAGTTAGAGACAGAGCTCAAGGACTATGTCGTGGAACAGCAGGTGTGTACTGTGTGTTTGTTTGGTTTTATCTTGCTTCACCACAACAACAAAAAATAACTGAGGTTATTGAATTTACCTAGATTTTGGCTGCATTTTATGTGTTTGATGTTATTAACAGTGTAGTTTCCTATAGGGGCGCCCGAGACTGTGCTTCCTTGAATTTCTGGGTTACCATGACCCTCACTGTCCACAGTCACAGGTAGACATGCATACATGCCACATTTCCCTCATCACTGCTATACATCTGTAAAATAACTACATATTTCATCAAGAAGATCAGGTCATTCAATTTTCTTTATGTCATACATTTCAATGGAAAGTGACGTGTAGAGCAAGTGAGCATCATACTCAGGTCACCGATTTAACTACTGCTGTCAGATGATCTGAGAGTTTTGATTGGCATGCCTATTAACAATACTCTTCACTGTCCTGTCTATACCTTACCCAAGTGGATCTCCATCAGACTGCTATTATAAGTGCTCATGTATTTCCATTCTGTACTTTATGACTATTCACTTCCTCTTTCTATTACCCTTCTGCCCTCACCTTTTCTCTTCTTTTTCTGCCACATTTCTCCTCCTTTCAATATACCTCTTACATTTCATCGTTGTTCTTTTATTCCTCCAGGCGATGGAAACAGACTTCAGCAATGTTGGCACGATGATAGAATGTGGTCTCTTCACTGAAGCCTTGGACTCAATCAGGAGTGCTATGTTCCCAGGTCTGCTGCCACCAGTGCCGCATCTGACCTCCCTCTTAGAATATGCACAGCAGGTAAGACCAGAATTACAAAACTGCAGAAAATTTCACCTGGTGCTGTGTGAGCTCCAGGGGATTTAAAATGATAATACCCAAAACTCAATTTAGTTTACACAAAAATAGAGCAAAGAAATATATACATTAGAAATGTTGAATTATGTACTTCCACCATATATTTTAATTACACATTCATTTTCTGCCATAATCATTTTTGTAATTTAGTAAACCACTTAAACTCAGATTGTTTTGTGAACATTATTTTCACAGGAAAACACCACCCCTTTCTTCCAAAGAAGTTTCGTACAGGTCATGTATAACCTGCTCCTCACCAACCCTCCCTGGATAGCTCCCAACAGAGTGAAAAAATATTTCACCCAGCTGTTGCAGTGTCCTCAGTGTAAGATGGGCCTTTGGCCTTTCCTACAGACAGCCATCAGGTAATCCTTATGTCACATGACAATTTGCACTTTTTAATAAAAGACATGCTCTTTCTTATACAGCATATTTACCATTTGTGTATTCTCAGTTACTGTCTGTCCAGTGAGGTTACATGCCACCCACTCCCTGGACCTGCCTCACCAACACTGATACATTTCTATCATGATCTTGTGGCATTTGTCCTCAAGCTCTTCCAGGGGGAGCTGCACTCTATCACTGCAGGGTACTGACTTATAAATTACACTTTACTTAATCTCTTAGACCACCTAAATACAAATGCATATTCCTTAATGAATCATATTAAACTTGGGTGACCTGTCTTTTCCCTATTCACCCTTGTCTTCCTCTCGCTCAGTGACTTTTTGCAGCCTCAGGGAACAGCAGTTTCTCAGGCCTCAGCGTCAGGATCTTTGCTCTATGGAGCCTTTTGGACTGTGTGGGAGCGTTCCACGCTGCTTTCTCAAGCTGTGAAACAACTCATCCAGCTTTTGCTACATGCTGCCAGTGAGGTAATGTGGAACTTGTACATTGTTAGTCTCACTAGATGTTTTTTTTTCCCTCTCATGTTTACTACTCTGGAGCCATAGCCAGAAGCAAGGGTATTTTCTTCACCCATGTATGATTGTGTGTGTTTGCGCACAAAATAACTCCACAAGGCATGGGTCTGCCTGCCTGACTGTGTGCTTGGTGCTTGTACCTGTATAGTCACAGTTAGAGCTACAAAGTAGACTGCTTAGCAGGGACACTAAAATCTTTGTGAATGTTTTAAATGGCCACAGACATGGGCAGAGTTTCGCTTTCTGCCAGTGTGTTTACACATAAGAGACAATGAGTGAACATGACAGCAAAGAGTTTCCAGCTCTACAAGACTGGGACACACTGCCCCAACTGTGGCATTGTTGGCTCAGGGTTGGTGTTTGCCTCTGTTAGTAAGATAATTTACAGTCATAACCTGTAAAGACAAGAAGAGACAAGGGAATGATGAAGAAAGCAAACAACTGATATACAGTATATGCATTTTCTTCCAAACCTTCCTTAGTTCATTTGAGTGTCATGTGTAATGGCTGAGTGACAAGATAAACAAACATCATGCTTTATATGTGCTGCAGCTGAACAGAACCTCCAGTTTCCCTTTTTCAGTGGCGAATGAAGACAACTGGCATCTCCCAGTAAAGGACGTACTTATCTCTCATACTATTGTAGAACACAGTACATGCATATATTGCTCATCTGCTGTTGTCAGTAATAGGAAACTGCTGTGACATCATGAAGACGTCACAAAGACAGAATCCACAATTCACAAATACCCTTTTTTTTTGAGGTTACTATAGGCACAACATAAAGCTTATATAGAAAGAAAAATATTGTGTGATCCTATGGTAGGAGTGATCTGGTCATGACAGTCAGAAATTTGTATTGTTTAATGTAGTAATGCATTAGCTTTTGCAAATAATATGAAGCGTGATCTGATCTACAGCCAATTTAATTGATCAAATAATTCTTCATCATAATAATATTGATGTCATTTTGAAATGACTTTAAAATATAAAAATATTAGCATTGCCCAATTTTGATATATACAGTATGTGCATAGACATGTCAGTCCTTGGAGTCTTTGTTTCTTATCTGATTGTGATCACATTTTCGTTTATTTTTTTTGACAGTATTTGTATAACCTGCTCCCTTGTGTGATAGTGAACCTAAAGATAGCATTGTTTATTTTCAATGAAGGAGCATGATAAGAGGGAAGAGAAGCAGAAGCTACATTTGGCTGACACTCTGCTGGAGCTCCTGTCTGTGCTGGTGGAGTTCTGGTGTCAGCAGCACTTCAGACTGAACCAGAGCCTGGTGGAAAAGGGCCTCCAGGACCTAGCAGAGCACTTAGTTGTTATCAGTCAGGGTATGGAATACACTCTTAATGCTCTGCTGAATAGGAAAATGTCTGTTGTGTTTTTAAAGACAATCATTTTTGAGAGTCCAGTATGTTCTGTACATTTTTTCTCTGTTGTGTCCTGTAGACATGGCTCCAGCAGTTGTGGTGGAGCTCGTGGTTAGAGTTTCCTCTACCAGACTGAAGGTGGTGATGGCTGATGCCATATTCAGGAATCTCTGCTGCAGAAGTGGATTCACTCTGGGAGATGAACCCCTTTCTCTCAAGAAAACGGTGCGTTCACGTGTGCTGTTTTGGTGAAAATACTCTGTAACATTATAGCCTCTCAATCTTGTGCATTGATGAAATTTCTCTCACCCAACTTCATCTTTTTTTGACAAACCTGCAACACCCACACCAATTAAAAGTTTACAATACAGGTTGAAATGTTACTAACAGAGAAAAAACTGGCAGAGAAAAATAAATACAAAACTAACAGGCCAAAATTCATTACCCTTTAAAACATGATGTTTTGACAGAAAGTAAAACTGAGTCACTAAAAAGGTGTTCTGACTTTTGAATTGATAGTGAATAAATAGGCAGATTTACCGCTCATAGTGAGATTTATATTTAAAGGCTTGTCTTGTCAATGACTTTGGAAGAAAAAACGGTTGCTAAAGTTTAAATCATTTAGTTTTTCCACTGTTTTTTGTGTTATGGTAAAATCATAAAGCACAGATGTTTTTGCTTTAGTTAACTTGCAAAAAGTGGAATAGATTATGTTACACTCCACTGTTACAAAGGGGAAAAAATAGCTGATGTGGTAGACCCTTGGTATAATGTTGCAGTAGAACATCTGGCTTTTTTGCTCACCACTGGTGTCTTTGTTCTTGCAGTCCACAGTCCCCTAAAGATGCAAATTCACTGTAAATGTAAAGGCACTGTATAACCTTGTGTGTCTGCGTGACTTCTGACAGGTGCTGTCCTACCTGCCTGCTCTGGGACGTTTAGCTCAGAGCCCCAGCGGTGCTCGCATTAGCACTGGACCCACCTCCCACAGCTGCACCAGCCAGGAGACTGACTGCAGGTCAGTTCCACACAGCTTGTCTGTCTATACACTGATAAGTCTCCCCGCTGGTTTAATTTAATGCCTCAAGCAGAACATGTGATGGCATACAGTACATGCAGAGGTGGGGACTGCACGAAGGACAATAAAGCCTCTTTCACACTAAAATTAGCGGGTGCACCATGGGATTTGTGAAGCTGTTAAAAAAGGCAATTAACACCGTTCCCATTGAAGATGGTTGTTCTGCCTGGTGGTTTTTTCACCCCTGCTTTACCCGTGCGTGACTTATAATGTCACAAATGGGCCGGAAACAAAACGAGTCAGAGGATGGAGAAAACAACAGAACCTCCATGGAGCTCAGTGACAATGTTACAGTGGTTTTTGTGCTTTTTTTCTTCAGTCCCTTTTTCAATCGTTCCAGTACATGGAACTTTTAAAAGCGAGTGTATGCAGCTTAGTGGAAGCCCTCCTATTTTTTGTAGATTTGGAAGGACACAAAATACTTTGTATCTAACATTTACATGTCCAGATTCCTGAGACTGTATCACTTCTAAACCTTTGTCATTTAAAGGCACATTGTGGCCAAAACCTATAGGTGTTCTTCTGCCATCCTCTCAAATGACTTGTATCACCTTTGTCAGTTTGCGTGTGTAAAACAACAGATCTACACCACCTCAGTTGACAGTTTTCAACAAATAGATGTAAGGCACTTAAGTCAAAATGACGCAAAAAAGTGAAAAAGCTTACATTCAAAGAGAAATTAGAGGGAAAGGGGACAAAGGAACACCTGGAGAGAGGGTGTGGATGTGTGCGAGTACGTGTGTGTTTGTGTGTGTGTGTCTGTTAATGCATGAATGGAGGAGGAACCGTGGGGAAGCTGGAGAGAGGCAAATGGAGGTCATACAGAGTGTGAGGAGTTGGCATGTGATGGGTCATGCCCAGGTCTGATCATATCAGTGTGTGCTGGCTGACAGAAGGTACAACAGGAGGTTAGAACCCTCCTCACACTCACACACACACACGCACACAGAGAGACACACACACACATACATGCATACATATATACAAAGGTTCATGCAGCTATCCCTTTAACGACATGCATTGACTTCCATTCATTTGGTCAGCCTAAATAAAGCATTATCTCTAACCAATTAATACCTTTACCAAACCACAATTCAAACCTTAGCCCTAACTTAAACCAGTTTCTCAGAAATGAGATTCTGCCTCATTAGGACCAGGTTTTGGTCTCCATGAGGACTACTGGTCCTGACAAGGTCAGTGTTTATGCCAGAAAAGGTACTAAAGAGGTAACAAATACAAGTACACACACGTTGCTTAGTCTGATTTAGACATGAAGCCAACAGAGTTGATATCCCATCAGGCCTTTGTCTTCGACCACCAGCTCTTTGCCTTCATCCCTGTTGTTTGGCTGTCTTGATCTTCCCTTTTGCATACTAAATCCCTCTCTGAATGCAATTACACACACATACACACACACATAGACACACATTTGCTCTCTATACCCTGAGTCAGGCATCTGCTCTTCCATCAGCAGGTAGTTGGCCTGGAGAAGGCCATGAGTCACCAGGGAGCAAGTTCATGGAAAGGCTACTGGTTCATCTTCCTCATCCCTCCGTCACTGCTGTGACCATACTCTCTGCTTTCCACAATTGTTTTAATAGAGCTAAACAATGAATAGTGAAATAATTGAGTTTACAATTTGACATTTCCAAATTGATAGACACTCATAGTTGATTAAGATAAAATTTGTGACAAAACAGCATTACCAAAATCTTGCTCATCAAATGAGAGTATACAAATATACATTTTCAAGATTCCAAAAAACTGTACAATCAATGTGATGTCTCATATACCAATTGCAACATCCGTCAAAATAAATGCAATATGATTTATTTTTCATATCATGCAGCTCAAGTATTTACTTTACTTAGACACAGACATGAGATTAAAACCTGAACAAAATAAGAAAAGCAGTCTGCATTGGGGAGATAAAGAAATGCCAAAGGGCATGTTAAAAAAAAAATAAATCATTTGACCTTAAAGAAGGAATGAAATCATAATGACAAAACAAGTGATAAATCAAGTGTGGAAACTAAAAGTTAATCTTTTCTCCTTGTTTCTTCAAGGTTGAATTCTTGGTTGTACACATTTTCAGTGATGGACTGTTAATAAACTTACATTGAAGCATTTAGTCTGACATGCTCCACAGACTGTGTTTTTAGTGTTGTTGAAGCTGAAAAGAGAGGGGTCAACTGTATTGTTAAACACAGTCATATAATGTTTAACGCAATTTAAAAAATAATAAAAATTGAGGTGGTTTTAATGGAGGAGTAGGTGTGTTGCTTCCTTTTCAAACCAAAGAACTAGATAAGACAAAAAACAGGCATGATGTTTTAGTATTAGATTTCTAGACAGAGGGTAAAAGAGGTTGTGTTGCTATTAGAACACATTAGGTTGTTTTACTGTGACTTGCAGTGGCCACAGTTTCAGATTTGTGCTTCTTCTGCACCAATACACAGCCTGGCATCAGGGCATTGTCCAAGCCATGCCAAACCAACAGGATGGCTGACTGACCGAATGTTTAGATGGCCGTTTGACTCCGTGGCACCGAGAGATTTTAGCAGAAGGGAGGCTGTAATTAAATGGAGGTTTTCCTCCTGTTAATTTATCAAGCTCTGTGATTTGCTGAAACCTTTTCAAACCATTTTACTGTGTTGATCCATTGGCTCCATTGCCTCTGACCAATTATACTCAGTATCGATAAAAATCAACTGTAAATAGATGAACCGTACTGATATTCAATAGTGAAAATGTATAATTAATATTCCTGCAACTGTCATTTTCTCAATTAATTGATAAGTTGTTTGGTTCATAAATTGCAGGATAATAAAACTCGAAATGGCAGTGTCAAAAAAACAAGAAAATATTCACGTTTAAAGCTGCTGCATGTACATTTTGGTGTTTTTTGTTGTTGATGTTGAAGTTGGTATTGTGCCTCTGTTAGGTCTTTGTTAACAGAACTGATGTAATATTATTTGTATGATTCAATTCAATTTTCAATTCAGTTTTATTTGTATAGCGCCAAATCACAACATACATTATCTCAAGGCACTGTATATAGTAAGGCAAAAACCTTTACAATATTACAGAGAGAGGAGAAACCCAACACTTCACACAATAAGCAACACTAGGCATCAGTGGAGAGAAAAAAATCCCCTTTAACAGGAAGAAATCTCTGACAGAACCAGACTCAAAGATGTGCGGTCATCTGCCTCAACTGAATGGGGTATAAAAGAAAAAATTGGAGACAGAGGAGAAGTGAGGGACAGAAAGGGGGGAGAGAAAGGAATAAGGGGAGGCAAGATAGAGAGCGAGAGAGACCAGGAGCAGGTATATAACAGTTGCATCAAGTTTAGACAGTTCTGAATCAGTTATGTCATGTTTATGTATATACTATGGTATCATTTATACAAGCAGATTGATACAGATACAGATACAAGCAGAGATTGTTTATAAGAAATTATAATGAAAATTATATCAACTTTAATCATAGCGTAATAATAAGGATGATGATAATAGCACCATGATGCACCCTCTGTCAAGCAATACTATCAGACCTGACTGAGGGAGTATTTTTTTTCTTTATACACTGGCAGCACAGGGATCTGCCAGTGTATAAAGATCTAAACACTGAGAGAGTCCTGTTGAGCTGACAGGCTTAATCAGCATTGTGATTTAATGATTTGCTAAATAGCTGAAGTTTATTACATTAGTTAAAAGGGATGGGAATCAGCAGAGGCACCACGATACAATGTTATTACGATATCGCAAAATAGTGAGTATTTGCGAAATCATATATTGAGATGTACTCACACAACAGCTCTACTGAGAGTGAGCACTTTGCCCCACCTAGTGGACTGAAATGTCAATTGATTTTTTTATGCTAAACCAAAAAAAAGTTAAATGTTCATTGTAACATCAGTTTAAAAAATCATTTGCTAAAAAACTTGGTGTCTCAAAAGTGATATAATATTATCAAGAAAAAAATCAAGATATTTCACAATTTTTCCTCCCACCTCTAGGTATTGATTATTAATTGGTTATTTTTTGCCTATTAAAATGGACAGGTACATTTTCTTCTTTTTTTTCCTTCTGCTGTGCCTTTTTTGTGTAATCTGTAGCATCCTCATGGTGTGGCATTGGATATACAGTTCCTCATCTCTCCATTGTATAGTTTTTTTTGTCCTCCAAGGGTTCATGGTGCCCCAGGCTCAGAAATGAACACTGGGCCACTGACAGCATAGTGGTGTCCTAAAGTAGGCCATGAGGGAAGGAGAAACTGAGGAGGCGTACACAAGCCAAGTTCTGTCAACTTCCACTGCTTCACTGTCAGCCTATATGGACATGGGACACTTGGGTGAAGTGGTTTGAAAAGAGATGTGATGCACCTTCATCCTAGACACTCATATGGACGCTCTCTCACTCACACACACACACACACACACACACACGTGTGAGCACACACCCGTACACATGGAGCTTGTCCCATCTCTTCTCAGCCTTGTCCCCGCTAATAACAAGCAATGCGTGACAGGACGTGTGTTTCCTCCTCACTGCTGGGAGCTTCTTCCTGGCTTCTGAACAAGCCAATTACCAGGGAACAAGCCTCTTCCCTGTAATATGGATGGCACTGCGCTGCAATGTGACGCACGCGCACGTGCACACACGTATACACAAAAGACACCTGTCAGGCTTCATGCAGACACATCTCCCATACCCACTCGCAGGACTAGTGACAGCCCACAGCTATTAGCACGCCACTACTTTGAAGAGGCTTCACTTTCTTTTACTAGTTATTCCTCCTAATGTGCTTGCTCACATCATATTCTCCATCTCTGTGTTTGAGGTGTTAAGTGGGAGGAAAAGTACTTTGGAGATGAAATTGGAGAATTTTGTGTGTGTCTGTGTGGCCAATGCAGTACAGTTTTGACAGATATTGTCATATTTCAACAAAGAGATGATAAAGCGCCCTGAGGGATTCATTTGCTAATGGCACTTCTCACAGTTCAGTAATGCCCGTTCCACTTTCTGTACCTCTGGGTTTCCTCGCTGTCACGTTGAAATGGTCAGTCACTGAACGTTAGACGTGCTCTTGTGAATCATGGGAAATCTCTTATTAAATTATGATTAGTACATGCGTGTACATGTACTGTGTATCACCTGTTAACCCCCTCCAACCATTTTCTTTTCATACAGAACTCAGAGCTCTCTGGCAAAGGAAACAAGTGTGGAGAAGGAGAACATCCCCAGAGGTTTGAACAGAGTCAATGCAGCAGGTTTGGCTCTCTCTCTCACACACACAGACACACACACGCACACACACACACGAGCACTACTGCTTGACAGTATAGCTTCACATTTGCAAGCAGCAGACTTGTAATGGACTGATGCGCTGCACTGGGTCATCAGTAAAGAGGGACATGATCGCTCTGTCATCACTTTCAGTTTAATGAAGAGCACATAATATATGGAGAGAGTGATTGATTTGCAGCACACCACACTTCCATCTCGTCAGCTGTAAGGGCAACTTTGCTGCATAAGTAGACCTGATGTGTACATTCAAGTGTGGACTGTATTACCACCGTTGTATCACACCTCCTCCTCCCCCTCTTTCCACTTGTTCTATTCACATTTAAATTCAACTTTGCAATGTTTTGTTGCACTCCCTTTCCTCATGTGCTATTTACCTTTTTGTATTTTGAAAAAAAGTAACAGATAAATAAATAAATGGCCCGTGGAGAAATAATGGGTTTTCTCACGCAAAACAATGACACATGTGAGTGTACACACTTGCGCACACACACACATACACACGTCAGATCTCCATTTTAGCGATATTAAATGGAGCAATTAGGCTATCACTGCAGATATACAGCAACCGGAGTGGTGGAACTTCCTGCAATTAGAGGTATGGTACTCTGTGTGAACTCTGGAAGGTGTCAGAGCTCATATCTCCCTCCTCCACCTGATCAGAAAGGCCCGCTGCTGGTGTGAAGGAGGGGTGGAGGGTAAAGGAGAGGGAGGGCTGAGGCAGGAGACTCAAGGCTGTTGGCATGTGTTGTTTTTCCACTACGTGATCTCTATACCGATGCGGTCGGCATTAATTTTTGATGAACCATCGGCAAAGCATCCTCTCCTCTCGCCTGCTCATCCTCCTTTCTCTTCCCTCCCTCTCTTTCTCTTACAGACTCTTTCTCCCACATATGTAAGCTCACTTTCTTATTTGCTGCACTTCTTTGCTTTGGAGCATCTATCTCGCCTTCTGCAACCTCAGTATCTTTGTCACAGTAGCTCAGAGGGGTTGAGGGATTTGGGATCAACTTCTCTTTTTCAGTTCCATATTTGCTTCTGGAAGCTCAGCAGAGATTTCAATTTAAATCAGCCTGACTATACTGTATGTAGGGTGTCAGACAAGAACTGCTGTGGGTTTTCCACTCCTTAAAATGTGTTTGCTTTCAGCTTCCTGGCATTCCTGGGACAAACTTGTAAAGTCATCGTTCATGCCACAGAATCCATCAAAGGCCAGGTTGATTGTTTTTGTGAGCTTCAGCTTCACAAAGCAACTTTTTCCAGCAAAAAATGGAAACTATTAGCGTCAGCTCGCACTTATTACATATTACTGCATGTAGCTTTGTATTTCCACATGTTCATGGACATGTATAGTCAATATCATATTCCATTCCAGAAACAGTGATTTCTTCCTCATATTCTTGGAGCTCTGACACATTTGTACATGTGTGTATTGGGGGACTTTACGCCACGCCACGCCACCAAGTGGACTGGAACATGCTGTGCTACATGGAATCAAACTAACGGTCTGTGTGGATTCCTCCACGTACAGGGTTCATGTAGAAATTAACTGATGACAAATTTATGTCACACAAACTGAAGTGGCCTCTGAACACACAGGCATGGTGTATTAAGTGTATGAAGAAGCAAATAAACCTGTACTCTAAAGTACAGTATACTGCAACCAAGTGAAAACCCCTCGCCTCACCTTTACCTTCCAAACATGGCAGAAATATAAAACATATTCTGCTGCAGTTTGCCCATTCTAGGTTACTCTAGAAACATTAGAATATTCCTTTTCTGCTAATAATCATACACACTGCACCTTTAGTAGGTCAAAGAGTGATCATTTTAACACCGTATTGTGTTTAACATTTAACACAGTATTTTAAACTTTATGAAGCACTTAGAGATTGCAAACCAAGGCCAAAACCATTCTGTTACCCACAATGTCAGTACAATCTACTATCACAGTTGTTGTTTTTTTTTTTACAAAAAATCCTGAATCTATTTTGAGTTTTGCAGCTCACAGATATTCAGACAAACATGAATACCCAAACACAAGGATAAAAAGAATCAAAGAATCTCATCAAAAGGTCTGTAAGTAGCTGGACCTTTCGGTTTTGTGAAAATGTCTCTCAAACAAGGAAGTTTTCAGAGTTTCTATAGAACTGTAAATGTTTCTGAAACTGAAAGCACATCCTTTAATGTCAGCTGTTGGCAAAACAAGACAAATATTTGATCAGCACTTTGCTGTACAGAGCTATGATGACTGGCAACTTCCTCACCTCTTAAAAAGAATGTGTTGACAGTATTTTATATCTTCTTTGAGGCACATTAGTGCAGGACATTTTGTGAATTGCTCTCCTCCCTTAAAAACCCCAGTCTGATCATCTCATGGATACTGGGAATGAAGAGAGTCTTAACTTGTTCAGTGGTAATTAGAACAATCTGGAGTTGAGTGCAAGCAGACAGGAATATTCATCAGAATTTGCACCGTGGGCACCTGGGGTTGTGTGAAATGACATTTAGTTTTGAAGTGTGTATGGAAGACATTAAAGGTTGAATTGAATCTAATTGAGAAGTCTGTGTGGCGGAGGTTTTGCCTATGAAAGCACTGTTTCCGTGTGTCTCTTCATTTAATTCAACTCCTTCGTTTCTGAGCCAACTTTCTACACAGTACATTAAAAGAATTATTTCAAAGTGAAAATATATTCTAATCAAACTATGTGCCATCTTTAGGAAATATATGCTTTTATATAAGCTTTTATATTTAGCATTTGTGTACTTCTATTCCAGAGGCATTTGTGTTTATGTCTCATTACTTCCTGCTGGCAAAGAGGTAAGCATCAGAGCCTTTGTTGCTGCCCCATGTTGTTTTTTTAGCATTTCAATGGAAATATCTTGCATTAAAATCTTCTCTTGAATAGGGGGCATTAACGTACAACCATTGCTCTCCAAGCCATGAACAGCAGTAGTCTTTGAGTTTTAAATATATCCACTAAAGTGGCACAGAATACCTTTCTAACACATTCCAGATAAATGGCATTGTTACAGCTTTGTGGTCCAGGGATTGGCAAGCCAAGCGACACTTTACAGAACTGTAGTTAGCAGACTAAAGGATATAAAGAGCAACACATACATTTAACTTTTCTATTAAAGTGTGAAACGGGGGATTTATAGAAAAGGACAGGCGGATTTATCCTTTCCGTGCTTGTAAATGCTGAGCATGCAATTACCCCTATAATAGAGGCGTTGTGTCCAAATTGGAGCCATTAAAGTGATTTAACAGTGCATGGATTGGTCCTGGCATTTGTGAGGATGTGTACACATGGGGTGTAGGGGAATGGGTGTTTAATCACAGCATTTTAGAGCTCAGTAATAGCAGAGCAGCACATGTAGAACACCATCATGGCACACAGTACAACTTACTCATTAGGGACTGTTGTGTGGTTGGTGCTCCTCCCTCTGTTTGGGTGTTCAGGATTTGTTTTAAATTGGTTTGTTTCATTGATTGGCGTCATGATTGTAACTGATGCTGTACAGCCACTAGTGTCTGCTTTCTGACAAATTACAAATTGCACACTACTTTAATGATTTCTTTGTTATGTGGAGCAAAGAAACCAGAAAATATTCACATTTAAGGAGCTGAAAAAATAAAAATCTGAAAACTTTAATAATCGATTAATTTATTAATCGTTGCAGTCCTAAAGACATGACTTTAATCACATTACAGTTAATGCACCGGTATCATTTAGTGATTTGCCTTTTAAAGATGCAGTGTGTAACATTTAGTAGGGTTTTATTGGCAGAAATTTAATATACCACAAATAAATGTTTGTATGGGTTTTGAACGCTTTAGTCACTTTTTCCCTTTTCATCTAAACATTTCTGCTTGTCATCATCTTCTCTAGTAATCCAGAAATCTTAACCAAATGTTTTGGTTACATTTGGAAAACTCTTTAAAATTATTTATTGAACACACTTTTACCTTACCTCTATTTGTTAGGTTTTGCACTGGATTTCGCAGGAGAATACAAATGATCTTCCTTTTGATAAACAGCCCTTCCATTTCTACGTTTTATGTTTTTCATCCTCTGTTCAACCTCTTTACCACTGACGGATGGCATTTAATACATCTTCTACATCCTCAAAGACACCTCCTGAAAGAAAGGAATTCTTCATAATAAATAGGTCCCTGTTTTTTTTTCAGTATTTGCTTTGAAATTCAGGAAACCCTTTTCACCCTTCTCTCCTCCACTGCTTCTTCCTTCTTGCCCCCACCACTCCCCCATCTCTTTGCCCCTGTCTGTGCTCTGTTGCACTGAAGTGGAGCCCCTGTACAGGCGTGGCATCCTGGGGAGAACTAGTAAAGCATTTATTACAGGCTTTGCAGTTCTGTATTATACTGGCGAGCACAGAGCCACTCATGCTTGGCCTTTAACTTCCCTCTGAAGTTCAGCCATACATGAAAAGAGGGGGCTCTGCTCCACTAATATATTCCCGATTTAATATTGAATCAGGAAAAAACGAAAGGCATGGGATAAAGACGAAAAAAAAAGGGAAAGAGGGGGAGAAAATTGTTTAAAAATGTAAATGAAATCCTTGAGATGTATTTTCTGTGCCTGCTCGCTGCTCGTTTGCTGATTAAATATCACGTGGTGACACAAGCAATGCCCAGCGGAGCTTTTGAACCCTGGATCTGTGAAGAATCCTTTTCTGAGGCTTTGTGCGTGGGCTTTCTACCATAACTTCCTCTCAAGTAACAATATAGGGACGAGTGGACAGGAAGCTAGACTTCTTTCTCACCACTACATTCACTCACTCGCCGACTGCCCTGATATTAACTTTGCTTGGATGAGGGTGTAAGTGGAAAATCTCTGCGTCTGTAAAAGAAGTAAATTGCAAGTCGAATTTTGAATTTTTTCTTCCCTTTGATCACACCCTCTCTCTTCTCATCACTGAAACCGCATCCTCATTAGCGGCTTGTACTTTTTTTGCCAGTGTTTGGGGACATTTCTGTTGTATTTTATTGGTGTGCTCACCATACGGAGGGGGACAATGGGCATGACATCAGACACACCCTAATTTTGGATTTCTCCCTTTTCTTCCGACTCTTCTCTCTTATGGGTGTTTTTGTCCGCTCTGTGTGTCCTGGACGCAGGAGAAACCCTCCTCCACAGAGCGTGCAAGAAGAACCAAGTGGAAACCGTTCTTCAGATCCTGGCGCTTCCTGGCACGGACGTCAACATTAAGGGTAAGACTTTTTCGTTTTCTGTGTCTCTGTAACCTCTGCCTCACTGTCATCGTGCTTCATTCTCAGTGTTTGCTCTTGGGTTTTTCGAGGAGCGATTAACATTGCAGAAAAAAGAGGGGGGAGAAAAAAAGAGATGCTTGTGTGTGCGTCGTCATCGAGGTTAACCTTTAAAAAATGTAAAGGGTGTGTCCAGGAAGAACAGGATGGGTTTAGAGGCTCAGAGTTACACATTTATGGGCTTTTTGTTAAGTGAATTGAATCATTTCTGATATTTCAGGGTGATTTTTTTTGTCTCTTTAGGTTAAATATAATAACTTGTCCTCTTAATGTGAAAATGTAATACTGTTTCAAAGGTTTTGTTATCAACCTTTAGTAGCTACCTAAATTAACTTGTTACTTTATAGGGGAAAAAAGAGGTGACATCTAAAATCAAATCACTTAATACTGTCACGTTGCAGTCAAGTTTTAATAAAATTCATTTCTGGTTTAAATCTTACAAAAATGAAAATGGGGCTAAACTATTTTAACACGTCTTGACTATTCAGATAGTTATCTAATTATGTTTCATATACTGTATGTGAGCAGTTCTTGGTGTCCTAATCAGAAAACAGGAATTTAAAACAGCCTGTAGCATGTGTAGTTCTCAGTCATCTGTCTCATGGCTTTGGAAAAGTTGGCTTAATTATTGTCCTTTTACATTGAACTCTTTTTAAAAATTAAAACATTTGCACAGTAGTGTGCTTCTTGTTTGTGTCACTTTACATTATACATATTAATCCTTGCAGCTTCTTAAAAGTTTAGTCGTGAGGTTCTCCAAATTAAGGAACCGAGTTAGTGTTCAGAGCCAACGAACAACTCAGCTGGGACAGAAAACAGTATACTTTTCCGTGTGTGTTTGTGTGTTGTTAGACTACGCAGGCTGGACACCGCTGCATGAGGCGTGTAATCATGGCAGCACTGCATGTGTGGAGGCTTTGCTGCGTTACCTGCCCGCACCTGTGCTCCATCACCAGGTGGGCGGAGTCAGTCCACTTCACGACGCCCTACTCAACGGACACATGGACATAGCTAAACTTCTGCTGGAGCACGCAGGTGGGTAAACTGCAGTAACATACTCTGAGCCTCAGCCTTTAAAACAGGTTTTTTCCACTTCTAGGCTGTGTAGATGGAGTTTGAAAACAACAAAAACAAAAGAGCTGCAACTAAAGATAAATTTCATAATCTATTCATCTGGGGGGGGGGGGGAGCTGGTGTCTAATTCCAGCTGACATAGGGCAAAAGGTGGGGTACAACCTGAACAGGTTGCCAGTCAATCGCAAGGTCACACAGAGACAAACAACATCCACTCTCATGTTCACACTTATGGGCAATTTGGAGTGTCCATTTGGCCTAATCCCCAAATCTGGGGAAAGTCCATACAGAAAGGCCCTTGTTCCGACCAGGTCGCAAACCTGGGTCTTCTTGCTGCAAAGGCAAGAGTGCTAACCACTACACCAACCATGTGGCTTCCAGAGATTTTTATATAATTTGCCGCATAACTTTTGTGAAAATCTCTTGTATAACCAGGCAACATTGTTACGGAAACTGAAATATTGCGCAATAAATCGATTTGAATTGAATCCGAAAATCAAATGAAATCGGGGAATCATGAATTGAATTAATTCAGGAAATTGTTAGCAATACCCAGTGCTACTTCACGGTCTGCTGTAGCATTCCTTAATTGATCAAATGAACTGAAGCAGTGATTTCTGTCCATCCATCTATTGATTTGCTGCATGGATGCATATGAGTGCAACCTTATGGCACACATTTAATACTAAAATACAGAACAATATTGTGGTTGGTCTGCTCTCATACAGTACAATGTTGCGATGCACCACCGCTAAAATTTCACAGTAGTGAGCTGCAAAAGTTGCAAATTAAGGTATAAAAGACAAAAAAATAATAATCTACATTGATTATTAGGCCATTAAGTTAAAGCCCGTTGAACAAATATGGACTGTGCTGTCATGTCATTGACATTCTCATGGACACTGATACAGAAAAACACTGCCGTATTGTATGGATGATTGCTATAAATTCATGGAAAAATCAATTCCTTTGTGTTTACAGGTGCATGTTAATTAGGTCAGGCCAAAGCTTTTACTGTGACTGCCAATCAAAATAGCAGCATATTTTTCTTTTTTTTTTCTTTTTATTACTTTCTTCTAACTGCAATACTGGTCTTGGTGCTTAATTTTGCAAGTGCCATTAATCTGAAGGGTTCAATTAAAAATGGCTACTCTAACTGTATGTTGCATGTTTATGTTTCCTAAGTGGATGGGATATACCCAACTGTTTTTATATGTCTTTGTGTAATCCATCTTCCTTAAAACGATTCATTAAACCAAATGGTCTCCATCACGCTGATGGAATCATATAATGTTAAAATAAAACACTTTTAACTTGTCTGTCCAGTTGGCTGCCAAGAGAGCTAATCTGTAGAATTAGCCATTTAGCTGATGATTTAGTGTGTTGGTGGGCTGCGTGTCATTGCTGCTGTATAAGCCACAGAAAGCTTTCAATTTAATGTAGCCAACAAATGTAGTGGAGCTTACTGACAGATTGAATGCTGTTTTGACCTTATAAGCAAGGCCAGATTACCCTCCCGGTAGAGTGAGAGACCTGTTGATGGTGGGGTCTCTAAAAGGGACATTCCATGGATTTTAACTTGAGTTCATTTGTCATATAGATGACTATTTAGCCTGTAAAAGCATCTCTTTCTGTGACTCTGAAAGAAGCAGGGGTCTCAAACTCAAATGAACTGGGGGCCACTCAGAGTAAAGTTAGGACAGCAGAGGCCAGTCAAGTTTTTGGGAAAGAACGCAACTGTAGGTAGGGATGCACAATATTATTGGCACGATAATTTCACAATTTATTTTAATCAAAGAACAAAATGTGTATCTACATCTGCTGTGACATGAGTAGACAAATTATTGTATTATGTTAATTTCACTATAGAAGAGACGAAATGACCTCTTCAGTTGGACACAGGGAAAAATGTAAATATATCAGTTATCGGCCCAAGCACTCCCGATATTGGCATCTCTAGTAGGTAGGTAGGGTAGGTGATTATATCACAATATGCCAACATAAGATCAAAATAATGATCTTTATGATGATATTTTCAAAATTTCAAAATCAAAGTGTGTGTTTTGATATGGAATGATAAATATTTCACAGTATAAACATATTTATGACCAAAATGAATCTCTTATTTAAAAAAAAAATACAGAAAGAAGTCATAATAACTTGATATTAAGTGGTGGGCCACATGGAATTGAGTGGAGGGCCTTAAGTTTGACACCTCTGCTGTGAAGTGTGAAGTTGTATTCTGCTACATTTAAGCAGAACGACTACAAATTTCAAACTGGGGGTGTGGTTTGGGAAAGAACTTTGGGAATGAATTGCTTGATACAACCCTTTTTGGTAAGATACTGATGTTATGACTTGAGGTTCCTGTCAATAACCGTATTGGCCAGATATAGTTAAATTACTCTTTTTTCCACAACTAAGCTGTTAAAAATTCATTTGTGCTGCCGCTTCAGAATTTTTTCTTCTTAATCCAATCCAAGAGCTGAAAGGATTACTATGGCAACAGTGGCATTTTTGTTTTCTGTGCTTATTGAGGTATTTACTAGAGGCAGGAAAGTTACTGTATATCATCTAACACGATGGTTCTCAAACTGTGGTTTGGTCTGGTGGTTGGAAGAAAATCAGAAATAGTGTTCTACTGTTTATACCAGGGTATGTGATCAGAGTGGAACTGAGGAATTTTGATCGGAGTACATAGAAAATTAAACCAATAACCAATAAATTAAAAAAATAATAATTAGAGTCACCTTATCTCACACTCCATCTTAATCTAATTTCACTATAACAGTGTCTGAAGTATATGTGAGGAAGAGGAGGATGATGAGAGAGCAAATGATCTTATTGGGAATAAAATGATATCCGGTCAGCTCATCCCTAATTCTGGGCTCTTAAATAAAAATAAAAGTTAGGATTTTGCACTCTCCTGTGTCATTAATTAGAGTGCGTATAAACCTTTTGTTGTGTTATTTAGGGATGATTTCAGTGATTTGCTAATAGCAAGATAACAATGCTTTATACATTAAAAGCAAATGAGTTCTTGTGTAGTGTTCATAAAGAATTATGTGCTACACAAGCAATGTGCCTGAGACAAACAGAAATGATTCTGGGCCCCAGAGGCTTTATCTGTTGTCTGTTCTCTGTATTAATCCTAGATCATCTATCATGTCTCTTTACTATTACCCCATTGCTTGTCTTCTTACTCCTCACACAAATCTGCAGTACACAGTCTGTCCTAACAGATTATAGCATCACCTCATAAGATATCTGTTAATGTCTTTTTGACAAGATTTAAGGAGTCAGGATGCATGCAGTTTTCTTTTTTTGTGTGTCACAACATGACATGCATGTTTGTGTGCGACGCACACTCGGAGCTCAGGAGGGTTGAAGTGAGCGTGACGGGTGTCGGAGCTCAGGGGACGCAGCTAGGTGTGTGGCAGCAGGTGTCAGAGGAAATGCACATGTACTTGTTTTTTTAGGGAGGAGTGTAATTTGCGAGCGTTGAACAAATCTCCCATGTAACATACTGTACGTCTGCCTCTGCTCACTTCTCAGTTTGCCTAATTATAGTTAATTTGATTCGACTTTCCCATTAACACATGTACATATTCTGTCCTCAAAAAATAAATTAGACTGGGATTGTTTAGTCCCGGAGAGGAAACAAGAGAGCGCTCCCCCTTTTTTTTCCTTCAGTAACAGGAGGGAAAGCAAATTAAAAGAGGTCAGAAGAAGAAGCAGCTATCTGTCAGTAAAATTAGAAGACTGTGTGTGCGTGCATAGACATTGGGCCTGTTGTCTAGGCCTGGCCTCTTTGCAAGGACCAAGCAGAACAATAGGAGTGAGAATTTTCTGAATTTGAAACACCTGCAGGCTTTTATATCATACTTTTTCCCCACTCGCTCATGTCCTGACTGTTTGCTTTTTCCTCATACCTTGATGGTGGGATATCCAAAGGCTACAGCAGACAGTTGTTGAGGAGGTGGTCCTCCTGACTCTAGGCTATAACTGTTTCTCTTGGTCTCTTTCACATGATCTTCATCAGGTTGCCGTGGACACCATCGATAGGATTTTTGTTTTCCCCTTCAGAGTCCAGGTTTTATAATGTGGAAAGTTTTTGGCTTTGGGGGCTACATCATGTATACCTCCATTAACCTCCTTTATGTTGTGACTCATGTCAGGTTTTACTCAGACAGGACTTTTGTGCTTGTGGCTGTTGTGAAACACCCATAAATTAGTTACTTTTCAAAATCTTTGGCCTGGGAGATTTGCTGCACCGTCCCATGGCAGAAAAACAGTCTATTTGCCCAGATACATTCTTATTCTTTTGTTTTTATTTATCACATTCCTGTTTTTTTTTTCTCCAGAGTGTCTGCTACATTTCCTGAAACTATGTATTTTTTTATTTAGGCATTCACCCTGTTGTTGTCCTAGTTGTTTCCAGCTGAACCTCGCTGCCAAGGCCAGAGAGAGAGGGCAACTCTGACACTGGCACACCAACAAAGCTTTATTTGGGAGTGATCTCACCCCCTTTGTAAGCTCGTCTGCATGGAGGCTTTTGTGTGTTTGTGTGTGTTTTTAGGGTGAATTGGAGTTCGGGTCTTGGATCCCACCTCCTACCCCCTTCTACCTCAGTCCCTCCAGACTTACAGAGCTGGCAAAGAAACGATGCCATGGCTCAGGGCAAGGCTGACTCCCCTCCTCCTCCCTTTGCCCATGGCCACCCCACATGACCCTGTGTATATTAAGTGTGTGTTTGTGCAGTCGGCTGCAAGGACACATTTTGACCTTGTGGGGACATTTTAGCAGGTCCTCACAACCTGAAAAGATTTTTTTAAGGTTAAGACTCGGTTTTAGGGTTAGGCTTAGACATTTAATTGTGATGGTCAAAATTATGGTTGCAATTGCATTACAAGAATTTGTGAGCACAGTATGCAAGTGGCTATTTTGCTGTATTGTTTATGAGTACACATATGATATAATACACAGATGAGTCAGACAATGTTTTGATTTGAACAGGGATGATATAGAAAACATGTAGCCCTATAAGATCTGCTTGGCTTGTACTTGATGACTTTTCAGTTGGGCCTTCTGCAAAGTGTTTTCGCTGGTGTCCCCATTTGTTTCAAAGCGATTAATCCTGTTCTCCTTTTCAGATAGACAGCATACAGAGTTCTGCCTACTGTATGTAAGACAAAAATGCTTCGTAAGTACCTTATACACCCCAGAAGATTCCCTTTAAGTATATGATGCTCTTGGTTCCCCATCCTCAGCTGGGTGAATTGTTTAAATTTTGCAGGGTGGCCCAAGGCAGCCGGTACCTCTGATTGGAATGGAAAATAACCCACAGCCTTTAACTGTGCAGTACCGACCTGGCACACACACACACAGAGGAGGCGTGCCAGTGAGCAAAGGGGGTGGAGAAATAAAGAAAAGGTCCTTTAAGCTGTCAACACTCTGCCCTGTGACTGTAATCGCTGATGGCGTCCTCTCAATACAGCCCACCATGTTAGTAAGCACATCGAGTCCACCTAGACTTATAAAAACACACACACTCGGATTCATTTAGAAGCTTGAAGGGTTGTCACGTGAAAGAGTTTCCTGTCTGGAATTGTCTCAAATCAAGTTGCAGAAGGCAGGAGAGGTTGCTGCACGACTTCATCTTGAATATCTGACTATCTGCACTGCATGCGCTGGTCCCTGTAGATTAATGTGAACAAGTGTTTGTGGAGCAGAAAAAAAAATGTCATTTGCTCGGTGGCACAGGAAACACACAATCCCCTCGGACCACTGCTGCAGTCAGTCATGGTTTGTCTATGTCCGTTTGTCTATCTGTGTTATGGACACACACACACACAGAGGTTGTGTTCGTTTTCGACCCACTTGGGCCTCCTCACTGTCAACATGGTAAAGAAAGTTCATTCTGCTCAGCACTTATTTCCCTGTGGGTCTTGAACTGGAAACTGCGAGGAGCTGAGCTCTCGTACTGTTAGAGGTGAGGCTGTGTTTGGAGCTCTGGGCTTCATTCGCGTGTGTTGATGTTTCAGCTGTAGGTTTCTCCAGGCTGTATTTCAAGGACTTCCCTCACTGGGAATCTTTTCAACTATATACTTCTTTTTTTTCTCCTCTCATTCCGCCTGTTTCATGCTCTCTACCCCCGACCTTTTCTTCTGCGTTTTTAGAGTGGCTGCAGTTGTTTATCACAGAGAAGGGTGAGATCCCTTTTCAAATCACAGTTTGAGACACAATTAGCAAATTGCAGACGTTTAAGTTATTTATTTATTTTTAATTTTTAATTTGTCCCACCATTTTCTTTTTTAGTGACGTCATGTTCTATATCTAAAATAGAAAACTGGAGGCAGATTTTCTAAAATGTCACTGTGTTTAGAGCTAAAACATTATTAATGTCCTGAAATGTTTGTTTTTATTTTTAATTTTTGCCTTCCGTTGTCTATTGTGGTGTTTTATTTGTGCTGCTGTCTGTCGGCCAGGTTTTTATTGAAAAAGAGTTTCTCAATGGAACTTTTTTCCTGGTTATATAAAGGTTAGATTCTCCAAATCATTCAGCCCTTATGTGTTTGTGAGTTTCAGACAGACGTGTTAAAGTATAAAGTAAACAGTCCTCAATACTTCAAATGCTAATGCAAACTAAATAAGTTCATTCAAACTAAATTTAAAAGGTATATTCAGTTTAACTTAACAAATTTTTGAATAACCAATTGAAGAAGATTTGAAGTTTTTCAACCATTTTCTATGTCAGTGATCATGTTCTATTCTTACACAGTGAACATTGAACAGAAAAGTTACTTTTAAAAATCAACAATCGCAAATCAAATCCTCATTGCATTATCTGTCAGAAAATGTGTTCATATAACATGATAACTTCAATTTCAGTGAGCTTAAATGTCTGAGCCTTTTCCCTTTTCTTTGGTCATGTTCTATAACTGTCACCCACTGAATATTGGGTTTAAAGTTCTAATCACAATTACAATGTTTGTCAGAAAAGTCACAATTAGATATTTTCCCCAAGTCATTGTAGTGTAGTATGTGTTTTTCAGTCAGACAAGGGTCAGAGGAGAGCAAAAAACTGATTTTACTCTTTGTTACATGCTCCTCATGCGTAGCTTTAACTTTGGAAAGTACAAAGACACAGGTCTTGCTCTTTTTTTCTTTTCAGTCAGCTGCAGTATTTAGTGTGAATGAAGGCCAACGGGAGTGGGCTGACGTGAAAAGAAAAGAGCAGAGGTCAAGGAACATTAAACTATATTTATTTATTTTATCACCTACAAGGTTGAGTTAGTCATATCCTTATTTCTATGGACTATGGGATAATTGAGAGCAGTGAATTTGTGGCTGTTAAAAACATGCACTTTCCATCTGCAAACAAAAGTCTGTTTCAAGGTTTAGTTCATCTTTTTTATTGGTTCCTGTGCTGATTGAAAAGAAATAACAGCATAACAGCATGGGTAAAGGCCAGAGAGGATTTTGTTTTGTTGGCCATGAAGATCACTCCCCGTCTCTGCACAACAACCCTGAACTTAAATCATCATACACTCCACGAGTGCAAAATGATAGTACTCTGTCCCCCACCCCTGCCTCTTATACTTTCAACAACTCTGGAAGGAATTAAAAACTTAATTTGAAACAAAAGGTCTATAGACAAGAAGTCAAAGTGGGTGCTGGAAGTCAGCAGCAGCATGTTGTGTTTGAACTCTGGTGGAGTGGGTTATACTTTTTTAAAAAGATGAGAAATTAAACAGCAGTTGAGTGTGTATGCTGAAAGCCCTCTTTCAATGACAAGCTAAACCCTGCAGCGTTCGTCAAGTGTTGTACTTTTAATTGTTACTGTCATAAAATCCACCTCTAGCTCACCTTCAAATGAGTGCCGTAAAGAAAGCAAAGAGTTGCGAGCAGCACGGAGACGGAGGATGCAACGTTCGCTGTTATTCATTTGAAATTGTTAAGTTGTCCTTTGAATACGCAACATCAAATGTAAAGACAAGTGTTTTCAAGGTGAAGTCAGGCGTGGCAAGGTCGACTCTGTTGCAGCTTGTTTAAGGAATTAATCTGATTGCATATTAATATGATCGTATCTAAGGTTTATACAACTTCCTAGTACAAGTGCAGTTCAGGTCACCATAGTACCGTTGGAATATTATACCCTGATCTGGCTTGTGTTTCTACTGTGGGCTATGTAGGCTGGATATCAGTAGCTGGGTCAGCTGTGTACATTCATACCAGTGCTACACAGTGTAGCCTGCTAATATTATTATATTATCGATTAAAAACCACAAACTTTAACAATCTTTAACCCTCTCTTAGAACTAAAAAGTGGACCTTTGCAAATCTGGTTGGTTCTTTGCTTTTTCCTCAGCAGAGCTCCCCCTTGTGTCTACCGCTTTATCCTCACTGTCGTAAAAACTCACAGCTGATGCTCCCCTCTCCCTTCACCTCTGCTTGCCATGTGCATTAGTTTTCAACAGAGCCGGCAAACGCAAGCTGTGGAGCCACATCCATGTTGATAGACAGTAAAAATGCAGTAAAAAAGACAGCACCAAATGTCCCTGCAACAAGTCATTTAACCATCATAGTGACTCATAGTGACAATATCATTGTCATTACTTTGTCAATTTCAATAATTGCTACTTTATTTACAAAGCTGCTACCGTTGGAGTATTCAGAGCATTCAACACAGTAGAGTTGGATGGAATAAACACAACCTGAACAGGAAATCACTGACTGATTTTAAGTAAGATATAATCATGGAGTTAAAAGCATTGAACTGATACTCAGGGCAAACAGCCCAACTCGAAACAAAAGTCTCTCAAGCTGATCAGGATTGAGGGCAGCTCTCTCAGTGTCTGAGAAGAGACAGAGGAAGTGAACGTTTAAGTGTCCGCAAGTACTAAGTATCTTCTCTCAATTAATTCCTGTGACATTAAAGGAAGGAATGTTCTTGTATTGTTTCAATTTTGTGGATTATCAAGGCCATTGTCACCGGACTTGACTTTTTCTGTTTGTGCCCATGACCTAACATTTTATATGATGCACAATACACCTACAAGACATCAGTGCCATTAATAGCATTATTATTGTGAGCTGTGAGATTCTAACGCTACGTGGTCTTTAAGATCATGTATTGATTTTTTTCCCCTTTTTTCCTTTGGCTTCACTTTCAAATAGTGTGAGTAACTACATTAGGGATGCATTTGCATTTCAAGCAAAAATCCTACTCAACATTTACCGGGGATTATCCGACACGTATTTGTATTCACTGGAGTAGCTCCTGGTCCTGGCAGAACTGAGTTAGTTCACTATTTGGGCATAAAGTGTCATTACATTGAACAGAACCCCCGCTATGAAAAGCAAAGAGGAGTCACCAGAAAGCACATTCTAATGCCAGGTTTAAAGGAGGCCTGACTTGCTCAGCACATTTGACTTCATCAGTCGCAAACATCGAGCTATGGTCGCAACCTCGTGTGTTACTCACGACTGCTGCTCGAGCACTGTGAGCTGCAGCTACTGTCACAGATCTTAACAGAGCTTCTTATGAGCTCTTTTAAAATCATCTACTGATGATCAAATTAATAATTGGATATTTGAAAGTCATCAGAATCAGAAATACTTTTTTGATCCCTGGGGGAGGATTGCTTAATTATTTAAATTGGTCATCCCTAAAACTGCATTAGGTTGTTGGAATGTTCATGACATCACAGGAAACAATAATATGAAAACATTTACGATATACTATGCGAGATAATCAAGGGCTTCACTCTGATCATGCAAGATACTTGTCAAACACAACTGTCAAATGTATATATCACTATGAATGACTGGACGAACGGGCTTTATTGATTCCAAAATTGGAAGTTTTTGCGTTAAAGCACCATGACTACAGGCACCTAACAGCTCTTAAAATATAAGAAATAGCAAATATGAGGTCAATGCAAAATATACATGTAAACAGAAAAGTAAGACATTTTAATTGAAATATTAGAGAAGATATAAGCAGCTATACAAAGATGAAGTAAAATGTTAGAATGTAATATAAATTATTCCAGTATAAGTAGTAAAGAGAATAAGGAATAAAAAGGTTTTAGGATGGAACTGGGTAAAATCGACAATTATGAATATGTACAAAACTCAAGTGTGCAGTTTGGGCAAAGTCATAAAAGTGCAGGGATTTGTATGTTCATTTATATAAGGGAGAGTCCACAGTGATCTGTGTTCGTAGTTCATACCTTTGCATGCCTTTTTCAATGATGCTGACCTGTGACTAGGAATAATTTAGGCAGAATTTAAAAGGAAATATAGTTCCACATATTCTCCCCCTCCGTGTTTTTTATACACTGACTACTGACTGTTCAGCCTCAGACCCTGGTGCTAAAGCAGAGGCAGATTTTTAGCATATTCATACATTTGGCTGGTGCTTCTGTTCCCTGCATCTGATGCCTCTCCGCTGGCTGCTTTGGTGCTTGACTTGTTTTTTTTTGTTTTTTTTTTTGTTTTTTTTTGCTGTGGTTTCTAGTCGCTAGCGAGCATCTCCCTATGGATATGTGATGCTGTGCCCCTGGCTGCAGTTCACACACTCACCCTGCCTCACTTTTTCAGTCTGAGAGGGAGGGAGAGAACGGGAAAGAGATAGAGGGAGAGGATGTTTACCCTGCTGTGGAGCTGCTTGTTTTCCAGCTTGTCTGCCTCAGCCCCTCAGACCAGAGAGGGAAAGAGTCAGAGAGACATAGGGGGAGGGAGCACTGCATCTTTCTTTCCTTCCCTCCCTCCCTCTTTTTGCGCCAATTTTCCCTTCCTCCACTCTTGCTTTTATATTTCTTGTCTTCGCCTGCCCTCTAAAGGCCAAAGGGCTCTGCGCTCAGTATGTATTTATGAATGCGTATGTATGTGGAAGTGTGTTTTGTGTGTAGCAGGCTGCATCTGGCTGCTGCATCAGACACTGGCTTTTTGCTCATAATGTGAAATCTCTCCCTCTGCTGTAGCTTCAGAGCTGATGGTTGAGCAGGGCATTTTCACATTCATGCACACACACACACACACACACACACGTAAAGGGTGGTGTAATTACCCTGTGCTCTCATGTAATCCCCCAGGTGTTGTATTTATCTCCACTGCAGCATATCTGACACCCAGCGGCACTACCTGGATTCACTTCAGTCGCCATGCCTGCACCAAAACCATCCCCCAAGCCTTTAGTCTCATAACAGTGTGTGGTGTATGTGGGTATTACATTATAAACAGTAAGTGATGCTAATTTCATGTCTTATATAATATTTCAGTGGTTATGACTGTTGATGTCTGTATTATAAGTGCTGTTGAACTGTGTGCTGGAACGTGTGTGTTTTTATCTATTGATGATTAATATATATATGAATTATTCTCTTGTCCATTGGGTCAAATACACAAGTACAGTTTAGACGGAGGACGACAAGCTGATGCTTAAAGCTGCAGTGTGTTACGTCTGTTGTTTTTAGAGGATAATTAAGTTCTCAATTGTGAACTACTATTGTGTTTTTAATCGCACTGTTTTTATTTACTAAACACAATGTTGCCTCCGACCGTCTTGACGTAAAACAAATCACTTCCTGTGTGCAGCGTGGGAATGTCACCAGGTGACCCCAGCTCTTAACACCACTAAAATGAGAAACACAGAGTCTTGTAGAGCCGATGGGCTTCATCCGCATCTGTTTGTATTGAAGCTTTAATGTAAAAAATGCAAATGTTACAACTGCCAGACACCAGCTGAGTGCAGGGCCGTGCTATGGGGGCTCTTTACTCCCCACACCAGTATCATCTCTCCAGTCAGAGCCTGTCTGTCACGCGTGTTTGACACGATGTTGACAAGGAAGGAATGCTGGAAATCTGTGCTTCACCGTCTTGCCTTTTATTCTCCACATACTGATGACTTGTACGTTGTACATGCATGAAGAAGCAACACTGCAGCTGAGAAAAGTGACAGGTGTGTTGGATTGAAAACACTAGATCAGATTGCTCCTACAATAAGTGTTTTGGTGTCCACTTTTAACAGGAGCAGGGAAAAATAGGGCTGCTTTTCTCGTGGATCACTGTAGCTTTAAACAACTAGGACAACAAGGAGTGAAATTAGTTATAATTGTGAATCTAACTTGTAGATGCTTTATGCTTAAATTAGGTCAAATTTTCTTTAATTAATTTTCTTACGTGCACTGCTGCAACAATTATTTTATTATTTTTTTTCAATTAGCAGAGAACATACTGTAATAGTATCATTTAATCTAAAGCTGTGTTTCCATCGATTAGAATGGTTAGGTTTGGTCCAGAACGATACATATTTTTTTTGTGTTTCCATTAGGAATAGTACCAAAATAACTGGCCCCTTCCGTTCCATTATTTGGTACTCTTCTCTTGGGGTACCAGAGATAAGGTATGGTACAGTCAGGGTGGAGCTCCGCCCACGACAGTCAGCTGATTGGGTGACAGAATAACCATCACTCCCTTGCTGCTGTTGATTCTCCGACAGTCTATTTTCATACAAAGCTTAATATCTTGTTGAGACAAACAACTTTAAACCAAGCAGGAAAGTCAAAGAGCTACTGGACGTCCTCCATTGTTGACTGCTGTGTTGCCATTCATTGTCATTGCATGATCATCGCTGATGTGGCCGTCGGGCACAGTCCACACCCACAGAGTCAAGACACCGTTCTCAGTCGAAAAACGAGCCCTGACAAAGACCCAGTTCAGACCTGGAATTGACATCCATCCTGAGTGATCTGATCATGGACAGATGTCACTAAGAACAGGTCTAAATTTCCCCAATTCATCATGAATGTTTACTCCGATCCAATCACAAGAACCACATGAACGAAATCCATTCCCAGGATGCATCAGAGGCCACCTCCTCAGCTGATGTGGTCTGAGTTTCACTTTTATTGACACTAATTAGACTTCATGCTGACAGCAGACTCATTGGTACAGTCGGATTTGTTAAGACCATCATTTTGTTCCTGCAAATGGTCATGACGTCGGTGTGTTTTTGAAGAAAGTATGTCACGTGGTCACAAGAGACACATTCAGGATGCATTTCAGTTCCAGGTGTGAAGAGTCATACGTAGTGTTATCCACATGCAGTAGGGTCATTGAGGATAAATGTTAATACCTACATTCAGACCCACACATGACATGCATTTCTTACACATGTAATTTTCATTTAGATTTTGTCCTATTTCTTGTAATTGTTTGTTCTTTACGTTCGACAGCAGCAGCTCTAGAAAAGTACTGCTGCAGTCATTTTTGATGAAAGGAGAAGAAATTACTCTGAATGGGAGAAGTACAGTAGATCTTGTCTTCCCATCTTCCTTTTTTTTCCCCCTTTGGTTGAAAACACTCCACACTCCAGCACTCGAGTTGGTGGTTGAGGCTTGTAGAGGTTAGTCCAAGGCTGGCCCTCTCAAAGTAAAGCACAAAGCAGTATGTCGCGATGAAGACAAACAGCCTCACTTTATAGAAGCTGTTCCATCTTTTTCTTTTTCTAATGCTCCTCTAAAGTGACATAGACGGATCAATTTTTCAGCCGACAGTGTCTCATGTGTCTGTCTGGGGAACTGTAGTTGTTTTTTTCTTTTTTTTTCCTCTTTGAAATCCACATCCTGGTGGTCCTGATCCTTTCCAGGCGATGGCTGGCTTCACACATAACTAACCATTTTTTTCTTAATCCCCAAATCTCTAATTATTTTCTTGATTAATCAAGTACTTGTTGGTCCACAAAGTGTCAGAAAATGTTGATCGATGTTTCCCAAACCTGGAAATGACGATTTTCTCAAATGTTTTGTTTGGTCCACAATCAAAAAATTATTCAGTTTTAATGATTTACGGATGAAAATTCAGAGAACTTGTGCAATTGTTTAAAACTAACAAACCAACAAACACAATTGTTGACGATTCATTTGCTTAGTGAGTAATAATCGACTAATAGCACACCTAACAATAGCAAGAACAGCTTGGTATAGAAAACACACACACACTGTCGCTCCGTCTCCCTCCCCTCTGCCTTCCCTCTTGTGGCCACTTTGACAAAATCTGATGCTCTTACGTCCTTGACTGCTGCCCCAACACCTGACCCCTGCATGTGAAATTTTGCCGCTTATGTAAAAGTTTATGTAGATTAATGCCACAATTTATGCAGATTGAGTTTTTTGCTACTCAGGCTTCAAGTACTAGAAGGTAGATGAGCGCTGACCTTCCCTGCTAACAGCCGCAGTACGTGAGCGTTCACCGATTATCTCATAACCTCTGCTGCACACGGCGTCAGTTCTGTTGCAGCCGTAACAGGGTCAGTCAGTTATTACAGCATGTTTTGTTACATACTGCAATTTAACGTGCACCTGTTCTTTATTTTATTTTTTTTATAATAGCACCAAATCCAGGTTAATCTGACAAGGGAGCGTAAATTGTCATGTAGAATTTTCTGTCCCTCATGTTCACTTTTTTAGGGTGTCCACCTGATGTAAAAGGCCGTGTCTTGCCCTTACCTCTGCCATGTGCTTGTGTTATTTCTCCATTGTTTTGTCATTATTAGGGATGGAATCAGAGGATACGATATGATACGCGATATAAGATCCACGATACCAATAATATCGCAATACAAAGATTCTGTGATAATCAATATAGTGCAAGAGATGTAGGTTTTCTCGCTGACACGCTTTAGATATTTATTTTATAGAGGGAGTTTCTTTTATTTGTCTCATGACAGGAATAAAGAGAGATTGCCTCCAGATATCCATCGTGTGGCTAATTCTTTACAACGCAGACAACGTAAAACTACACCGGTTAGACAGGCAGGAGGATCGAGAGCCGCTTCAGATTTCAAAAACCTTTTCTTTAATTAACAGTGTCATTTAAAACAAGGCTGTCTTTTTGACAAAGATGATATTTTGAGCTTTATGTCACAATAAACACATACATTCTTGCAGACACTGTGCTTCCAGCAGCCCCAACACTGCCTGTCAAACAAAACAACTGCCAGCAGTGGTGTCAAGCATCCTTTCAGCCGTCTGTGTGTCACACCGCACCTCCACAGAGCCATAAACCCATTCACAAGTGGCAGCAGCGGCGGCGTTGCCGAGGTTGAACAGTCGAGTGTCATCAAAAGCAGTTTGCCGTAGAAATGGGTCGATGTGAAAGCAAACAAAGGGCTGGCACTAAACTCGGCCCGCTGCGTGCAGGCTAAGTGCACACGGCCCTGTCTGACACTGGAAAATGGCTTTCAGTCGGATCAGACAAAACGGAGGAATCATCGGAGGAGTTGGTAAAAGTCACCATTCTAACTTTCTTAAGAGGCAAAAGAACAAAAGGGCTGCGTGCAGTTGTGAGAGAAGTGAGGCCGGGTTTAAAGGGCAAAGTCAAGGTGACTGCAAAGTTGTGTGTATTGTGTGATTTTATGTTTTTGGCAAACTTTGGCTGTTGTGTGTCTGTGAGTGGCAAAAACTCTAAAAATTATTGGATGGATTTGGCTTAAATTGTCTGTTGGATTTAGGGAATAGACCAAGGAGGGAATTGTGAGACATACAGTAAATGATGACAAAGATACTGATTCAGGATTATATTTACGCTAGGATATGGATTTTTACTGTGGCTGATGCCGATCTTAAAAAATAATGGCAGCCCGTCTACAATGCCTTTTTTTTGCCCAGTTTCCTTTTTGCCCAGTTTATATGAATAAATAAAGTTTATCTAATAAATTAGACACTAAATTGTCAGTTTGAATACAACTTTATTAAAGATAAATTACAGCCTGTCCCTCCGGTCTGGATTTTGTGTCTGCATTGCAATGTACTTGTACTGTAAAAAATAATAATGTGGAAGCACAATATTAAATAAATTATGTCAAATAAACTTAGGAATAAAAAAAAAATGTAGTACATTTAGAAGCATTTAAATTTTAAACTGACAAAAAAAATTTTCTTTTTCTTTATTCTGATTTTGACACTTTTCACAGTCCCCACCTGGAGTGTGGTCCGTCGTGACTGATGTCATTTCCACACAATTTGTCAAATTTTCTTGTGCTACTGTCGTTCATAAAAATATATACAAAAAGCTCTATTTTGAGATTTTAAATCACTCTTTTTTTTTTGTTTTTTGTTTTTTTTAACATGCTTAATGTTAAAATCAGTTAACTGTTGCATCACAGTCTGGTCTCAGGTCACTGACATTGTCTGCTGTGAGTTAGTGACGATAGTGATGAGCCTCCATCAGGTCACCGAACCTCCAGTCACTCAGTTAAAACAACGAAGTTAGTTCTGAAGATAGTGCCGAGGTTAGTGCTGAAGTGAGCTTAAAGCCCACACTGGCACTGAGGCCCAGCGGGAAAACAGCTGTTACACTTTAACTCCCCATGCTTCACCCTGTGTCTCAGCTATTTATATCTGCTGCTGTTTCCTGATGGTGGCCGTGTGCAGTGATAGTGTAGTTTACAGTAGCTTAAGCTGATATGTCAACATGAGCTGTGTCATGATGTTATCACCGACGCTTCAGCAGGACGTTTACGTTAGACTCATTACCCTCTAAGTCGCAGGTCATCTAAAGCTATAGTGTGTAACTTTTGGTGGGTTTTGTTGTTTGTGAGCAAAATTCACTTCGGGAACTTTTTCTGGGCATTTCTTTTAGTCAAACTCCAACCAGTTTGTCGCCGTCTGTTTACTAGGATACATATTTTTAATGTGAAAAACAAGAATCTAAAACAACACTCTAAATCATGATATAAAAGATTTCATGCGCCATCTTGTGGCACTTTGAAATAAGTCACTAGGACTGTTGTTGGGAAGGTAGACAACATTTTGAAGCCACTCATGTCACATTAAATATTGATTTTACCTCTTGATGATTGTCGTACCAACTGAAATTTACTTTGATCAACTCATTGTGACAGCTCTTAATCATGATTATTGTCTCGTCTCTGTTTCTTACTGGACACTTAAGGAGATAATACCCACAAGATGAACTCCTTTTGTGCTTTAAAACTGGTCAATTAAAAATCTGACTATCAACGTTTAAGAAAACGGGCTGGTCTGTCATCACAGAGAGTAAATGTCGTATTATCTGCTCCTCCAGGGTCGTCTCTCCTCCAGCAGACCGATGGACAGGGACAGACCGCGCTGGATCTGGTCTCCTCACCAAGTCAGAGGGAGGAGCTTCTCCACTGTGCACAGGTCGGAGACTCTGCGCTGACAAACACAGCCACCGAGGTCTGGAACCTCCCGCTCCTGGAGGCTGGATCGACTCTGCTGGCCCACTTGATTTTCTCCTACCAGCAGGAGAGGGGCCTGCCGGGCCGCACACACAAGCCCAGCAACGAGGCCCTCAGCCTGGGCCACAGACTGGTCAAAGCCCTGGAGACTCACACCTTCCAAAAAGTGACCTCAGGCTGGACAGACCAGCGAGTTGTGAGGCTGACAGAAGATGTAGAGACGCTGTTGGAGCTCAGCAGAGGGATGTACGTGGGCCAGGTGTCCGAGGCTATTAAAGAGTGCACAGGACAGAACACGCAGTTCCTACTGGAGATTCTGGAGCATCTGAAGGGTCGGGCGCAAACACTAGTTGAAGGTTTCTAATTCTACATTCTAGTACACAACCTAATTGAAATGTGCCTGTGACACACCATGCTCAATCAGAGTCACTGTACCTCAACTTTTGTTTTCATACAGAACGTAAACATCAGCGCTGTGGCACAAAACCACTGGTTCAACAAACATGGAAGTGATATTTCCCCCATTTTGATCACAATTTAAAGACATGTTTTACATAGACACGGTGCTAGTTTAGCTAATAGAAGGCTGGGGACACCCCCGTCCACCCTGTCCGTCTTTCTTTACCAGCGATACCTAAAGCCTCACAACAGACAGATGACACAGGACTGTGTTCAACTTGCTCTCTGAACTTTAGTCAGAATTATTATTTATTTGACTGACAGTGACTTTTTTTTGTCACTAACAGCCAATCAGCACATCACTATTAATTACACAATGCCCGGGGCCTTAAAATATCTACATGATGAATAAACAAATCTTTTCTTTGTGTTAATGTATGTTTTCAGACTATGACCTTCAACTTGCTTCCTATTCAGGTCATTGGGTAATTTATTGGGTAAAGTCATATTGTGTTTTTAAGTTATATGATGGTTCATTTCTCCAACAAAGTATGCTTTTCTGCTTCTTCCACTGTTATATATGTTTGTAGATATTTACTTTGACTGTTCCTACCTCATGTAGAATGTACAACTTTTTTCTAATGTTTCAGAATTAAATTATTTGTAGCATACCAAAATAAATAGTGGTAGTGTATCAACTGATTTATATTCAGGAATTTAGAGGAAAATGGCTGCTGCAAATTCGGGCTGAGAGTTGTTCTGACAAAAGTGGTGTGGCTTAGTGTGGGAGCCAAAGTGGAAAAGTAAAAAGTTATCCTGGATTCAGATACTTGAAGTACTGGTGAAGCTGTCCTCAGGCCATTAGATCTGTGTGTTAGGATAAGTGGAGATACACCTGCCACACACTAGAAGACTTGATTTTTAATAATCTGATTAAGAACCTTAAACCCTCACACTACAGGATAATTTGGACAGATAATCTGTTCAAACCAGCCTAAATCTGAAGGGCCCCCCACAAGTGTCAGAAGGGTCAGACCAGGACCAAAATCTGGCTAATCATCCTCTAGTGAGGGGTCATTAGTGATGGAGCAACAGAGGTGAAGATCTGAATATGGATTTTGTGCAAAGTTGCCAATAGGTCTCATATTCATTACAATCGAACCAGTGTTTGCTTAAAAAATGTGCTTGTTGAAAGAAAAACACACTTTACTTAAATCCACACACTGAAGATGATAAAAAATATTTAATCTTGTTTTTTCTTTTCCTTTTTTCTTTGCAAAATAAGCAACATACATCGGATGCATTTCTTTTTTCAAACCAGAAATATACATTTTATTTCATTTCACTTCTCTCTAACCTATACTCGTCTCACTAACTACAATATTCCTTTCCTGAAATGTCATTGGTCACATACAAAAAAATATGTCACAGGCAGGCAACATTGCAGGCAGAAAAAAAAAATAAGACAGATTTTAGAAAATGAGGCAGGCATACACCTACTTTACAACATTATCACCAGACCATCAACAGGCATACAGTATAAAATACAACCATAAATTATTATAGTCATTAGCTATGTACAGTATTATTTAAAAAATAGTCTCATTTCAACGTGGTGCAAATAAAAGTGCAGTTTTTTTTCCTTTGCAGCTGTCAATCTGTTACATTCCTTTGTGTAGTTTTTTTCCTTAAACAAAAAAACACTTTGGTTCGTTGCAAACAGACTCCAAAACCAAATAATAAATGACCCAAAATAAAGAAAACAGCATTTGGTTGCAGTACCACACAATAGTCACAACAATTTGCTGTAAAATAACTACATACAGTAGGAGACACATACATATTACGTATTCAGAAAGTCCCTTCAGGCATTATAAAAAGACATCCTTCAAGAACCACAGAGTGTTTGTTGAGGAAGCTATAATCAGTCTGCGACGCTGCTCTTGGGGGGAAACAGTCTGTTATTGTCTTTCAAGTGGATTCCTCGACACAACAAAACAAAATCAATGGCCCTCTGGAGTGACAGATCCAAGCCTGTTGATATTTAAGCATGGAGATAGATGGGTAAAGAGGGAGCCAGCGAGCGGGAGAGGTGACGGCGAGCAGACAGGCAGGGCAAGAGGATGACAAAATGGCAGCGGAGAGCCAGAGTTGCTGCTCAGGCTCAGGGGGTTTCCGAGTGATAAAGAGGGACAGAAAGACAAAACGGACAGACAGACAAAAGAGGGGGGGGAAAAGGGGAAGGAAAGGATGAAAAGTGTGGAGAGATCAGTAGGATGAGAGGAGACCTCCTCACAAGTAGCACGAGCTGTGATCGTTCAAAAGATGCTCCACAAAAAAGCCCAGGTGACTGTTCCCTTCAGACAGGGTCGCAACCTCGCTCACTGACCAATGAGGGAACCGCGGAGAGAGCAAACAGAGAGAGGCATGATGGGAAGGAGAATCTGAAATAGTATACATCCACAAAAACTTGTTTTTATCTCTTAGTGAGGACACATTCTATAATATAATACATTCCCTAGCCCCTGACCCTAACTATCAACACTAAGTGCCTAACTCTGACCCTTATCCTAAACCAGCGACTGCAACCTGTGGCTCTTCAGCACCTCTGCAGTGGCTTTGAAAAAGTTTTTTTTTTTCTTTCAGCTACAGGTGATAAATAAAAGTGTTTTAACATTTTTTTGCATCAAATCGAATGTCTAAGTCAAATGTGAGCCTCGACAAACTAGGGAAGTCATTCCCAGCACTTAAATGAAATAAAGTGTACATGAAGTACACATTTGGAGTGATGTCCATCTTTCGATCCACCTATTTGGATCCAATAGTTTTTTTTTTTTCCAATCCAAATATTGCTTTATTTATCCCATAATTATTTATTAGGTATTAATTAGGTTACCTTTAATTTTATAACTTTTCCAAAAACAATGGAAGGACTAGGTCTACATAATTTTGTTTTTTATTTTTTTCCTCTTTAAAAAGAGGTTGGTATAAAGTGCAATAAAATGTCAGTTTTCTTTGGTATTTCTCTCAGTTCATAAATGCAACAAACTATCATTCTTTACAGTATATAGTATATCTGTATGAACAACTTAGTACATGTAATTATCATAGTCAAATGGGGTTTGCAGCTCCAGATTAATTTTATTTGGGTGGAAAGGGGACAAGAAATGGCTCATACTAAAAAGGTTGCAGACCCCTGCCCCAACCCCAACCTAAACTCAGTTCTAATCCTATCTCTAAAACCAGGTCTTAACCCCGAAAATGTAATTGAAAGTTATGGGGCCCAGACAAAATGTCCTCACAAAGACGGTTTGTATGTTTTTGGACCTCACAAAGAAATAAATAAAAGTCACACACACCCCTCCATCCCTGACATCTCAGGCCTCAGTCCCCTAAGCCTCATCTTGTCACACGACAACTTGCTGCTCATCTAGCTGACGGCACTTTCCACCAGCTCACTGAATACCAGCTGCCGCTTCTGCTGCTCACACACAACTGAATCTACACATCAATCTACAGCTGGAGGGGACATGCAACTGTAACACACACCAACACTGAGAAAAGCAACATGCCTTTGATGGCATAAACAAGTACACGCAAACATTAATGCACAGTTCACACATGCAAGCCTCTGTGTGTGGAGCGGCAGATCAAAGTTGAGCTGTGGGCACAGGAGGTGGGGCAGATGGAGAGGGCAGCCAGCCTGGGGCACAGCATCGCACAGAGCATCACACAGAGCATCACACAGAGCATCACACAGAGCATCGCACAGCATCGCACAGAGCATCGCTCAGAGCATCGCACAGAGCATCGCACAGAGCATCGCACAGAGCATCGCACTGAGCATCGCACTGAGCATCGCACAGCATTACACAGCATCGCACAGAGCATCACACAGAGCATCGCTCAGAGCATCACACTGAGCATCGCACAGAGCATCGCACAGAGCATCGCACTGAGCATCGCACAGCATCACACAAAGCATCACACAGCATCACACTGAGCATCGCACAGAGCATCGCACAGCATCGCACTGAGCATCACACAGCATCGCACAGAGCATCGCACAGCATCGCACTGAGCATCGCACAGAGCATCGCACAGCATCGCACAGAGCATCGCACAGCATCGCACAGAGCATCGCACAGCATCGCACAGCATCGCACTGAGCATCACAGAGCATCACACAGCATTGCACAGAGCATCACACAGCATTGCACAGAGCATCACACAGCATTGCACAGAGCATCACACAGAGCATCGCACTGAGCATCACAGAGCATCACACAGCATTGCACAGAGCATCACACAGCATCGCACAGAGCATCACACAGAGCATCGCACAGAGCATCGAGCAGCATCGCACTGAGCATCACTCAGAGCATCACACAGAGCATCGCACAGAGCATCACACAGAGCATCGCACAGAGCATCGAGCAGCATCGCACTGAGCATCACACAGAGCATCACACAGAGCATCACACTGAGCATCGCACAGAGCATTTCACTGAGCATGTTAGGGTGTGTGAGAGAAAGAAAGAGTGAATGCCTGAGAGAATGTGTCTGCTCAAACTGTATTTATGCTTCTGTACACACACACGCACACACACACACACATGAGGACATGAGAGGGAGGTAGACCAGCCCTTCAAACCAGATTAGGGCTGTGGCTGCCTAAAGGCCTGTCTGCCTGCCGACACTCTGCATAGACTGGCTGACATCTACATTAACAGAGCATCAGCCTCTTGACAGACTGAGATCATGAAACTCTGACTGAACTGGTTTTGATGTGTTATTAAGCGTTAAACACGGTTAAGTTATTGGGGCATTTACAGTACTAGGGATAACTACACCCACCGGCCACTTTATTAGGTACAGAGGACAACTAATACACTGGCAGGACTGGAACTAAGTGTGGTCTTTTTCTGCTGTTTCTACTGAATATTTTCTCTTTTTTGGACAATTCTCTGAACACTAGAGATGGCTGTTGAGTGAAAATCAGAAAATTCTGAAATCTTGCTGCTGAATTTGCTGAGTGCTACATTCAAAGTCACCGTTCACCTCCAGTCTGATGACTTCAGCAGGTTGTCTTGATTGTGCTTAAATGCATTGCTTTTCTGCAATGTGATGATTAGTTGCTTTTGTTAACAAGGAGTTAAGCAGGTGTACCTAATAAAGTGGCCAGGTAATGTTTTAAGCTTTCAACACCAACCATCTGTTTTCCTGTAGGAACCATTTAATGATGATTCAGTAATGAATCTATTTAACGATATACTAACTGTACTTTATAAGTGGCTCATGTGCTGTGGTTTTGTTTTTTACTGTAAAGCTGCAGTGTGTATCTACTGGAGATTTTTGTTGTTGATGTTATTATCCTGCCTCAGTTTAGACTTTGTGAACAGAAACAATGTATTCTGCATGAGAACAGGCTGTCAACCAGTACAATCAGAGCTGACAGAGGGAGTGTTTGTGTATACACCAGCAGCACAAAAAGGGCGGGTGGGGACAACAAGTTTTTAGTCTTGTTAAACTAGCAGAATTATTCACTTCTGAAAGCTTGCGCGGACGCCACAGTGTTTTCAGTCAAACTACAACCTGTATGCAGTCATCTTGCTTTACTAACACAATGTTGCTGTTGCTTGCATCTGTCCTGACATAAAACACATCACTTCCTGTGTGCAGCGGGGCAATGTCGTGTGGAGCTGACCTAATCAACATTGTGTGAACTCATCTGACCAGTGTCTGAATATAACATACATTTGTTTGTTTTAAAAGTTAAGCAGTTTAGTTTACTGGTAGCGTCCATGCAGGTTCACATTGCAAGGTTGTTTTCGCACCCAGTCTGTGCAGTCAGACAGACGATGTACTGATGCAGGAATAGAGAATGAGAGGTCGAGGACGTGGAGGCAACGAGGAGAAGGAAAGGAGCCGCTGGAGTAGCAGCTTTAATATCTAAAGTTTGAGGAAAGAGTGGGAAGACTGTTGCAGACAGAGGACGACTCCAACCCAACAGACTCACAGTTGCTACTTCTTCATCCTCTCCTGTTGGACTCAAGGCAGACAGGAAGATACATTGACTCACTAACAGTCAGGTTGGCTGCTTAAATGCTTACTTCTGTACATTTGGATCTCTGCAACACAGATGTCATTAAACTAAAACTAATTACAGATTGCCCATTTATTTTAAAAAAGAAATAATCTGCTTATTGTTTTAACAGGGAGAGATATCAGCACAGGCCTTCAGCTTGTTGGTCCTATTTTTTGTTTTTTTTTGTTTGTTTGTTTAGAATGACATATCTGGAGGCTACCACCGTAATTGCTAATCAACTTGGCTGGCTGAGTTAAGTGCGGGCAATCCAAATTACTGCCAGTGAACATAACATCATTACCACATCCACGAGGGGAAGAAAACAAAAGATACTTCAATACAAAAACAATTACAAAATATAAACATGTTACAAAAATCATTTCTTAACTACAGTGTGAGGGAAGAAAAAAGTTGTTTGTGGGGGTAATAATGTGAAATATTAGTATAAGGCATGGACCAACATGGACGTGTCTTTGGGACGGTGAGTATAAATGTTAAAACTCATTGTGTGACACACAGTTCACTGAGCTGTCAGAGTGATGGAGAAAAGAAACGAGGAGAGCGGCTCACACCGTGGATAGAAAGGTCACTGCAGTCATCGTCCCCACTCGCCTTTAAAATCAATCAAAAGCATAGCGGTGATCGTAATTCAAGCGACTTCTTGACGTGTTTTGTACAAAAGTTAGGCAGCGGGAAACTGTACTGTACATCGTGGGTTATTACAGACAGAAAAAAGGGGTGAAGTGAAGAAAATAGGAAATAACAAAAGGAAGGAGAGTTGAGTTGAGTTGGTCCAGAGCCGCCTTCCTCTGCTCCTCGGTGTCCAGTAATAGACGGAGAGAAGAAAAGTGGAGAAGAGAGGAATTGGTGGGTGGACAAAGTCATCTACCCGGGGTTGTTTTTCTTCCTTTTATTTGGACTGGGACTGGGATCCAGTTTCAGCTCTTGGTACTGCACCTGTTAAAACACACAGAAATACACACAGAAGCACACACACACACACGCACACCACCCAGTCAGGTGGAAAGAGCAAAGGATGCTTGAATAGCACAGAAACCCTCCAGAGGCTCTCTGAGTCCAGCTGTGTGGAACAGTGGCCTAAGGGAAGGGATTACACACTGATTACAACACACACACACACACACACACACACACACACACACACACACACACTCACGCACGCACGCACGCACGCACACAATCCATACACACTGTTCAAAGCACAAAATACACGTGTGCTCGTACACAGATGCACACAAATACACACACACTCTTCCACAGATGTGGAACCGTGGCCTACGGGAAGGGATCTCACAAACAAACAGAGAACAGGGCAAGGGCTCATGGGAAAACTTGGAGAGACAACAGAGTCATCTCAGCATGGCAAGATGGTGAGGAGAGAAAGGGCAAAGAAATGAGAAGGAGACAGAAGGAGGAAAAAACCCCACTGTAACCCTTTGAAAACCCAAGTCTGTGTTCAGCTCATTGACTGTATGTAAAAATGGACGCTGTCTTACACTTGTAAAACAAAATACCGCTGCAATGCCTCGAGATTCAAGGTTCAACTGGAAATTCACACTCAACACATGCGACCAAGCACCTATGGGATGATACCAGCTGTCAATCACACTGGTCTCCACCCGTATGCATCATGCTTTATTGTCTGTTTTCCTAAAAAATGGGAACAGAGTTTGCAAAATTGACATCATGTTGGTGAGTCACTTCCCCAAGTGGAGGAGTTTAAGTATCTCAGGGTCTTGTTCATGAGTGAGGGGAGAGTGGAGCAGTTGTACCGGTCTGTTGTGGTGAAGAGGGAAATGAGTCGATTGGCAAAGCTCTCAATTTAACAGTCAGTCAATCTATGTTCCAACCCTCGTTGAAGTCGAGCTGCTGCTCATTCGCATCAAGAGGAGCCGGTTGAGGTGGTTCTAGTCTGGATGTCTCCCTGGGAAGTTGTTTTGGCCATGCCCAAACAGGAGGCAGCCCTGGGGCAGACCAGGTTTAAGCCACACGAGTCGCCCCCCGGTGGTTAAATTGAAAACATTTTGTCCGGATTTACCAGAGTGACACAAACTAATGAAATGAGGCCGAAAAAGACCAGCAGCTCCTGTGTCCCATGGGATTTCCTCTACGGTGAAGGAGAGTGGGTGGTTTAAAAAGAGACTTTCTAAAGCCAAGATGAGGCAGCAAATGAATAGTTCTTTAAGATCTCATAATACAAAGCAGACATACATTTTAATGGGTGAGCTGTTTTCTCCTTCCTTCCCTGTAGACAGACATTTTATCAGTGTCCAGTTCTAAGGCAGGCCCACAGAAGGTGTAATTAGTGTTTATAATAAAAAGGGTATTACATTATATAACCAAGCTCAGGGTAAGGTTTATTTACCACACTTCAAAAAACCTGAAATGTCCATTTAACTAATGTATATGAAGACTCTTTATTTGCAAGAATGAAAATTTAGTGGCAAAATGTCAGAAATAAACCTACATGCAAAACCAAGCACGCTGCCACCATTTGACTGTAAATTCAGCATTATTTATCCTGATTCTGACTCTAAATGATTGATTGGTGAGTGGAGTTTAGAAAGAAACAGCTCGTCAAGTGAGGGACACTCGGATGCAACAGCATCACACAGTGGCTGAGCGTCAACAACCAGGAACTGTCATTCTGCAGTCTCTCTCTTTCAGATGTACACACACGCGTGTGTATGCACGCACAAAAAAACAGTCGCTAGCCTAGACAGATTCAAGACACTGACAAGCACTAGCCACTGAATCAGAATACTAATGGAGGAAGAAACAGTCACCAGCACCAAAGAGCCAGTATTGTCTGTGGGATCCCTCCTAGGCGTATGTACTGTAGGCTACTCTGTCTGCCTGACTGAGTGACATCCTCTCTGATTCTCCAGGCAGACAACAAACTGACGTCAATATGGTTCCTCTGTTCTGTCTCATGGTGGGTCTGTCTGTCGTGGACGAGAACAGCAGCGTCTCTCAGTGCTGGCTGGGAACGAGCCTTCATCATCCATCATCCGGCAGTTTACACTGTCGCTTCACTGTTGCCTTCCAGTGTAATCTGCCTGCATTGTACAAATCTGAGGTGCATATATTTTACATATGAGTCCCAGCAATAGGCACCACACCATAAAAACCAACTGGGACTGTCACCTTTGCCAAAATTTGTTTGAATGAATATCACAACGCCTCAGCCGACAACGCATTTGGGTGGAGCTACCAGCTAAGGCACAATTCAGAAGGGATCAGTTTTACAAAAGGTAGGTGGAGTAATGTGATTTTACACATTTGTTCAGTATTATGCCATCTATTGTGTAAAACCTGAAACCCTTCTACATACTGCACATATTTTCAGATGCTTTGCTGTCTTGCTTGTCTGCTCAGGAAGGCAGTTTGGCTTATTTGTATCCTCCATTTAAACATTGTTTTATTTTTTTTCCTGATGATCCAAAGTGGATCCAAGGCCAAGCTGTGCTCACAGCACCCTCTCCTGGACCATGCAGTAATAACCTCAAACAGTCTGATGCACATCTACACTGTTTATTTTGAACTTGAACAGGTTTTTTACGGTTTAAAATTGATAGTCCTCACGTAAAATGTGAAATACTGTTACTTGCTGCTGCTTTACAGGATGTGTCATGTATCATACTCAAGATGCTTTAGCTTGTGTCCTCCATTCTCGCTGCAAAAAACATAAATTTACAGTCTCAGATTTTCAGCTGGACCAAGTGGTGATTACCTCACTTCCAGGCTGTATACCTTTAAGTTGAATTAATTCTGAATTTAATCTTTACCCCCAAAATTAAATGGATATCCATTTTTCAGCCCTTTGCTGCTCTGACTCACAGCAGTGGTCACCAATGTCCTGTTAAGGTGCTTACATGGTGGTTTGGCGGACATATGTTGCTCTCCACGCCTCACTAGGCAGCCAGACTCCTCACTGTCCACAAGGCAAACTAACATCCTACCAAACAGCTGTCCAAATACCACCGGTTTGTTGGACACAGAGACAGAGGGGAGCAGGTGATGGTTCTGAAAGGTGACAAAGACGGAGGCAGTCCAGGAGAAAAAAACAAGGGAGGGGAAGAAATGGGAGGCAAGAGAAACAAGATACACATCGAGGATGATGAAGGGAGGAAGGGCAGAGAGCAGGACGGACTAACAAAAGAAACAGGAGTGAAAACATGGAGAGTGAGGAGGAGACTGGGTGAGACTGTGGACACTCGGGCGATGACAGATACTTTTCTCATGTGGGTGTGGATCCTTTTATAGACCTGCCAACTAAAGCAGACAACAGAACAAAAACCCAGGGGACGAAGACGGGTTTATATGACCCCATCTGTGTGTGGGAATGTGCGTACGTGTGCACGCTGTAGTAGTTTGTCCAGGGACCATGACAGTCCTGGCAGAGTGCCCACACTGACTGCAATCAATGACAGTGGTGCACTCATGAAAGGAATATGCGAGCGAATAGCTGAATGATTTAATTTACTCATGAGTAAAGTAGCAAGAGCACATCTGAATGTGTAGTGCAGGAACATGGACAAAATAAATGTCCTTCTCAATCAATGTTTTGCTACAAGCTCTGAACAAGCTCCCACAGACTCAAAAGTAGGACAGGATTTGTACGCGATCGCGGGCTGTTTTTGGTCCCATTATACGGCCAAACGCCTACAGCGTGCAGCAAACAGGAAAAAAAAAAATCAGCAATTCAATTCAGTGGTATGACATTCCTGTCCAAAACAAAACTCTTTGTTTGTGTAGACACACAAAGAAAAGTTTGCATGTCAGTGGGTTTTTGTTTCTCATGAAGAAGAGCGAAGGGGATTGACAAAAAGAAAAGGGTGCAGAGGGAAAAAATACAATATCTCAATCAAACAGGAGTTTCTCTGTGAAGAGCTGCCAGCCAGGAGAAATGGGGCTTATGCCTCACAAGTTTATTTCCACCTTACAGGTGACAGGCCTGCCTGATGCTATACCCTTGGCTCCCTGCTAACCTCACCTACACACACAGTATATTTAAGCACACACACACAGGCACGAGCACAGTGTAGACAACAAGAGCTAGTTAGAGTCACAAGTAGAGGAGAAAGTGAGACGATGGCAAAATAAAAGAAAGTGGAATTGGGTGGAAGTAAAAAAAAAAAGTGAGGTAATGTGGCGAGTGTATAAGCCATTTGGAACATGAGCTACGAGTTTAAAGGGAACATCAGCAGGAAAAGGCAGTGGGTAAAAGAGCCAACGCTGCTCAAAGGCTGCTCCACCCTCGCTCCTCTCCTCTCCCAAATGTTGACAGTACAAGTGCAAAACAGGCTTTGAAGTGTTCTCTGCTGAAGGGGCGCCATGTATCATGCAACGCGCTTCGTTTAACGGTGTTATCCACACAGCATCCCGGGACCTGCTCTTCCCTCCCTGTCTCATACTGAACCTTTGACAGTGTTTTGATGATGCAGGTGTGGGCAGATAGACAGAGTGAAACCAAGGTGGGTGACAGTGAGCAAAGAAAAAAAAAAGACAAACAGACGAGTAAATAAATGAAGTCGAAAAAGGCAAGAGAGCTACTTTTTAATGATACTTTGTTATTCTGAGCACAGAACTCAGCAGGTTTCATCTCATGTGACGCCTAACGGAGCATAAGGGTGATTAAATGTTTCCGGGGAAACACTGTTGTGTACAGTTCAGACGGTGCAGATTGGAGGACTCAGCACTAATGTCTATTGTTGAGAAAGAAAAAGCATGTCAAGGTGACATAAGCCAGTGAGCAAAAAAGGGAGAAAAATTAGAAGGCAAGGAAAAAAGCTGCCTGTTAGCTGCTGTGGCACGACACATACTGAATAGTGACTAATTGGCCAGTTGCAGTGAAATGTTTAAAATTGTTGCCAAAGTCAGGGAAGGACAAAGTAAAGGAGAGAGACACCTCTGGTAGATGTGAGTAATGGCGTCTGGCAGTGTGTCAACCTTTAACTACCCTGCCTTTGACCTTTGAGTGCCCAGTGAGGTTTCATCCCCAACATAAATGTTGTCTAAAAATATTAACCCAACTCCCTGCCGTTCATTAGATGCTAAATTGGAATTCATGCTTATTTTTGTACTGGGGGCTTGATCCAGCTCTTTTACACCAATCATAAAGGGCCACTTGGCATGCTAATTGCCTTGGCCCTATTTATGCACTCTGTAGCTCACATGGCTAATGGTGTCGTAAAACATACCATTGCGCTGACACCTCCCAAACGCCAAGTAGGGAACACTTAGCACTATAAAGGTGCTCAGCTTGGCCTCGTTTTAGAGGACATGAAGGATTCCTTGATAATAAGTATAACGATAGCTTACACTGGTCAAAGATCCAAACCAGAGACTGGAAACTGTTACCCAGAGAGAGAGACGGTAACTCTTTCACTCACACATGCACTTCACACCCTGCCCTTGACATTGCTGCTCACAGAGGGACGCAACGATTTAAGTAAACGGTTCACATTGTTGCAGCTTGTATGAATCAGTGGGGATTTAGTTTTAAAGTGTGTTTGACACGGCTGTGAGGGGCGCTCTTTTAAAAAGCTTGGTTTAAAGCTGCAATACGTAACTTTTATTGATCCTAATTTTATGTTGATGATATTATTCAGGCTCTGTCATGCAATACTATCAGACCTGACTCAGGGAACAATCATTTCATTTACAGCAGCAGCACATGGGGGGAGGCAGAGGCAGGAAGTATTTATCCCATCAAACTGGTGAACGTCTGAAACTTTTCCTGGACATGTCATTTTACTTTACTAGCACAATGAGTGGAAATGTCACCAAGCATCATGAGATTTGAATGACCCTGTACTGAGAAATACATAGCGTCATATGGAACTGATCATCTGACTTTGCTAAATGCAAAGTTTCTTTTATAAAATCTGGACTCTATAAACAGCAGTGTGTGTGATGATGTGAGTGATGAGAAGCTGGGTCTAAAAGCTGTTGCTGTTCAGGTTCAGGCCTGATGATGGACAGTGGACCAGTACGGTTGCCCTTTGTATATAAAGTCATTAGAACCTCATCAGTCCTGGCTGCACTGAAGCACCAACAAATGATGCAGAACAGTAGCCTGACACACCTCCAACCCACCTTAAAGCTGGGGACACGTGTGTGTCTGTGTGTGAGCTAATGTGTGTGTGTTAGGTCACACAGGGGCCCTAAAATAGCACTTCATTAATTATCCAAGGTGTCAGCCATAGTAGGCCCCTCTGCACCCACTGCAAGTGGGTGTCATGGGCACCTGCCCCTCAGGGGTTGCTCCATTTGGACCCTGACACCCCTCCGTATCGGCCCGAGAGCCTCAAGGGCTTAATCCCCATGGACAGCTTTGACCCAGCAAGGCAGGGGCAGGTAATGAGGTGAAGCCACCACCGGAGGCAGCGGCGGGACACAGTGTAGATCAGAACGTTCTGGTCTGTTTTTAGCAAATGACAGCAGAGCAGAAAACTAACCATTGGATTCAATGAGACAGTGATAAGAAAAGTTTCAGTTCTCTATCAGCTACCAAAAAAAAGTGAATCGAAGCATTAATGACAGTATTTTATAATACAAATAACACTACCATGCCCATAACTAATTAAACTAGTTATCTCCAGCAATCAGTCAACTCTTCTTACAATATGTCCTGATTTTTTTTTTTACTCCATTCTCCATTTCCACCCTCACAAATGTCTATTCTTACCCTTCTCCCCTATTCTTACCCGTCTTGTCACCCACACTATTCAGTAAGCCTCCAAACTGTCAGTAAAACCTGGCAACAATTACCATTCCACCAGCTGCAGCAATAACCGTTACAGTAGCACTTAAAGTCTTACTTATACAGTAGGCACAACTCCAGCAGAATGGGCACCAGACCAGAGCAGCATGCCTGCCCCCACCTTCCCTCGCCAGCAGGCCCTCATTAGGGGCCTTGTAAAGACCTCGTACCTGCCGGGTCTGGGCCTCAACACCACTCAGCTCCTCCAGGCTCCAGGTGTGTAAGGTGGCTGCACTTTACCAGAGGGGACAGCTTGGGCTCATTTAAGCTAGTGGCTACCTGCCTTGTGCCGACTGCTTCAGCAGGCCCCAGAAACTGTAAAACGGTATGGGGCAGAGAAAGGGGGGGAGAACACGAGGGGCTGGCAGTGGTGTGTAGAGGAGCAAGGATTATGACCCTGTAAAGATGAAAGAAGTTGCAGGCAACAAGCGATCAAAGAGGAAGTGTGTTAGCCCTGATGTGGCAGGGGGATTGGACCGACGTGGCCCCGGGTCGTTCAGCTTCAGCCTGCATGTGTGCTGTGTGTGTTTGTGCATACAGGTATATGTGTATTGAACTCAGCGCAGCAGGGCTTAACGGCCACAGCGGACACCATCGGGGCTGGATAACCCTACGACTTTCACAAGCTGCTGCTTAATTGCAGTTTAAACTGCACTTTGTCTCAAGCAGCACAGCATGTTACATTACACACACACACACACACACACACACCTACACAGTGATATTTCACCTAAAACAAGCATCTGTAGTCTTCAGCCACAGCGATAATCTGATTCCACAGTTGATGTAGACGCAAAACCGCATGGGGCTGACTAACTGTTGGTTTACACAGAACAGCCAAATGTTATTGTGTGTGAGTGTTTATGTATGGAGTCAATCAGCCTAGTTATATACTGTGCATTAAACTCACTTAACCTCTTTATACTACAAGGATCTGGCTATGTATTTGGAAACTGGGGCTCCAACTTACGATTATTTACATAATCGATTAATCTGTCCGATTATTTTCTCGATTAATCAAGTAATCAATTGTCATGTTGAAAAATGTCAATCAGTGTTTTTCAAGCCTATGAACGGTGAGGATCTCAAATGTTTGCTTTGTCCACAAACCAAAATTATTCTGTTGTAATGGTTTCTAAACACGTAAACTAATTAATCATTTATGAAAATAGTAGACGATTCATTTAGTAATCTATCAATAATTCGAGTTATTGTTTCTGCCCTATTGGAAACTGAAGTGGATGTGGAAGATTTTAATAGCATAAGAAAAAATCGACATGGATCGACATGAATAAACCCAGATGAAATACAAGAGTGAAGAGCCAGAATTTGAGGAGGAAAAAGAAAAAGGAAACACAAATAGATAGAGGTGAAACTAAAAGGATCCCTGACCCTTGCCACTGTCTGGATCCAACAGATGTGTTGTCAAAAAAGGTAAAAATATGGTAAAGATGAAGTGGAACGTTCACCCACCACTTGTACATCTGACGGGACTCTGGACAGAAAGTCTAGCAGCTCATTGTTGTCAATTGTATAAGGGTCTCGCAGCTTCTTGGTGAATTTATTCACACCTGTCGAGAGAAAAACAGTGGGTGCAGATGGAAGAGAGTTATAGGCAAAGACAGGTGGACATTAGGACATTTTGTATGTCAGATAAAAATATACAAATTTTTACCTCTACATTCACACTATTGTTTTTGTTTAAAAAAAAGCAAAACAAAGCATACATTTGGCTCTACACACCTGAGGTCCATGCAAGCTTTAATTAATTTTTTTGGTCTTGGTGAACCAAAAACAATGTGACTATAAGCTGTCGAAGAAAAGCTCTTACTTTCAATTCCACTTTCACCTCATAGGTCTCAAGACAGAAATATTGCTTTTACTTAAAACATCAACTGGAAAACACCCGTTGTTTCTGTTATCATTAAAGAATGACCTTCCACTTTACAGTAGCATATACAAGCCCAGTGTACCTGAATGGCCACATTGTACAATAACATAGACAGTGCTCCAACAGTTGTTGCATGCAACCTAGTTTTTCTAGCAGATGCTAATTTTCAACACTTGCCCCAAGAAGTGACAGTGATAATACTTAAAAATACTACATTCAAAATTACATCCAAGGACTAGACATGCATGCAGGTTTTTTGTTGAATCAATCAAGATTTGGTAGCTCGCTTAAATGTGAAGTTTGCATCTAATTTCAAATGATCAAGTAGCAAAGTTCCATTTACAGAAGAAGTTGTCTGAGCAAAAGATGTTTTACGGAATCAGATTTTACAGTTTCCACTTGTTGCTGCTCTAGTGGATCTGCTGCAGCTCTGTATTCTCTAGATGTGTTTACAAAGACACTGAGAAGCAAGGGCATTTAAACATTTATACACATGCTAAATGTAGTGAAAATCAATAAAAAGATCAAAGTTCTTGTACTTAGTTAAGATGCGACAATGATAGTACCTGACATATGTCTAATAAAAATAGCTTGGATGTAACACACCAATTACTCTACTCCACAGATTCTCTACAGACATGGAAAAAAGTTTGCACTGCACCTTTTAAATTTTAAATTATTTACTGTGCATATTACATATCGTGAATGAACATTATTTGACATGAGCTTACCCCAGGCCAACACAATGTATCGCAGAGGGATGAAGTAGATGATGATGGTGGCCACTCCAAGAGCCACAATGGCCAGCCAACTTAAGAAAGGCACAGTCCAGTTAAAAGTGCTGTAAACAGAGGTGAAAGTGGGCCTGTTTCAGTTAGGAGACATGGCAAGAACACTAACAAAGACTATATTTTTCATCAATAACAAGCTGCAATACAAACTATAAAACCTAATACTTCCTGGAACTGCACAGAAGCAAATAAGTTTACTTAAAGTTTTACAGGTCAGCATTGTTGGGTGAAAATGGGTAATGACTCAAAGGGAAATGCTCTCAGCTTTACAGAAACACAGGTCACAGCTATTTTAGAAAGAAAGAAACCATGGACTTAGGACGGTCTTTAATCAAAACCCAGTCCCCTGTTTTTCATTAGCTTCAGATGTACTGTAGTAGCAATGTGTCTTTAATCAAGGATGCACATGATTTGGGTGATAGATCATGTGATGTTATCATGAGATGCAACCTTGGAACTTAATGAAGTTGAAGGCTGCTGACAAATTAACATCTAGAGGCAACGGCTGAGATTTTGTGACTTGAGTCCTTTGCACATCAACAACTATGCCACAAAAGTGGGAATAATTCCGAGATTCATTTCACTGCAGCCTTTCTACTCACACTAAGCTTGATGCGCTTAAGCCAATAAATTGCAAGGACGGACAAATTTCATCACCATAATAGGTGACTTTGGTATCTAGTGATGATTAGCTGCTCAGACATTTTAATTAAGAAAAATAAATCCATGGATGCAGGCAGCACTAAAAAAAGAGAACTTGCTTGGTTTAGGACCTTAAACTTCAACACTTCACACTAAACACTTCTTTCTGTTTGTAAACAGTCCCAGCTGTGCACATTTGCTGTTAATGTCAAATCATCAACATTCTGATTGGTTAGATGTGAACCTGTTGAAGGCAAATCCTTGGTCTGATAAAATAAGACATGATCTCACTCAATGGAAACTCTGTTGCTGATGTAATGCACTGATGCACTGACTCGATACTGGTTGGAAAAATATCATTTGCAAATAAAGCCCAACAAAACCCCCTTCTGGTGTGCAAAATTCTTTTAGGCAGCAACAGAGAATCCAGTTTTCTGTTTAAGACGCAGTGGAATCACAGCTGCAAACTTTCCAGTTTACTCAAAAGGGTTATTGGTCAAAGCAAACTAAAAACAGAAACCAGAGGACGCTCAAGCCAAAAATCTTTCTCCTCACCACACAGATTCTACATATTCACATGCAAAATGCGTCCACAGAGATTAAATTAAACTAATATCAGTATCATTTTTATGACAATTCATGCTGTTGCTGGTATGAACAACAACAATTATACTATAAAAATATTATGAGTGTCTTTAAAAACTACTAAATTACAGTATTTAATACAACTGTTATCTGTTCCTAGTCTCTCTTTTGTCTCTGCCCCCGTCCTTTTCAGCTCCTTTTTCTCCTCCCTTCTTTCTTTCTGTCCCTCATTTTTTTTTCCTTTCACCACAACCGGCCTAGGCAAGTAAGCAAGTTAAATCTGGTTCTGCCAGAGATTTTTTCCTGTTAAAAGTTTGTTTTTTCTCTCCAGTGAGTGCTGGGTCTCCCTTTACTTTTTTCTATAATATTGTAAGGTTTCTGCTTCACTGTGTAAATTGCCCTTAGATAATGTAAGTTGTGACATGGTGCTATTCAAATAAAATATGATTTCCGTTTGTGTCTCAGGGTTGGGTGTCAAGATGGCAGTGTTTCCTGAGAGGGGAAGTGGGACAACCTAGCATTGTGAGAAAAAAGACTGGGATGTGCAGAGCAAAGCAGAAAGGAGCGGGCCGGGTGCCGAGGAGCAAGCTTATGACTCACTTCTTTATCCTCTCGCCATAGGAGGCCACTTCATCCAGTGCATTCTGCACGCTGATGCACACGTCCTGAATGACGTAAAGCTTGTTCATGAAACCCTTTCTCTCCGAGTCCTGCGAGAGGACAGAGGTGTAAGTGAGGGAGACAGAAAGCAAGAGAGGGGGAAAAAAAAGGAAAGAGAGAAGCGAGATGGAGAAGAAAGAAGAGTCTCGACACAGGCATCTTTGGGAAAACAATACATTTTAAATAGCGTCAAAGATTTGAAGTGGGAAGCCAAATCACCGGATATCCTGCATGAACTGACGGAGTGCGTTCCAGGCAGTGATATAAAGCCAGCAGAACAAATTGAAATGTTTTCCTCTTCACTAAAGCTCACACAGGGAAATTTAAATATGTGGAATCCAGAGGCAGAATTAAACTGAAAGCTGAATAGATACATCAATCCTTAGTCTCTCTGTCTCTCTCTCTCTGCTGCCAAGACAACAAGGAGGAACGGCTGTAGAGCCCTCTATTGTTCTGTTGGCTGGCACAGTGTGATGATGTCACCAGCCGTGACATCATTATCATTCCTATTAATGGCGTCACACACCATTCGCTTCCTTTTCAACTGCTGCTGGTTGAGAACTTGAGAACACTGTGTGGAGTGAGGGCAAAAACCACAAACTAGACAGGCAGCAGACTGTAAATCCCTCTCCACCTACTGAGACAAAGTGACACTTTGAAGAAGTCATGCAACAGTCAACAAGCTGCCCGCTGTCTGACTGACCGACAGGCGGGGACAGGATGAATGTGGACAGAATGAGGTGGCAGGGAATGATGTAGAGCTGATGGCTGAGTGAGGACATCAACACGCAGACTGGTTGTGCCTGGATGTGATTGGTGGTCATGCTCGGGAGAAATAAAGGGCAAAACGACAACAGGGCGACTTTCATATACAGAGCACACTGTGTCCAGTGGTATTATCATTGTCGGACAGTTTACAACAGGGCTATTCAATTACAAATTTAGTTGGGACAGATTTGCAAACCAAGAAATGTAGCTGGGCCACACCTTTCCAGCAACTGATAAGCAGCAAGTTAATAACAAATATAAAATTAACACTAATGAATGTACTGAAAAACACTTAACATCGACACTTGTTGGTTCTGAGAGGGTTAAATCGACCGTTTTCATCTTCTATTTTACGTTTCTGTGTTGATAAAACAGATGTTCGATAGTATGCTGCCATTGCTGCTAGTCACACAACATGATGCATTGTGGGTTACATTCACTGTCAGTTTAGGAATTTCTGTGGGAACTTCTAAAATCCCACTAAAAATGTGTTTTTCCTCAGTTTTTTTTTTTTTTTTGCGTGGCAGAACCATGGGCTGGGCCATACAGGGGTTGTTTCTGAGCTGCATGTGGCAATTGAATAGGCCTGGTTTACAATATGGTGGTAGGAAGTTGTAAGAATCATTGTAAAAGTCGTTATAAAATCAAGTTCAAGCAAAAACCACAAGGTATTATCTCCCCGAATAAACTAATATGCCCTTTATTAATATTCTTGAACACTGATGCACATTCTGTAACATTTTTATTGTATTAAGCCATAAAAGGACCATGATATGCTACCATATATTAAGGAATGTTAATTTAGTTTGAGGGGTCAACCCATAGCCAAGCGGTAAGAGAACTTGTGATGACAGGGTTGCTGGTTCTTGTCCCACCAGGTCAGGGGCTGTGGTACCCCTGAGCAAGGTACATAATCCCCATTGCTCACTGTTGATTGGACATTCTAAATATACCCGAGCCAAAAGAGGGACCACATCTTGTGGACTCCCCTGTCCCAAGCCTGGATAAATAGGTGGGATGGATGTGTCAGGAAGGGCATCTAGCGAAAAAAACCTCTGCCAACTCAGAGAGGGAGAAGCCAATAAATATATAAAATATTGCCACTTAAAACAAAAAGGTACAGCCAGATTATTTACAATTCGAAAGCTTTAATTGTGGCCCTCCGCTTAGGTTTTGGTTTATTGTTTAGGCTTGATGTGCCACCTAGCACCTTTACCCAATAATGCAGCTCATAGCACAAGTTATCGAGTATTGGTCAGAATTATTTGATGCTACCAAACCTAAAAAAAAACCCCTCTCAAAAAAGTCTCAACAAGAGGAAAATTAAACTAGTGTTGTATAGATGTGTCAAAAATTGTCAGATTGTCCTTTTGGACCGGTCAGCCAAGAAATCTGCCACTTTCTTACACGTTGTCGTGAATATTTAAAGGATATAATCTACCCCTTATCCTCCATATGTGGGTCCTCCATGCTTTAATCACCTCTAATAACGTGATAATTGTCTGCTGTGTTGACTCTGCTCCACACTTTCTTTCAAACTACATGTGTTGCTGAAACACAAAAATTAACCAAATGGGATCAGTGTTCATAAAAATAAAGCAGATGGTGGGACAGTTGTGTGTGTGTCAATGTAGCATAACATGGCTTTTCTGTGATGTGGAAACTTTCTGTGGCAACAGTGCTCTCCAATGTTTTGACTTGGGATTGAAGCACCCGCTTTAATGTCCACTTTTTACATGTACATGCAAAACTTAATTACAGAACCACTATAGTCTACAATCCTGACTGTGTGTGTCTAGATTTATGATTAAAGTCTTAATGAAGCTGTATGATTAAAATCAGATAAATAAAAATAGTTCAAACAACAACTAGGAAGAGTTAAGGAGAAATTGAAGGATTAGGGCAAAAACCTTGCTCATCAAACAGTACTTTTCTTTTGACAGAGAAAATAACATGTAGAGTATATATGTGGTTGGGTTATTGATGAAGGATGGAAATAAGAGAAATAAAACTCAGACTAATCCATGTCACTAAAACCAAAGACGACAGCAAAGGAATTGAAAACCTGAAACCTCCAGGACCTCAGAGGATTCCCCCCCCCCCCCCCCCCCCCCCCCCCCCCCCCCCCCCCCCCCCCCCCCCCCCCCCATGCACAAAACACACACACCCTACAGCTATTAGATAAGGTTGATGTGCACACCTGGTCTTGCTGTGTGACTCCACAAATAATATCTCATCCTGACACAGATTAGACAGTGAGGGCCTTTGACTTTTACAAGCAGTTTCTTTCACAGTGAACAAAATTCTTGTAGACTCCAACATCACCACTGATAGACAGAGCTGATGCAGAAATATAAGGAGAAAAAAAAACAGGGTTTTCACGCTTGTGACAAGCTGTTTCATCAGTCGCTGCCAGTACAAGCAGGGTCAGCCTAAGCCTTTATGTGGCCCTGGGCACAATTTGACTATTACTAATACAAAAGTAACAATATAAAATTGTATTATTTATAGTTGTGTTATTTACACCAAACTAGTGTTACTTGTTTTTTTTTTTCGTTTTTTTTCTTGTTTTTTTTTACCTTACAGGGAGTAAAATCACAAACATTCATTTGCACTTTTGTATTCAAGTTTAGTGATACTGCACTTGAATGAAACAAGTAAACCACTTCAACTGTTTTTTTAAAACCTAGAACAAATGATCAAATATTCAACCAAATAACCTAAGCTAAACACTATAGTGTACCTAAATACCTAAATATATATCTTGATTTCTTTAATATGTTAAGATATTTTTTTTTTCTCCCCAGGTTGCAGCCACATAAAATAATTCACTTATGTCTTGGACGGGCTCTGCTCACAAGGCCAATAAGTGGAAAAAAAACAAAAAACAAAAAACATTTTATAGTGTTAAGCTTTAAATAATTAAAATTAATAGAATGCAGCACAGGCGGTTGATTTACTTTAAAAAAAGGTCCACTGTGTAGCATTTAGGGAAAGTTAATTGGAGGAAATTGAATTTATTACCCAAAAAATAAGATCCAGATAATTATTGTGTTGTTTGTAAATATTAAATTGTTGTATTTTAAGATGCAATAAACACAAGTAATGGTAATGTGATATTATTACTCAACTTGATGTCATTGCTTATTTTAAAAGAATTTCCTTATCAACACACACCTGCTCAGCTCATCTGAAGATACGTAAAGTGGTATTAGGTGATGCAGTATTGGAGTAGTTTTACAAATATAAATATTAGTACATGAGGGCTGGTATTGGTACTGGTGCATCCCTAATAATGCATGCATTAATTATCCACCCTTAACCACCCTGTGCCTTAATAACAGCAGAATTTACCACTGAGAGACCCAAATCAGTCACCGGATCATTCCTTAAGTTTGTGGTTCCCAACCTTTTTTCCCTTGAAGTCCCCCTTCCTTGTGTCTTAGACATACCACCCCACCCTCAAACCCGAATCTGGACCATCTTTGTCCCACCCAGAACCAGGAAGTGAGTGTTTACAGGAGCCTTGAGGCCTGTATTTGCAGCTGTCTCTCTCTGTGTGTCTGTCAGGGAAACTAAGTGGTTTGTTTGGAGACCTGAAGGCGAGGCTAATAAAGTTAAATCACTGAGGCCTCTCTCTTTGACTTGGCTTGGGTTGCAAGTCACATTAATGCTCACAGTACGCTACACATCCAGACACTTCTGACAATAGTGTTCTGATGGATGCTGCTACACAGCTTGTAACAGTCACACTCATAGTTAAGTGTGATAAACCTGCCTAATGAGTTTTGCATAGGACATTTTAATAAACTGCAACTGTAGATCCATCTCCAGTGATTTACATGACGTGACCTTACACCCGCCCCACACTAGAGAATATTTGGCCTAACTTGTGGATTTGTGTCCTGCAAGATGTATCATAACGAAACGGAGAACTAACCAACTGACTCCGCCTCTGTGTCTGTTTACATTCTGAAGTCACGTTAAATCACGAGTTTCTGTGAGATCCCAAATCCCTGGAATCTCCTCCCTTAAATCGTTTGATTAAACACCAAGTGTGTGGTCCTGCATCTTGACTGGATCGTCTAGTCTGTGCTTTCTCAGGATTAAAACATTGAAAATTTTTTACAAAGTTTGTTATGTCTGTGGTTTTAAAATCAAGTCGGATCTGAAAATCCTGTGTGACTATTTATCACCAGAGCCTGATGACAAAACTACAATTTCTTCTATTGTAAGACTAGGACACTTTTGTCAGGTACAGATACACGTTTGTCAAAAGTTAGGGAGAAAATTGACAGACAGATGAAAGGTGTTGGACAGTGGGTTACATATGGAAGAAGATAGTATAGACAACAGCAAAGTGAGATGGACTTTTCCAGAAAATCTGGTATCCCCTCTTTCATTTGGATGAACTGTATTCTACCACTGGCTTGTGTACATATAAATCCATCTACATTTTATTTGTGTGTTTGTGGTACCACAAACAGTTTTAATTCCCCTTTTCTTTTTTCCCCTCTTTCTTATATGCACTTATGATTAGTGTATTTGTTCTACTGCCCAAAACTACTGAAAATCAGTAAAAAGACAATAACTAAAGCTTTAGGTAGGTAAAATCCCAGGATGACTAAGGCAGGGTTAAAGTAACAAAATCAAAAAATTGTAAACATTTAAAAAAAAACAACCCAAAAGAAAAAAGCAAGCAAAGACATAAAAGACAGTGAACCACCAGAGACAAACTGACAAACAGAAAACACAGCGAGCAGGAAGATTAAATACACAGGGAACCTGACAGGACACAGGTGAAACTGACGAGACACAGGTGAATCAAATCGGGGGGAGCACACAATCAAAAAGGCAGAAAACTAAGAAAGGAGGTTAAACAAACAAGGTGGACAAGGAATTCCAGTTCAAATTAGGATTAGAAATTAGGAAGACACACCAGGTCATAATCTATAGAAGACAACCAAAGATAAAATCAAACTGAATGGGGGGATTTTTATATTTAGTTCATACAGTCCAGAGGCAAGTGGTTAAGTACAGTGTAGTACTGTAGGCTACATCTTTAATTTTACTTAAAGCTGCAGTGTGTAGGATTTTACTGTTTTTGCTTTTGTTGATGTTATTATTCTGCCTCTCTTTGGAATGTATTGCCCCTGGCTAATGTACTGTAAATCCTAAGACATCTGTCTCTTTTTCTTTTACTTTACAATGTTTTATCTTTTGAAAAAACATCTCTTTAATAATATCCAATGTGGCAAAGGGTCACATCTAGGAGAGCGTGTGTAAACATACAGCCCTGGGGCCGGATCCGACCCGCAAACCAGTTTTATCTGGTCTGCCAAGTCCTGATGAGTTACCTCAAATTGACTCTTGCTTGTTTTTATCAGTGTTGTGATATTAGCAGATAAGTTAAGATGAGAGTGACACATCACAGCCAAAAATAATTGCATTTTTTTACAGCTTTTTTTACTTTTAAAATGTGCATGTTGCATGATTATTATTTCTTTATAACCTGCAGCCCCTCACAAATTAAAACAATGTCCACCCCTGGACTAAACATGTTTCTACATGCAGAGAAAATTCTCTGAAAATAATTAACACTGGTGAGGCAGATAGAAATATTTACTGAACGAGTGTCCTGGCTTTGTTGGCACCAAGTTGCATGTTGTGTCGTTTACAGACAAAAGATGCATTGTTTTATCATTATGTCCTAAAGTTTTTGTCGAGTGTTGTTCAATAACAACACCCATCACCTCATTGTTCTCTCACTGGTGGAGACCGAGGCGGTGAGGCTCGTTAAATTGATGTGAGTTGTTTGCATGTGTTAGAAGGGAAACACACACATGCAGTAACAGCCCACTCAGGCTAACCACAATGCACTTGCTGGTAGATTGTGGTAAACAAATGTGGTAAACTCCTTGAAACACTTGATTAAATATTTAACAAAGGAATGATTCACAATGCTTCTGTGCACTCAACTGCTCCATTTCTCTCTCAGAGAGGTAGCGGCATCATGGCTCTGTACATCTGTGTTTTGCAAAAGTGCAAAGTGAGCAGTTGTAAACTTTTGCAAAGACAGTTTGTTCTTTACTGACCTAAGGCCTAGAGCTAAACAGGAGAGAGGTCACTGAGGACTCGGCTTGTTAGGATAGACTCAAATATCTGTCCTATATCTACTAGGTAGAAATAGAGAGAGCCATTTGAGAGCATTTTAACCTTCATTGGCATTGTTCTCCCTGCTGGGTTACCCCATAAAAATGATAAACCTAACAGTTATACTGTAGCAGCATACATACCTTCACACCATCTGAACCCCCACTGGCTTCTGCTCATTGCCGCTAAAATTGCACCTGTTTGTCTTTGTTTTTCTTTTTTCCCTCACTCACTCTGGCAGCACAGTAAAAATTGAAATGTCAAATAAAATGTGACAGGATGCTAATATGTGGCTCCCAAAGGGCATCTGAACGCGTTCTTGTTGATATGGGGGGGGGGGGGGGGGGGGGGGTGTAGAGAGAGAGAGAGACAAAGAGAGAGTCGGTGTTCCTCCCATTTTCAGTCCAGAAAATTGAGAGAAAAAGGCAAGAGCGACGCAAATTCAGTTTCCAAAGGTTGTGCGAAAGACAGAATAATAAGTAGTGCATACAATTAGCATCTGTTGTATATTTCAAACTAGTTGTTTTAGTATCTGTTCCCAAAAAAATCTAATATATGAAAAATAAATAACTGCCTACAAATAAATGAACAAATAAATAAATACAAAAACCACTGTAGAATCTGTTTTGTTAACATCAACTGGTGAGATACAAATCAATTTCGCAGTACTTTATTTGCTAATAATTCATGAGTCACAACAATGAAACTTTCAAATAAAGCAAACCCGTTCAGTATTGACAGAGGGAGGGACATGTGTTGATTGATTAATTGGATAAAATGATAATATTTAAAATACCTGGAGGGAAGTAGCTTCATAAACCAATACATGTTAAAATTCAACCTGCCAAAAAAAAAAAACCATGTCAAAAAGTGTCTACTTGTCATGAACCATCATGTAAAACCTGGTTTTACGTCTTGCGCTGTGTTTCCATCATGATATGGTTCAGTTTGGTTCCCTGCAGTACAGTTTGGAACCATAAAGCCCATAAAGAGTCAGGCATCAAAGAAACACTGGTCGCCCCAATCAGCTGACTGCCGTTGGTGAATCCAGACTAGCTCCACCTGGACCGTATTGAACCATCTTAATCGGGTATGCCAAGGGAAGGGTGCCAAAATATGGAACGGCAGGGTCTGGTTACTTTGGTACTATTCCTAATGAAAACAACTTATACTGCACTGTACAGAACCAAATGGCTCCAAAGGTCTATAAGTTGCATTTAAACTGGCCAGTCCTGAAGCCTATGTCCAGAATCTGCATTTACAGTGGTTAACACATGGTGAGGAAATTGTTAAGTCAAAACGAAAGTGAAAGTGGCACATGAAATGTCCTCACCCCACAGGCTTAAAAGGCAAGAAACCTCGGCATGAGTCCTGGTTTTAAATATCATAGGTCAAAAAAAAGTCATGTGATCGTGTCCACATATGTTTACATTATTTAACACGGTCATATTTTTAAGGACATATGACAGGATACGACAGGACAAATTTCTGATCTGTCTTCTTAGAAGCCAGACACAAATGTACATATATGAGATTTATTTCTGCATATGAATAAATCTTGAAACCAATCTGCCGATTTTTGTATCCATGTGCTTTTTTTTGTATCTGACTTGTGCCACATGGGAGGAAAAGATCAGAATTGGGTCACTCGCACCATTGAGTGTAAATACAACCTGAGTTCTCTGTGAGTGAGCAGGAGCAGCTTCACAATGGCTGATTAAATACACCTGGTCTTCATCACCAGCTCACCTGCAGAAAAAAATACCTCAGCTCTTCAGCTGCAAAACAGCAGAGTTTTCTCAAAGTAGTATTTACACCATGGCTGCTCACTAACTTAATAGTCTTGAGTCTCTATTTTTTGAGAAGGATGTCGTCCCTCCAGGTATGTGCGGACTGATGAGGAAAATCTGACATTCCTCAATTTAGTGCAAGAGGCAAATATTAGTACAATAATAGATGGAAGTAGCAATGAAATGTGAACAAGAATCAACATCTACTGGCGCTTTATTTACATCAATAGTGTAAATGTACCTTCTTATCTGTCTTCTGTGGTGACAGAGACTTTAAGTTTTGTGGCATCTAGTGCTTATCTCAGTGACAAAACTAAACAGCATTTTTCTTTTATCAGACTTTTATAAATTCAGAACAAAAAAAAAACTGCAATACAAGTTAACCAGTGGGATTTAAGAATCAACTGGACGAGACAAAAGCTCGGTCTCAGAAAGCACCATGCCACGTGGAAAACACAGGCTGCTGTTTTATTAAATCATTTATTCCATACAACACCTAACCCACTAATGAATTTGGGGAATACATCTCTATTTCCATCCCCCCCTTTTTTTTTATAATAAACACATAAATATCTATTGAACTAAAGTGTTGAGATGCACTGCATGTCCTCATGGCCCTCATCAAGCAGCTCACATACAAACGCCATAGTAAAAGGCATGAACGAGCATCCCATTCCCACAGGTCCAAATGGATGAATATAAGAAGAATATGAATATAAGTGGATGTCTGTGTGTATGGGATGTACACAAAGATGATTTCTCTGAGATTATCGGTGTACACTGAGGTTTGCTTCCACAAAACCAAAGTCAAACTCCACTTAAGACTGTCAGCTGAAGGTGGACCAGCCAGACAATGCTCTCTAGTACTAATTAATCTCCTCAGCCAGCCTAGTCCCACAGCGAGGATAAATATACACGTATGTAAAAAGGAAAAAAAAAAGAGTGATAGAGGGAAATAAAAGGTAGAGGTGGTGACTTATTTTCAGTTTGACCTCTGCTTCCTCTCTTAAAGAGAAGGTTTTCTGGTGTTATGTGTGTGCACTCGTGTCTCTAATGTGTCTGGGTGGCAGGAGGTTGGTTGCCACTGATCATCTTTTCCCATCTCCCTTTGGGGCCTCTCATCACCTTCACCACACCGATGACTCCATCAGACTCAAGGTCGGGCACATGCTAAAACACACACACACACACGCTGGTTTTGCATTCTTTGTGTGGACACTCATAGACATAATGAATTCCCTAGCCAATACCCTAACCTTAACTAATACAACTAAACACCTAACCCTAAAACCAGGTGTTGAGATTGAAAAAGACCTTAAAAGATGTGAGGACTAGCCGAAATGTCCTCACTTTGTCAAAATGTCCACACTCTGTGTGGTTCATATGATTTTTGGTTCTCAGCAAGCCACATATACAAGAACACACACACACTTGAGCAGCTACTCTCCATTAATTTGGACATTCAAAGCCATATTCCAAACCATAAACTGTAGAAGTGTAATCTTAAACCAGTGTTTCTCAATCCTGGTCCTGGGGTCCCACTGCCCTTCATGTTTTTAATTGTTGCCCTGCTTCAACACACCTGGTTCAAATGAATGGGTTGTGACAGGCTTTTGCAGAGCTTGATGACATGCTGACCATTTGAATCAGGTGTGTTGGAGCAAGTAAACATGCAGGGCAGTTGGACCAGGATTGAGAAAAACTGCCTTAACCTACCACACTTAACATCTTACTCCTGACCTTTATGAGGTTTGTGCATTTAGTTAACCATGAGTTGAAAAAGGATATAAACAACAATCAGTTTATCATTTATAACAAATCACAGAAATGCATGTCTTTTTCTAAGTTTACATTTTAAATATTGTACATCTGTGGCCCATAAGTAATCCAAGCCTTGAACAAAAGCTATTATTGCTTGAAAAAGGCTTGCATTTTAAGTCAGGCTGCAAAGAAACACTGATGACGCAGATGTCTTTTGATATAGATATAAATATTAAGCCAGGGTTACTCAATCCTGATTTCCAGGGACAAACTGCCCAGCATGTTTTAGATGTTTCCCTGCTCCAACACACCTGATTCAAATGAATGGCTCATTATCAGGCTTCTGCAGAGCTTGATGATGAGCTGATCATTTGAATCAGCTGTGATGGGGCAGGGAAACATCTAAAACATGCTGGGCAGTGGGTCCCTGAGGACCAGGATTCAGAAGTACTGTCTCAACCTCACTCACTCACTCATTTTCTACCGCTTTATCCTCCACTGAGGGTTGTGGGGGGTGGCGCTGGTGCCTAACTCCAGCTGACATAGGGCAAGAGGCGGCGTACACCCTGGACAGGTCGCCTGTGGACTGTGGGAGGAAACCAGTGAGAACCCACGCACACAAGGGGAGAACATGCAAACTCCTTTGCAAACACCCTTGTCCCGACCGGGTCGCGAGCGCGGAACCTCTTGCTGCAAAGGCAAGAGTGTGGCCCCTGTATTAACCTAGCATCCTTAAAAAAAATCTTTTAAACCTTTGTTTCAAGATGCGTTCCAGTGTTAAGTATAAGTATTAAGCTGTAACTGCTCCCTCTTCTGCTGGAATCATGGCACTATATCACGGTAAAAGTGCACATCACTCACTCTCACTCACTCATTTTCTACTGCTTTATCCACTGAGGGTGGCGGGGGGCGCCTGTGCCTATCTCCAGCTAACATAGGGCAAGAGGCAGGGTACACCCTGGACAGGTCGCCAGTCCATCACAGGGCCACATAGAGACAGACAACCATTCACTTCCAATTGGCCTAATCCCCAAATCTGCATGTTTTTGGACTGTGGGAGGAAAGCCGGAGAACCCACGCACCACGGGGAGAACATGCAAACTCCTTGCAGAAGGCCCCTTGTTCCAACCGGGTTGTGAACCCGGGACCTCTTGCTGCAAAGGCAAGAGTGCTACACCACTACACCAAAGTGCACATCAGAGGTCACTAAATTAACTTCACTTCCCTGTGCTTTGACTTCTTTTCCTCCATAATTGTCAGTGATTTGTTTGATGTATGCCCACTGCTGGTAAAAGACACAAATACAACATATGCATTCCTGAAAAATGGCACAGTTGGAAAAAAAGACTTGTTTTTGGTTAACTATGTTCCTAATCGGTTAAAATCTTAACAGCATTTGATTAAATTAAAACAGTTAATCAAAAACCCTATCCCTTAACATCTCACCTACATGCCAAACTCTAACCTAAACCCTGAAACATAATTTTAACAATTATAATTTAGGTTGTGAGGACATGCTTAAGTGTCCATAGAACAGAATGTCCTCACAATGATGCTGGTGAACCACAATTTGTCCTCACAACCTGATAAAGACACACACACTCTCCGTCGCTCACGACAATCCCTCGAACAAATGTGTCTCTCTTTTTTTCACCCTTCACCTCCTGCTGATTGCCACCCACCCTGCACCCCCACCCAGCCTCACCTCTGCTCCCCTGCTCCTACTCTCTCCTTCCTCCGTCCTTTCCGGGATCCAGCTTGGCAGTTTGTGATGAATGGGACAACATTACTCTTGTCCTCTGTTGGCCTGGTTTAGCTGCTCCAGCTCATCTTCCCTCCATTCCTGTCAGTCTGTCTGTCTTTTTATCTTTCTCCATGTGTCTCTGTCTGGACCGGTTTCAAACATATGCTGCTACACAACCTCAACTCTGATTAATTTGTTTTGGCCACGCGTTAAGGTAAGAGTACAAATGGACTATAGATACAGTAAAACTTGTACTGGAAGAATGTGAACTTCTATTAACTGCTTCCAACATGTATGTATAGAAGACAAGCCACATAACAAGAAAAAAACAGGATGGGATTGCAGCATTTTTGCAAGTTACAAATTGCACTCTTTGAAAATGTATGACTTATTGACCAGCCCTCTTATTTGAGTAAAATTACGTCTGACCCATTATCTCATTCTATAAGACTTGCTAACTTGAATTACACGTTCATGTTCAGAGAGTGAAATTGCATAAAATCTGACGTAGCAGTCACTGTTTTAAACTATGTTTTGGAAAGAAAAAAAAAATGACAGAGTGAGGGTGCATCGCTATGAAGAGAAGGGATCACGTCTTCAAAAAAGTAAATAAAATATGCATCCTTTCTGTGCTCATTACAGATTTATGACTCTTGTTAAAAGAAAAGGTGGCGGCTGCTTTCTTACATGTCTGACTTTCAAATTCAGACGACACTGCTGTCAAGTGTTGTGCTCCACATTCTGTCCAATGAGAGGCCAGGAGAGTGTGTGTGTGTTTGCCATCTTCCACATCCTGTTTGGTGAGAGTCTCGAAGAGACTTGGATGAGAACACACAAGAACTGCTCACCTACGGTGCATCGAGTACTCATCATGATCCTTTGATGCATAGTTCATCAGTCAGAAAGTTCAGTTGCTTAAGCCGCATGCATGTGTTTGTGTGTGTGTTTCAGAACAATAACAGAAGAGGGAGTAGACATATTGGTGCATTAGGCATAATAAGCAGCGGGATTAGCTTTAATAATATGAAAAAGTTTGACTGATTCTGCAGTAAGTACTAAGAATAAGCACACACACACACACAGAGAGAGAGAGAGAGAGGGAGACTGGTTTGTACAGCTATTCTTCTAAGGACACTGCAATAATTTGAACAGCCTTAACAATGTCATTCCTAACTTTAACCATAACTGGTTAATGCCTAACCCTAACTTTAACCTAACCACAGTTCAAATCTTAGCCCTAAACTTCACCATATCCTCAGAAATGAAGTTATGCCTCATTAGGACCAGGTTTTGGTCTCCATGAGGACTACTGGTCCTGACAAGGTCAGCGATTATGACAGAAAAGGTCCTAAAGAGTTGACAAATACAAGTACAAACCCACGCACACATTAATATACACCTAGTCTTTGAAACCCATTAGGAAATTTGTTTTTAGTGGTTATTCACATTTGCTCATGTTTACATGGACACAAATAGTTGGAATAAAAGCCTGATCGGAATAAAATTGCTCAATGAAAACACACCAATCCAAACACTCTGATGTGATAAAGTCCTTTTGTAAAAGGAATTCCAATAGCTTATCACATGTCTGCCCTAACATGGTGAAAGTGGGAGCAAAAAAAAATCAATTCAAGATCATCATTTGCAGAACCAGTCAACAGACCAAATGAGTACTTGATTAATCGAGAAAATAATGGATAATCGCAGCCCTAGAATGTCCTGATTACATATTTTTATATCAATGTAAACAGGAATGTTGCAATTTCTAATCAGAAAGATTTTAATTATATAGAAATGTAAACACAGCCAGTGACTTATGAGTTATAAAGTGTGAAAAGAACTCTTACTTCTGAAAAAGACAGAAAAAAAAAATCTCTTTTTAAAGTGTATTTTTGGCATTCAAAAAAAAAGATACAACATACAACTATGTGATTTTATTCCCTTATGGCTGTTGTCACTTCAAATATTATTCAAATATTCAAAACAATTGCGGATACTCCCCCAGTGTCGCCCTTGAACTACACCACAAGTCCCACAAGCAAAACATAGTTGACACACTGTTATTCTTGAATGTACGGCTGCAGTCTTACAGTGTAACAGGTCTAACGTGTTAACAAAGAAGTCAGACAAACAGAAATACACAGAGCAGCCCTCTAAAGCCAGAGCCCCATTAATTTCCCCATCACCTTAAAGAGCAGGCAGAGAGGGAGGCCTCGAGGTGAGGGTTAGGTTGAGGGGCCGAACGTGCAGCGCGTGGGTGTTAATTGAGATGCGGACAGGAAACAAAGGTGCTGTACACAAACCCCAACAGGACGGCAGACACGAGGCCGCTGGACAGACGATGGGCTAATAGGAAACCGGAAGACAGTGACACACATTGTCAGCGCCAGGAGCCACACACATGCCCACTTACCACCATCGTTCGTATCCACTCAAAGTGCCAGGAAGCCAACATATCCTCGAGGATATGGTTTTTATCACAGCTGTCCTCCCAGGGGCCTGGTTTACGGTCCTTGTGGATAAATTACAGTGAGATTTTCTCTTTACAACCCACAGACAGAGGAGAAAGAACGTTTTACAACTGGGGTCATGGTGCTGACGTTTTGGCCACTATAACTGGACTATAACATTGCTCTCCCCAAATGCACTGATGATATTTTTAACAGTGATGCTGCACTTTTCAATAGTCATATTAACACTAATTAGCTGCATTTGAGGTTTATGTTTAAAGTGGATCACAGACTGTATATAAAACTGGATGTCGTCTTCCAGTTGCAAAACAGATTCCCATGGTGAAGCCTGCAGATGTGCAATTTAACCGATGCCATGTCAGAGTTTGCAACTGGAAATTCAGACATTTACAACCAGGTGTCACACAGGTGTCCAATCGTGTTGAATTTTATTATCTGTTTTCCTATATATATATATATATATATATATATAGGAAAACAATTACATAATTTGCAAAATCAACATTATGCTCTAGTGAAAGCTAGCTACTCAGGAAAATGTTTTCTGATTTTATAAATTAAGTGAGAAGTAGGTGGATTTCCTATTTCGATTTCCTGTCCTATTTCCTGGGCTTCACTTTTCCAAACCATAAGACTACGTCCACTTTTATATACAGTCGATGACCTGGACAGTTTTGAGGTTTGTATATTTGGTCAATTGGACAATATGTAGAAGCGAATCCAGTGCTATAATCAACATTGACAATGTTGAGGATTATATAAACAGTTGTTGCTTGTATATGGACCAAAACTAGGAAAAAAAGACCCATAAAAAACCCCACCAAAGTTTCATTTAAATAACAAAAGCCAGAGTTAAAGTAGAAGTGTCAGGAGAAAGGCAGAGAGTCTGAGATTGAAGGAAAAATGACAGGAAGCCAAAGACAAAGAAAGAGATGTGTATCTGGGGGGAATAGAAACTGTGAGGGATGATCCACCTGATGTGTGTGCAAAAAGGAGGAAAGACAAATAAACAATGCAGTGTATTTTGCACAGAGAGACAATACCCCTGCATGGCTCTTTCACCCTCTTCTTTTGTTTCCATTCCTCCCTCTATTAGCCAAACATGATTAAAATGCAGTTCCTACCAGCGTCTCTGCTGAACTACGGAAAGAAAACACATACACACGCAGTGAGATGGGAAGAAAAATGAGGCGGAAAAGTCAAAAGCATCTTTTACAGCATGACGCTTTTCATCCTTCACAGGCGGCGAGAAGAAAAGAACACAGACGTTCAAACTTTTCTTTCTCTTCCCTCTTGTTTGCTTCCCCTTCTCCTCAGCAGCTGAAAACACCCCCTGATACCAGAGGACAACCCTGCTGCATCACAAGCTCAATGGCCTCCCTACAACAACGTTTCAGTCACTCTTTCCCCACAGAACATCGTTTTAATTTCTCTTTTTAGTCTAGTTACGTTAAGACAAGTTGGTGTCTGAGCGATCAGCACTGTGCCATGACTGCGACTGAGAGAAGAGCGGCGGGGCTCGGGAAGGTGCTGCAGAGCTCCGTTTGCTGTGTGGAGATAAGTTGCAAAACTGTTCTAACCATATCCAAACTGAGCTTAAGTGTGAGCATTATTTAACATTTCATGGAGCAGATCAGCCGCGGCACTTGAGGCACTTAGTTAATCGTACACAGACGACAAAGAGGACAGAAGCTGTGACATAGACAAGGAGAGAAAGTCAACATAGAGACAATATGAGGCCTGCAGGTTGAGAACTGGATGTGTGCGTGTGCGTGTGTGCTGATACCAGCTGTTCCATGTATACACTGGCCAGAGATCTAATTAATAAACACACACATGTGCAAGGATTGCAGTAATACCTGCAGGGAAACTAGCAGTGGGTGGATCAGCTGTCAAGATAAAGTGGGGTAAAAAGATGAAGAAACTGTTCTAAACACACAGTGAAGTCATCAGTTGGACCTTGAAATTATTAAAAAAAGACACAATTTTGGACAAGCAATTGGGTGAAAACTACCACAATAAGAACATTGATTGTGTGTCATGAATGATGAAGACACATGGATCCATTTCAGTCCTGGTATTAAAATCCATTCTCAGCCCAACAGTTAAGTGCACTTAGCAGTTGACTGTAAGAAAGACACAAAGATTAATCCAGGGCTCCCAGACCTTGGTTGACATCAAATTCAAGGAATTTCCAGGACCAATTCCCTCAAAGGACCAAATGTGCTGACACAGTTTAAGATGGGAGGGCAACTTGCTGCTTTTACCCAAGGTGTCCACTTTTAATAATTGGCCTTGGGATCTTGGGCAAGTATCCTGAATGCGACTTCATATTCGATCACAAAAACCACATTCGGAGGTGGTTTGATGACACGTGGTCACATTCCAAAGCTGCAGGAACACAATCTGTCCTGAGGACGGATAAGGAGCTGCCTCCTCAACTGAAGCAGCACTCTGACCCACTGTATTTTATACACTGTGTTGATTTATTTGCAGCATCCAACACAATATTGACACTGATAACCATATAATTTCTATTTTGTGGCGGTTAAAATCATATTTCAGAGCTATGATTCACTTTGATTCACACTGACAGAACCAAAAAACATGTTGTCATCAGACCCAGTTAAAGACAGAGTCACAAAAAATAAAATTTAGTTCTTCTAAACAGTCAGTATGTTTTTGATCACAGTATGTAGGAAGCCAGATCTGATCTCATGTGGTCACAGGAGATGCAAACAGCATTTTAATGCCAGGTGTGGACAGTCATACTTAGTGCTATCCTCATGTGAATGGATCACTGTGGATCGATGTTAATGAAAGGTCTGAACAGGGCCATTATCACTAATTACTTCATTATAATAAGCTGGTGCCTAAGAAGGTCAAAACACTGTCAGAATAATTATTCAAAATAAGTTTTGACTAAAACCAAAAGATAAAAAAAAAGTTAAATACCAACGATATTTTGGTCTGTAAACAGACCCAAATAATGATTTTGCAGATCAGGGTGTTAAAAATAATGATTAACATCAACTTTTTTTTGTCCACTATCTACTGTGCATACAAGGAAGGGGAGAAGGAAATGGATGAGAAACCGAAGAGGAGGCAAATGCTGCAGGTGTATGTGTGTGTGTGTGATAGAGATATATAGACACAGAGAGAGAAAGAGAGAGGGAGTGCACCGAGCAGTAAGCCCGTGAGCAGGACATGATTGCAATGTGTATCTTATCGGTGTCAGGTCCTCCTGAGGCTAGTGGAGCCTAGCTGAGCGGAGCACAAGCGCTTCAGTGACCAGTCAACCGTGTGAGGGTAATCTCCTCACTCTTTCAGTCTCTCTCTCTCTCTCTCTCTCTCTCACACACACACACACACACACACATGCAGACACACTCTCTCCCTTATTCCAGTAAGCTCCCCCTCTGGGAGGCAACCGAGCCACAACACACAAGCAGGACCCTCATACTAACATATTCAAGCACAGAAACAGTTGCACCAATGCAGGGCCTAAGGTGATTGCCTCATGCCAGCTCTGGCCAGTCCTCACCCCCACACAGGTGAGGAGATACATCACAGGCTATATTGCACAGTGAAGCCCCTGCAGCCAGTAGTCTGTAAATATGGGACTGAGTTGCATCCACTACACACGTCTCACTGTCACTTCAAGCTGCACTGGAAGGTGCTGAAAAAGGCACAAAGACACTGGAACACAGAATTTAAATAAAAGAGTAAAGAAATACAAATGTTATGTGCTTCGTCTCACTGTAGAGTAGTGGTGTTATCAGGTGCATAAAATGCTTCTTTCCTTATCTAACTAGTGATGTTGTGCATGATGCTCATTAAACTGAATAGAACCAGTATTAATGTTACAAAAGTGCTTTATCTTATACGAGAAGCCAAAATATCTTGCACAAAACAAGACTATGGGTGAAACTTAATGCAAATGCACTTAATTCCTGGTATTATAACTGTTAGGTGAAATTGCTGTTTACAGAGATTTACAAAAATAGTTTTATTTTCATCTGGAGTATTCAGCTACAGGAAATCAAGTGCATTTTCATATCATTAAAAAGAAGATGGAATCAATTACTATAATAAAAAATGGTTATTTCAGCCTAAATAAGCCTATTCTTTGATTAATGTGTCAGTTATTACCACCATTAATTAAATCACATTACAGGGTAGGTTTAAAATGGACAGTTATTTTACTTTTATCTGAATCTACAGTATGAAAAACCCAGTTATGAACAACTTTAGTGTACCACAGTGACATCTTTTCCTGCAAAATATAAATATATATAAATGTTCATCCTGAGTGCGCATTTTTTTCTTTACTTAGTATCTTCCATCTATGTATTGCACTAATGTACTGCACCTGCAACTTGGCACTATGTTTAAAATTAGTTTTAGGGAAAATTGAGGTTAAAAACTGGGACATTTTTTATGCACATGTGACTTTGTGTGTGTTTAATGTGTGTATAAGAATCAAGCTGCAGTCCATATAGTGAAGGTCACACAATAATGTGTAGGAGTGAGAGAGCAGGAGAAGGAGAAGAAGAAGAAGAAGAAAAATGTGCCTAACATTCCTTCACCTGTCATGTGCCTGCCTGCCTGCCTGCCTGCTAGGCTTTAACAACTGAACCATCCCCAACAATTAGTCTAAATGCTGGACTTTCATTGAGATTAAGTGACTAATATCAGCGTTCGTTCACAAGAAAGAGACTTTTCACTTCTGCCCAACAATCTGTTAAGTCAAAACACATGTGGTGAGCCAAGGCAAAAAGCCTGCAAGGGGTCCTCTCTGCAATGAAAAACAGGTGCTTTACTTTTTGGCCATGTAATACCCCATTTAGCCTCTGGAGCAAAGGTTATCCAGCTAATAGCTGCCTTGTGGTGCACTGGGAAGAGTTGTGCACATGGTCAGAGTAAACATCTGGGATGGATTGTATGTACTTGCAACATATGCTTCAAGTTCAATTAAAATGAGGACTTGGCACATTTATTAATCTTTTTTTTTTTTTTTTACCTCTCTTCTCTCTCTCTTTGCCATAAAAGAGGCCTCTCTTGACCCGTCCTTAATACTTATACAATCTTAAGTTACCTCATCTCCACTGTAGAAGACCTCACATCTAATGTAAAAGACAAATTTGTTAAAGCTTGAAACACCATTTGTTCTCCAACATCAGGTTCAAAGGAGTGCATAGGAAAAAAGAGAGTTGTGTCAGAGAATAAACTATAAAAAAGGAAGGAAAGGGCACGATTGAGGGACTGGTAGAAGACGAGTGGGAGGAGAGAGAAAGAGGTAGGTGAAGAAAAAAGAAAAATGCCCCCCCACCTTTCAACTGCTCTACAGCTCAAATGAAATGCTAACAGCTGAGGGGAGCAATAGATCAAAATGTATGAAGCCAGAGTTGGTAAATTGTAGCCTTTGTGGCAGCTTTACTATCCAGAATCCCAGGCCAACGTGAGCGCTGAGAGCAGAGAGCAAGGCCTTCTTATGTGGAATAATCAGTTTGGCACAAAATCTGACTGTGGCTCCATAAGCTGCCGCTGCACCTCATTTAAATATGAAAGTCCAAAATATATTTCATATAATCTGCAGCTTAACAAATGTCTGTATTTTTTACTTTTTTCCCTCCAAGGTGAGGTGGGAAATTGTGGGGGGGCAGACATAAAGAAAGGGTTAAGAAAATGGTTCAAGGTTTGTCTGTGTCTGGTGCACATCTACAGTCAGTGCACCCTCCTCCTCCACCTCCTGTACATTTCAGCCTTGGAACTTCACAGCCATGAAACTTTCTCTCTCGTCTCTGTGGGAGAGGATGTGATGCTCACTTATCTTTGTTCACTCATCGCTCAACTGGCTGCCTTGTTGACTGATTGCTTGACTGGCTGACTTACTGGTGGGATGACTATTTGACCATCTGCACTTTGATGCTTACTTGAACTTTCAAACCTTAAAGAGAGGCTTTGGAGAAGTTGTACAGTTGCATAAGAGTATTCAGCACACACTCACACGCTGTGACCTGCAGGCAGAAATAATTTCTACTAATCAAATTTCCTGGTCAAAAGCCTTGGAGCAAAAACAATTACCACTACTGTTTGCAGTGGTAATTGCAATCCAAACCAGATTGTGCAAGTTGCCACATCTTGGCTTAATAATCCTCATGTAGCTGGAGAATAAATAAAGCATTGAACATCAGCTAAAGTAATTTCAGACAGTGAAAGATTCTGACTTCACTGAGAAGCTAAAGTTGTGACTTTGTTCCTGTTTAACACTGCTCAGATTAGACAGAAATTATTTTGTGCCTTACCAAAACCCAGACAATAAAGGTGGATAAACAGCTAAAACAGTTGCAATTACCCCTTCCAAAGCAGACACACTGCATCCTATCCAAAGGCATTTGTCTCAGCAGCACTTCCTACAGTGCAAATGCAGAGAGGCAGTAAAGCAGCCACCTGTTGTTCACACGATAGAGTCTGGACAAGCCCAGATGCTGTTTTACTGAGACATAAAGGAGCAGTGAATGGACCTAAATACCTAACTAAGCATTTATATGGGTGTCTGTTCTCAGGTAACTGACAATGTTAGCGACATAAATTCAACTTAACGTTATATGAAGGAGAAAAAAATAACAAAAACTGCAGTAAAAGACTGACACAATGGGAAAAAAGGTAAGGAATGTGCTACAGAGAAAACTTTTTCGAAGGTTAAAAGGTTGTACAATCTTTGTACATGTGTTTGTGCCTCAGGCAGCAGGAATAACTGAAGGGAGGAGGAGGTGAGAGGGGGAGGATGGAGTCATTTTATTTGTCTGTTTGTGTTTCCGGTTTGTGAAGCAGTGTCAACCCTTCCTGAGGCAGTGTGCGTGTGTGTGTGCCTCACTGACACGAGACATAATTACCTTGTCATCTTTGTCAAAATCCTCATCCTCGTCCTCCAGCAGGTCCTCCACTGCTTGCTGACAGTTGTGACACAAGAAAGAGGAGAAAAAAGGGAGACTGTAAATAAAAATGTTTATGCACAACGATTGTACAGATAAACCTGAGATAACACAGGGTTAACATCATCAAAACAGTCAGAGGGGCATGGTAAAGACAGTCGGTTATACTTTCTTTGTCTGGAAGAAGTTTTTAAACGAGAACGGAGACATGGTGCAGCTTTCGGATTGGTGTGTACAAACATGTCATGAGCTTCAAAATGGTTTTTGAATTAATTTTAGAAACATTCTTTTGTTGAATTGTGTTGAAAGTTCTGGAAATAAATGTTCTGGCTTTGAATTTCAACGGGCTGAGGATTAAAGTCTATTCATCCACTCAAATCACGTTGCACAAAAGCATTTAAATCTTCTACCAATGTGACAAGGCACCAGAACCCTTCTTCTTATTATTGTGCTCAGTCTCTTCTGACCTCTTTAGCCTTTTTAACCTCTACCTCCAGATTTCTATACGCTCATCTATCTATCATTTTTGTGGCCTCTCGCAGAATGATGCATCACCAGAGAGGAAAGAAAGGAAGGAGAGCTTTGCAGAAGAGACAAGTCACAAAGAACAGCAACTATGTGCTTCAGTGGTCCACAACCGATGAAACAGGAGCTGGTGTAGCTCTGAAACCCCAAGATACCATGAAAAATACTGTACAAAGAAAAGAAAAATGACAAAGTGTGCACAGTTTCAGAACCACAAACACACATGGTTAAATATACTGCACAACAAAACAATGGTATGCAGGTTGTAGCCTTTGAAATGCAGTGAAGAAATGGCTTTATGGAAAATGAAATCAGTCATATACTGTACATCTCAGGTCATGATCTCTATGTGGGGGCAAGCAAATAACAGGCTGTGGGCAGAGGAAACCACACGTAAGACTTTTTTTTTCAAGGATACTATGATTAAATTTAAGGCCTTACTTTCACAAAATACGAGTCCAGAGCATTTGATAAAGACCTTAAGGGAACCTAAAGTGAAAGTGAGCAGACACTGAAGTGACCTTAATAGCGGTGTGCAATTACCACTTGTAATGACAACCTTATTTTCCACAAGATTTTTCTTTGGTTTCTGTTTTTGAGTTTTCATTTCCTGTTTTTAACCTCTTAAATCATGTTTCTTATATTAAAGACAGCTAAATGAAAATGACATTTTACTTACTCTGATGCAAAAAAAGATTTTCAAAGAAAATGTAGTTAATTTTATCTGTGGAATTTTTAAGGCCTTTTGAATTTTAGTTAAATCAAGGCCTACAGTTTAACCACCCTGGAATAAACAAATGTCTCAGCATGTATGAAAATCCCTGAAGTAATCAGATCCACTGAAATGATACTGGAAGTGATAACTACTGTCCAGGTTCCCAGTCCTTGTGTCTTTGTAAACACAAACATGTGAGTCCACATGTACATCATGACACCACCAAAGCGACGGACCACAGATCAGGGTGTTAAACCCCATCCACTTCATTTCTGTCCAAAGCCACAAGGTCACATTGTTACTCCAAATGTACATAAATAAACACCCATATCATAAGCATTACAGCTATCGACCTCAGCACTCATCTGCTCTCATTGTTGTATTGCGTTACCATCCCGCCCCCCTCAAACCCGCGAGAACCTTTGTTCAGCCTTGGCATCACCACAAGCCCCTAACCACCTCCAGAACAGCACAAACTAGTTTGGAGGAATCAAAAAATCATTACTTAACAAGACAATGGCTTTTGTCCTTTTTGTTTTTCATTGGACTGGGGGGGGGGGGGGCGACGACTTTGTGGTGGCTGACAGGGGGGGGGGGGGGGGGGGCGACGACTTTGTGGTGGCTGACATAAGCCTCTTATGTAAATGCAGCTTCCCACACAAACAAAGAAGAGTTCAGAACAGCATAGTTGAAAGGGTAGAGTCAATACTGTGCATGTGTGCCACAGTTTTCTTTCTTTCTTTTTTGGAACAGTATTTGTATCAGATTTGATGCAAATACTGTTGAGTATCGATGCTATTAAAGCCACATATTTGAGCCCAAGGACGTAATAAAGTCAAGTAAGTTTTGAGGTAGATTTTTGATTGACAATGTTAAAGTTTAACTAGAAACCATTAAATCAAAAGTTATTACAGTTGCTAGCCAGCTGGTAAACCAGATATGCTAAATCTGAGCTAGCTAGCACCATTTTATTTAACAAGCTAGCACCATTTTATTCGACCTTGGTACTTTAAAAATACATTTAAAGAAAAATCAAGTTAATTCTCATTCATTCCCAAGTTTCCAATTTGGAATATTTCCAATTTCCAATCGATTTTCCATTGAAAGTTTTCTAGAAATTTACCAGAAAATTTACCAATAATTTTTGTCCACTTTGCAACCCTAACCACAAGTGGTTATTCCCGGGTCGTTTAGGGTCCATCACCGTCTACAGTGGATCGCAAACTTTTTATACCAGGTACCACCTGAGAAAATATTGAGCTCTAGAAGTCACACCATTATTACCAAAGTTTAAATACAGTGGTGTAAATAGGCCAAGCAAAGTCAGCTAAAGGGTTTTCACAGGAGGCAGCATTATTCACAATAATAATCCCAATAATTTGATTTCTCATCATCCTCCTCTTCCCTACTTCAGACACTGGTAAAGCAAAATTAGATAAATATGTAGTGAGAGGTAAGGTGACTCTAATTATTATTTAATTTATTATTGGTATTTGTTTCATTTTCTGTGCACTCTGGTCAAAATTCCGATCACATACCCTGGTATATACAGTAGAACAGTATTCTGATTTTCATCCAAGTACCACCAGTCTTCAGCCTGTTCACACTGTTCACACTTCAAAATCTCTTAATAGTAAATACATTCACTACTCCAATATAGCAGCATGGAAAAGATGTAAACATGATACTGTGAAAAAGCCTTGTGGCATTTCTCAAACAAATGAACTATAACTCCTTAAAAAGTCATCATGGTTCTTCCCGAATCCCTTCACCCGTGCCAAAATACTAACAGAATGGATTCCCTTACAACAACATGGCTGGCACACACTCACAACTTTAAACAAAGGCAGCGAGGATGCACTAGCTGGAGAAGCATGACCTAGAGAGACAGAATGATAGAGTCGTTTTTCTCGCTCTGCTCTCCGCTCCACTCTCTCCCTTCTATCGCCTGTGGTCATAAAGAGAAGCCATGTTTCCTACAATGAGACACAGTGTAAAATTAATAAATAAAGAGACATGGAACATGTCATCTGCCCTGAAGATTGCCAGGGCTAAATGCATGCACTGAAACTACTGCCTCAGAGAGAAAGGATATAAATTACCTCAGTGCAGCCAATGAATTCATAACATCCCTCTGTCTTTCTCTCCTTCCATCTACCTCCCTGTATTTGCTGTACTTTTTCCCTCCCTTTCTAAGACTTGTTTGGTGTATGATATCATTTGTCTGCTTACCCCCCCCCCCCCCCCCCATTATCATGTTGTTTGAATTACTATCATTTCAAGACTGCAGCATCAAAGCCTTAGCCTTGAACAGGATCATGTCACACTGATGTTGCCTGCAGAGCAGCTCCAGTCAATTCAGTATCTATTGAGGTGAGGATTAACATATTCAGACCTATTCAAATGATGCAGGGATGATTTGAGCTACTACAGATTACACTGTGCCCCATAAATACATACAAAGACAGTAATAATATAAAAGACACACAAGGAATATATGCGAGTACAATGACATTGAGAGTTCTAATGGCTGTGAAAGTATGGATGCATCCGTTTGGCCTTCACAGCAAAAAAGCTGATTTGCAAGAATTATGTTTTTGCTGTTTTGGCTCATATCCTGCACAAACTCCATATCACTCTAATTTTTACTCCCTCACTCTTCTCCTATCAGTGCAAAGACTATCTGTGCTATAATGAGGGGGTGCTTTAAATGTAATCTATTTTACATTTTTAAATTTTCCCGCCCTTGACCTGGATCAAGTCCCCATCAGGTCAAAGGCTGGGATACCCCTGAGCAAGGTACCCAATCCCCATTGCTCATTGTTAATTGGACGCACAATTGGGTTGTGTCGGCATCCGGCATAGAAATCTGCCCAATCATGCATGTAGATCATCTGCTGTGGTAACCCCTAGACAAGGAGAAGCAAAAAAAAACTACACCGGTTACACAGGATCTTCGATTTAATATTTGGTGTAATGACTATCACTTTTTCTGTCCGAACATGGGTGGTAAATTTCAAACATCGAACTGCAAAACCCCATTACACTGTCGCAGTCAGTTGAGCTTGGCCTGTGTCCTACTCTCTTTGCTCTTCAGAAGAAAACAGTGATAAAATATTTTTTTGTGGTATCAGCTTACATGCCCTCCCGAGAAACAATCACCAAACTAAAACTACTTTATCAGGATGGGGGTGGGAGGGGAATTACATCAGCATCGAACAAAACTTACAGCTCATAACATCATAAGATCCTCAAAAGGAACACATTTTCTGTTCACCATGACAGCTGACCATGAGCACACTCAACAGCTTCTGTACGAGAGCAGAGAGCAGAACGAGCTGCCACCATCACAGCCTGAGACGCTTGTCTTTGACTCACAGACAATAGCAACAGCCTAGACGACTGCACATTAGCTGACTGATACACACACATAGATTTCCGTGACTTCAGAGGACATTGCATTGACTTCCATTATTTTCCTGGGGACTTACTCTAACTTTACCATAATTACTAGTGCCCTAACCATAACCTCAGCCTAATGTAGTAATCTATGTTATGAGGACTTGATTTTTGTCTCCATAAGGAAGAAAAGTCCCCATAATGTGACCGTGGTACACAAACACAAATAGGCAATTTCAGTGTTGAATTTAGAGATGATGTGAGGGACAGCGATATTTTATACATAGATAAAAAGACACCTAAAACTTAAAATATAGAAATACCAATATACCGTGTAAACTGAAGGATCAAGATATACATAAAAGAAGATTTAGAATTTAAACAGTTTTACAAGAAAGGAAAACAAATAAAACATTAAAAAAAAAGTTCAAAAAAGTAAAAAAAAGATATGCAAGAATAAAAAAAATATTAAAAACAACAGAATGAACCAATCAAAAAAACAATGAATATGTGTTGAAAATGTTGAAAACCAAAACATGTTAGTGTTTTACAGTCACGGCTTGGAAAAACACCCAGTTTGAAAACTGCAGGACAGTCCTGAAAAAAGAAAACGATGCATCTGGTCATCGTAATCTTAACGTCAGTACAAATTTACATTCAGCCTAACAGAGCCAGAGCTGTCTCAGTCATTTACTGTCGCTCTGTGACAGATGAAGTGCATGAGGCCTGTTAAAATATGTCCATTATGAAAAGGAATGAGTGGATCTTAGATTTCTCTGTGTGACTGAACCCTTGCAAAACATACTGACAGATGAACAAGTTGTTAGGTTTGTCAAAAGCAAATAGCAGGAAAAAATCCAAATCAAAACACTATGGAATTTGCATGTACTTGCATAAATGATCTGTACATTTTTTTTGCCTCCACATGAATCTGCTCCTTCTCTGAGACACAACAGCAGCCTTGTGCCTTTTGAAGAAAAAAAGGACACTTAAGTACAGAAGGTAACATTACTGTGACCTTCAGCTTACAAGGGTCTAATGTCTGTGATGTGTTACATAGATTGTGATCGTCAAGGGGATTCTAAGACCTTTAACTTACACCAAACAATTTTAACTTGTGGCGAGATGATACTTTTCTTGCGCAAACAGTTACACCAGTGCACACAGACACAGACATGATTTTTAGGTTACTGCATTCACTATGTTTACATGGTGTTAAAAAGAAAATCTAATTACTGTGTTAGTTTGACTAAAACCAGACTTTGAAAATACATGCAAACATGTGAGTTTGACTGAAATTTTACTAAATCAAATAAAACTCAGACTAACACACCCAGATGATGCAACGGATTCAAATTATTATTAAACTGACCAGTTTCTGTCCTTGAGCTTTGATCCTGAAATAAAATAAGTCACCAGTACACAGAAGAAGAAGAAGAAGAAGAAGAAGAAGAAGAAGAAGAAGAAGAAGAAGAAGAAGAAGAATGAACAGACATGTAGTGTAACATAATTGAAAAACAGAGATTTAGTGTCTGGAACGCGACACCCCGACGAGGAGTTTGAAATATTTTCCTGCCATGTCTGACATTTCCTACGACATTCTCCCAGATGCTGACCAATAGGATAACAGATTGCTCTGACTCAGTTTAACATAGAGGAGGGATGAAGAGTGGTGTCGCTACTTTTGTTGGGTGGAATAGTGAAACCAAAGAATGTTTCATTGTGCTTCGGCAACAGTAGACCTGCCTCTTTGACATCTCCTCAAAGGAACACCACGACAAAGTCAAAACACAAAAATGTTGGCGAGAAATAGCAGAGGCACTTCTGCAAACCGGTGAGTAAGTGATCACCAACTCCCTGCCCTGCCTCCGCGATGACTTATGAACTTGTGAACAATGACTGGTCGGGGTCATACTTGTAGCGGCGAGAATTCCATGCCACTGTGATTGATAATTTGACATGATGATCATCATGAAAGACAAAAATATTGGTGTTGTCAAAAGTTTGACTTAACTCTGCATGGAAACATACTGGTTGACTCCCACTACATGAGGAGAGTCGATCTGGAACCACAAACACTGACAATGACATCATACGGCTAATTTCAAAGTCCAGAAATACCGTCTCATTAAGGCACTTTGATTCCCATGAATACTTCATACAAGTCTAGTGTTTAAATCAGAAAAACTGCTAAAAGGTAACAAAAACATACAGTGCACAGTATATATATATATACACACACACTCCACAGAGGAAAAGTAAAAAAAACCTAGTACATAAAAAAACCTAGTACATAAAAAAACCTAGTAGATAAACTAGCCACACTATTTTCACCCTTTGCCTGAAAGGCCTCTATACTTTCTCCGCTCTCCAGCTCCACAATCTCCCCTCCTAACCTTCCCAATGACAGCCGCAGGGGGAATTGACGCCAAGGCAGACATCCCAGTGAACATGAAGATATACTTTCTCCTCCTTTTCCTCCCATTCCTCGATCCCTCCCTCCCTCCATCCTCCTGCTGCTCTTCCTCTTTGATACGTGAGGGGGCTTTAACCTCTCCAGCTGCTGAGGTTTGGCTGACTGGCTGGCTGGGGGATCTCAAGGCCCTACTTGGTATGCTCTCTCCATGAGTGTATGTGTATGTGTGTACATATTGCCTACACCACAGTTTCTTCAGACTGGGGGTGGGGGGGGTGGCTGTGTGTCTGATAAGAGCTGCTAGCTGAGCCTGGCTGACCCACACAGGCCCTTCACAAGCTGTCACAGCCGTGGCCCTTACGGGGGGGGCCCTTCCATCTGTACTGCCCCAGCCATGGCTCACCCAGCGAGGGGCGAGATAGGGTTGAGGCCAGGGTGCTACCAGAGCTGGAGGCAGCGGGTGGGGGTGAGAAGGGTGGCTCCATATTCATGAAAACAACACCAAATCTGTGAGTGCTGGAAAAGATTAGCTGTTTTTCCAGAGCCTTTTGTAGACAAGAATGCCGGGCCGTCATTTAAAGCTGCAGTGCATTACTTCTGGTGATGATGTTTTTATTCTGCCTCTGGTCTTTGTAAGCAGCAAAAATGTGGCATTTTTTGTATGGACAGGCAGGGACAAGAAGCATTTGTCACATCAAACTGGTGAACAACCAGTTTTTTTTTTTAAATATTTTGCTAATTCACATGTGCATTCCTTTGTGTTTTGATCAACCTGTTTGCAGCTGTCCTGCTTTACTAGTGCAGTTTTGCTGCTGCCTCAGACTGGCTTGGCATAAAACAAATCACTTCCTGTGTGCAGTGCTGAAATATCATCATGTGACACAAGATCTGAACACCACTATATGGAGAAACAAACAGAGAGAGCCATGTAAGTTTTGATCAGGACTGTGTAAACTCACTTGGAAATTATTTGTTTTCACCATGGGTTTGAAGGGGATTGTTAGTCCTCGATTATCGTCACAGGGCTGCAACAGCTGAACAGGCAGCAACTCTGTAATAATGTAATGTGATGTAAGCATTTCATTTCTAATTCATTCACAAATCAGCAAGTATATTTAGTCACAGAGATTTCAGCAGCTATTCAGGCGAAATCATGGCTTGTTCACTTGTTGTGCCAACACTGTTAAGATTCAAACTCAGTAAACACTCAGTAAATGTCCTTTTTTTAGAGACATGATACCATCTTGTGTCATTGTTTGTTTTACTCAGTTGTGGAAAAAAGGCCGAGGGCTGATACATATGTTGTTGATGTTTAATCTATTACACAGAAACACAGCTACAGTGGATGTACTGTACAGACAAAACAACAACAAGGAAAAAAGCAGAGGCAGACACCCGGAGCTGCCGATGTTGTTAGCAAAGAGCACAGACTTTTACAAAGGTTCAATGTGATGAAGGGAGTTATAGATAAATCCAGGGAAACGAAGAGTGAGACAACACGGTGAGACTGAGAAGATTCCACAGTGGCATTCCCGATGCTCCCGATGCTCCCGTCCTGCTTCAAACTTTGCCCATCGCCTGTCTTTCTGGCTGCCAGCCTGCCATCCTATCTGCCATTTTAGCAGAGACAGTGAGAGGAGCAGAGATGAGCGCGGTGATGCCGGGGCGGCACAGGGGAAATCAGTGGGGCACAGGCGCTCCCAGTTAAAAGTGACATGACCTTTTGATTTTGTCACCTGTCACCAACTGCCATGTCTGACTCGGCGCTGAGGAATGCCTGCCATCCACTGCTGCTTTACTATGCTTCTAACTCTCTGTCGCTCCATCTCTCTGAATGCCTCTCTGTCTTTTTCTGCTCCCACTCCATCTCCTTATCTCATTCTCCTTTTCTTTCCAGAGTTGCAGTTTTACGGGGGGTGAAACGTGACGGTGTGACTTTCTGGAGGAGTTGAGGTATAATAGGCAGCGTTTCCTCTTTTCCTTCCAGCTCTCCTAATATTTGCTCCTCTCTGCGTGTGTTGTGTGTGTGTGTGTCTCTTAATGAGGGCAGATGTCACGGCACAGACAGTCTGTTTAGAGATGCAGAAAAGTTGTTTTTGTAAGATGCAAAATCAGGAAGAAAATAGAATAGATAAAATTGGCAATGCACAATGTTCAAATAAAAACCAACATTATTATTTTGTAACTAAGACTGTCATATTTCTTACACTAGTTTTTTTTTTTTTTTTTTTTTTTTTTTTACACACTAGTCTTTTTACAGTAGCGATTGCTTCTCAGTGAGGAAAGTAAATAGTAAAGTGGCACATCTTCAAGTAGCGCTACATTGATTTAAAGCTCTAATATTTAATGTACTTGATTTAAAATATCTAAAAACATCAAGCCTAATATATAATTTGGTAAGTAGTGTACTCACATTATCCTTGCATTGGACTGTATTTCAATTCAAGGTAACAGACCATTTGTTTGGGTCGCCTTTCAATAAAATCCTCTGCCTCACCCTCTCCAGGGCAACTTCCAGGGACGAAGAAAATATTTGGTACAACTAGTTAGCCAGTGAGTTGTCTTTAGTTTTTTAGTTTTATTGTGTACATTTGTCACTGACTGATCACGACTTCTCTCCGCCATTTTCTGCGAGTCCTGCAGCCAAAGCTCTCCCTGTAAAGAGCAAACACGGGGGGAACCAAACGAGGCAAAAGGACAACAATTCATGTGACCGCACACTGCTTCCCAATAACATCAATGCAGAAAATAACATACCATATGTTTAAAGAAAATTAAAAATTCATGGAAAATATTGTTTGATTTATTTGTAAGGATGCCCTAGCTTCATCCAAGAGTTTGAACTCTATTTGTTTTTATTGAAATAGGTGTTTCCAGAAAGCCAGTCTTTGTGCAAAACAGCTTGTTTGGATTCAAATGATTCTTCAAGGCCTTTGCAGTGTTCAGCTCAGTGTTAGATTGTTACCTCCAGAAGAGGTTTGGCTCTCTTTGTGAAGGGGTGTGTTCAGAGCAGGAGGAAGTTGCAGTGGATTGGGTCAAGGTAAGGAACAGGTACAGCGGCTCATTGAAAATACAGACTGGCAGCTAAAGGAGCCAAAGCCAACAGCATACTGAAAGCTGGAACAAATGACGGGCCAACTGAAACCCATGTCAGAGCAGCTTACACCTGCCCTAGACTAGAAGATTTTCAAATCTTGATTTTGAAAATGTGGGAGACCACAGACACAACAAAATTTGTAACTGATTTTCAATGTTTTAATCCCGAGAAAGCACAGACTAGATGTTCCAGTCAAGACGCAGGGCCACACACTTGCCGTTTAATCAAGCAATTTCAGGGAGGAGATTCCAGGTTTTTTGAATATCAGACAAACTCACGTGATTTAACACGACTTGAGAATGTAAACAGACATGGAGCCAGACTGCTGTGTTGTCAGTTAATTCTCCGTTCTTCATTAAACAAGCAATCATACTGTTGTCATAAATCCACAAGTGTGTCCTCTTTCTCTACCGTCCAACTGGGCTTGGAAGGTCTTTACATTTATCCTCTTCGCACTGTGGACAGCCATCTTTCCAATCTAAACAAAAGTACTGTTCAAGTTGTAAATATCTAGCATCTTTAATACGATTTGAAATTGTGTGTCGACTGACATAAAAATTGCGTCTCTTAACCCCTCCCACTAATGTACAGGATAATTTGGCCAGATAATCTGTTCAAACCAGCCTTAATATGTCACCTGACAGACAGATGGACACACAGACGTTTCTAGCATTTACAGATTGAGGCTTAAAATTAAGAGTAGTCAGCTCTAACTTAAAGTATCTTTTTGACCATTAAAAACGTCTGTTCTGCAATATGTCAGGAGATCCAGTGGGTGAATCAGTGTAATGGACATATGGGATTAAAATGACTAGGTCTAATTGCCCATCATCCTGTGGTAGAGAGAGACATTGCCATGTTACATGTGAGCAGTCTATAACAGCCAGCACTGACATGAACACCTTCATAACATCTGGTAAAAGCCTTTTTGGGCCAGCAAAACGGCAAGGAAGGATTTCTACTGGGATGTCTCTCTGCTCAATAATCTCAACGCCCATCATATTTGCTCACGCAGTCCAGCACACACATGAATACACCACACTGCTATGAAAATATACTTTACACATGCTTACACACACACGCCTTGGAGCCTTTTTCCTCTCGCAGAGGAGCTGCCTGTCCTCTGATCGACCGAGCTCAGCCTGCTGGCAGCTTCCCCTGCAACAGGCTTGGGTTGGATCTGAACTCTGGTCTGTTACAGGTTTCAAAACAAGATTGAGATGGAAAGGAAATGGTCACATTATTTAAGGCCTCATTCACACCTGGTATTAACATCCATCCTGATTGCACGTGGAGAGAATTAAGTTTGACTGTTCACACCTGGCATTAAAATGCATCCTGGATTCATCTCCCGAGACAACATGTGATCTGGATTCTTTCCCTATTCAAATAGACTCTGACATCATGTCTGAGCAAAATTATGCTTTTATTATTGTCTTTCTGTACACATGTCTGAGCTGACTGAATCAAAGCTCTACTTATGATGCTGTAACATGAAACAAGATTTGAACCTTTGAACCATTAGAAAGAGGCAATCAGTGTTGATATTTTGGCAGGGGCTACGAATAACTCAATGTATGGGCACTGATTAGGCTAAAAAATGATGACAACAGCTGAGGAGTTGGTCTCTACTATAGTAATAGTATCATTTTTGAGACTAGACCTGATCACACCTAGTGTGAGTGATCGGGTCAATCAGGATGGATGTTAACACCAAGTCTGAACAGGCTCAAAGTGCTCCTCCACTTCCCCACAGTAGTAGACTCCACATATTTGCAGAAAGTACATTATCCACTTTGAACGGCAAAGTAAAAGCAGCATCACCCGCTGCATATATTCAACAGAGTTAAAGGTCATCCTTTTTGTTGGTTTGTTTCACTGAGCATGTTACGGCACAACACACAGGTCAGCTAACGGTGCTGAAGAGCCAGGGTTCGCGGGTCAGAGTGCTACACGATAAGAAGAGAGGTCAGTGACCTTGCTGGTGCGTCGCCTCCTTTAATCGCTGTTCTGAGGACGCTCCAACTACTTAGCAGGCACCAGTCAAGGTTGGGGCGAGGGTAAGGAGCTGTGATCCAGGATCTGTTTGCAAAGCAGCGTGTAACCACATAACAGTCGGTGACCCTGAGTGGTGAATTATAGTGTGCAAAGAATACTGTGTTTGTTTATTTGAAAAAAACAGAAGTAAGAGTGTGGTTGTGGTGTAAAATCACCCTGAACTCATCAGATGAAGTGAGACCTTTCACTTCATTAAGGAACTCTGTACTCTAGTGCATGCTTTTTTTGTTTTCTCTCTTCCCCCACCCAGCCTCTCTTTCGTTTACCCTTCAGAATAAGTTCAGCAGAGATTCCTTTGGCATTACCCTCACCCCAGACTGCTGGAAAACCACAGCGCTCCGGATGCTGACCCTTGCTCGGCTCAGCACAATGCTTTAATTTGGTGTGTTGTTTAAAGTAATTAGAAAGACCTTTCCCATTGTTTTCTTTTCTATTCTTTTTTGTTGCCTGCCAAATGTGAAGGGGGAAATGGTGAGTCGTCCAAGACTTCAGTTTGATAAAGAGTCGGAAGATGAATCCAGGGGACTGGGAGAGGAAGCAAAAAAGCGCAGATAGTGTATGTTCTTGCTGCACACACTCACTCCCACCTCCTGAACCCCCTGCAGATCAGGGGAAACTGTCTAAAAACAAACAGGGACAGGACTCGGGGGAACTATTGTCTGAAAGTGTGTGTGTTTGCAGCATTTGCAAACAAAAACACCTGCAAATAATGAATGTCTTGAGAGTTGACTCTGACTTTGACTGTATATATTCCAGTCTGACAAAGTGAAGTGATCTCATGACTGAAGAAGACAGAGAGTTGATAACCCAGTAAGGAAAGAGGGTTCACTTGGTTCTCCAGTATTGCAACAGTGAGACTGTGGCACTGAGACAAGCGAGGAAAATTGTCAGAAAATCTTCTTTGTGTTGCCCGTGTTGCTCTGTACTGTTCAGCACAACTGTCACAGCAGCAAGAAATGAAGCATTAATATGGCTTATCTTTGACAATTATAACCACTGTCATCAGATATTGTTACATAAAACGGTTGCTCATATAGTTTTGTAAAATTCGGCTACAGGCAGAAACAGACATTTGATAGAAATAAACACAAATATAGATACATGTCCATACATACACATAGAAACACACACACAGACACCCCCACCCCCCACCACCCCCCCACTCACCCCCCAAACACACACACAAACACATGCACAGTACCCTATAAACAAGCACTTGGTGTGACTCATGGAAATACATGCAAGTGCATTAGAGTGACTGTAGTTTTGGCTTGGCCTAGATTTTTAATTTGGAATAAAGGAGAAAATACCAGACTATATCAGGGAGGAGAGCAGCTCACTGTATTCACAGGCGTTCACTGTTAATTACATAACTGATTAATGCATTATTATTTCACAGGGTATGACTGTGATAATACCACATTTTCATTTATTTTACTGTAAAATTGCCATAGATATGGCTCTGAAAATTAATCACAGTAATGTATGGCATTACTACAGTAAAGTAAAATAGAGTCTTTATATACTGAGTAATAACATAACATACCGCAAGAGTACACACAATGATGATCCTGATGATGCCCATTTTAGACAGTGGATAAAGTTAATTAAAATCATTTTGCAGTGCTATCATCACAAAAACCTTTCGTTTCATTGTTCATATTCAGCCAGATACACCCTTCAACTATAACCCTGCAAAATAATCTCAAGAGACTGAATGAGTAAATGAATGAATGAATGCATTTGCAGCGTCACAACAAAACAAAAACAGTTAGTAAATACCAACTCTATTGTTCTGGGTCTGAACCCATAGAAGAAATTAGACTTCAACGATAAAAAAGGCCTTTGGTTATAATTTGTTTCTAGTTACATGTTTATAATAAAGTACCTAAGTAAGTCAAAGCATTCCTGGTCTAAATGTGGAATCAAATTTAGTGTTGTGATGCCACACAGACATTATCAGATACTGATATGAATGAAACTAAAGCTGCTACAACAACACAGTACAACAGTAATATTGTACTAATAAAAAAGGCACTTGCCATAAGAGTATCAACAGTATCAACTTGTCTTAATGTTCCAACCAATTCCTGAGGCACTTCAGACACAATGGTCCCTTTCAAGAAGGCAGGGAAAAGCAATTCTGCATGAAGTGGGAGTTACATGAACTTATTTGTATGTGAAGTGAGTGGCATGTCATGAGAAAGTGTCACCCGCGTTGCTTCATGTTAATTAGGACGTGCATGGGGGAAAAAGAATACCATTATGTGTGAACAAATGTACGCAGCAGGTATGGGGGACAAATCTTTATGCCAGGTTTTGTCTTAAGGCATGTGCAATTTTTTTTTTTAAACAAGCAATGTCGCCATCTACAGGCAGGTAAAGGTGCTGTCTGAAATTTAAGTCTGGCAGTCACAAATTAGGATTTATTTATTTGTCAGTGACCCAAACTGCAAGTATTAACCTTCATTTATTTGTTGAAGTGATTGTTCCCACTTAAATTAGTTAAATTTAAAGTATTAACCACCACCAGGTTGTTGTGAAATAAAAAGAAAGCCTGGATCTTTGTTGACTTTACATGTCAACTTTTTTGTAGTCTGTTAATAAAGTCTTATAAGTAGCAACACAAACACTTACCACATAAATCTGTGTTTAACTTATAGCTAATTACAACTGGATGTATATTATAATAATGACGCAAAGAAATGAGATTGGGTTCATTAGACTGACTGAATTCCAAATCCAATCCAATCTAACTACAATAAACCTTATGAGGAGATAAATATATACCTATAGAGAAAACTGGTTGTTTCCAACTGAGTCTCAGGGAAAAAAAGAGACTTATTAAAATTAATCACTTCATTGTTCACGCTCACTCCATAGTCCAGTAGTGTCTCTGGTTTCCACTCTCGATTCTCTAAATGTGCTCGGCTGTGATTAAAACATGTCTGTTTCTCCATGACATTGCTTTGACATCATTTAATTGGTATAAGAGATAAAAAAAATAAATGAATTAAATAAATATACTACCAGGTAAGTGGCGTAACGTAGCTCAAGGTGACAGCCTATTATTTCTCCCTTTTCTTTGCCTGAAAGAAGGCAAAGTGAGAAATGTGAGATTGCACCGAGAATGCAGCCCCTCAACAGGAAGATGGAGTTATTAAAAAAACAAAAAAAAAGAAAGAAAAACAGCTAAGACTCTTTTTAATTAAATTCCAATTTGCTCAAAGTTTAAGACTGCGATTTAATCAAAAGGTATAGTTTAAATAAATTGTATGTTAATCTTGTTCTTGTTTCCGATTTGTCACTTATCAGGAAGGAAATGTATGAAACCACGATTAATGTCTTGGAGAAAACAAAACTGCAATGTCAACATGAGACAATGGAGCTTCAGTCTGTGAAACAAGGCTTCATACAGTGAACTGAAAGAAAGGCGGAGGGATACTGAGATCCATTGGGTTACTCACCACATCTTGCCGTGTATCCTTCCCTGACGCGATGAGGATGTAGTTCCAGACCAAAGGCAGCAACAGAGCCAGAGGGATCATGTAGAGTTCAAAGTTCCAGACGACAATGACAAAGAGCTGATGAGGGGGAAAAAAGAAAAGCTGTCAGGGAAAAAAAAAAAAAGAAAAGCGAGACAAAAACTTGAGAAGATTGAGGGTTAAGGACGTATACACGCATGACCCTGTACTGAACCTCATAAGAGGAAAAACTCCTGAGAACGTACGGCGACCATATGTGCAACACACATTCAAATGCATTCATATGCAGAATCATAACCACCACGAAGTAAAAGCGTAAAAAATATGGCTAAGCTTTAACAAAGGTACAGGCCTGGTGTTAGTGAACCGGGGGTTCAATCCCCTGACCCTTTAAGGCTTTCTGGGCCTTCAGCTGAGGATGAGCCCACTGACGATGATGAGTACAAGCCGTCAGAGCCTCTTCCCTTCATGCCAATCATCCCAGAGGCTGAGGTCATGTACCATTTCAGCTCCAGCACGTCAGTGCTGACCCTTCCACACTGAGGCCCAAACCTCACCATCTGACCTCGCACACCACCACACCCTCAGTCCCTAACCCTGTCACTCCAAGCCCCAATACCCTCTCTATCAGCCCAAAAGACTCGCATGCCCCATCTATAACCTTCGCTGCGTCTGGCTGCCAAAACCATCACCTCTATGCCTCCCCTCTCATCACCAAACAAGCAAAGTACCATCTGAATATTAACCTTTCCAAAAACTTGTATTCTGGTTTTTGGCTTCAGCTCTTTAGCCTCTGACAGCAGATTATCATAGAGGTTAAGAGATGATGACTGTGGGAAAGTTAAACTGCTAATTAGACCGGAATATGAGGCCAAAAAAAAAAAAATCTTTATCACAGTAAAAGACTTTAACATTAGTCTATAGCAATAATTATTGACTTTTAACACCAGCATTGTGTAGAACTGTAACAGTCTTGTTTTTCACCATCCATCAACACTGCAACATTCTGCACATCCTTATTCAATAATAACAATATATATAATTATACATTGCTACTTTACATAACTGTAAAGTACATATGTGCAATGATATGCCATTTTCCACAGTAAGTTTGTATATTTATACATAAATGCCTTGTTATTACTTGTCTTGAGAGTTAATATTTTTAATATTACTAAATTATTCCATATTCTGTTCATATTTTGTACCTGTCACTGGTTTTAGCGCTGAATCTGAAGTAATTTCAATTCAATCTCCTCCAAATAAAGATCAGTCAAAAATGTGGACACACCATTGGATCACATTAAATGAGAAGGTGTGTCGAAACTTTTTACTATTACTTTCATGTGAAAGTTGAAGAAACCAGTTGAATGCGCTTTTAAAATTCTTTTGTGGCCTTTTTTTTTTTATATTATATATTATATTTTGATCTGTTTTGATATTGAATTATTGCCCATCCCGACTGCTAATACATAACCATTACTATGTTTAATGGCAGCACTGTATTACTTGCGTGTGCAAATTAGATTTATTATTAACATTAATAGAGATGGGAGAAATTATGTCTCAGAAACAAAGACATATTTATATCATCATCTAAAAATAAATAAATAATATTAAATAAACAAAGATTCTTCAAGGCTAATCAAACCCTTAACAGCAATTAGAGTAAATGCTGGGAAATTCAAACCTAATGCTCAGCCTTTTCTCACTGAACAGATTCATCAAATTCAAGTACGTGAAATCCATTATTTCAAATGGCAGCAATAGAGATTTTGAAATTAATTGCTTTCTATTTAGTGATGAGAAACTTTTTTTTAAGAAACTGAAAGTGAGTCTATTACTATACACAGCAAATTTATTGGCCACAATTATGATCTGTTCTCTTTGATTGAATGAGGTCAACAAAAGTATGAGAGAGCGTAGCAATCAACAATCAAAACAATCTCTCTCTTATTGTGTTTTTGTGGGTTACAGGAAAAAAGAGACTTTTTTTTTTTAAAAAAAGGCTCTATTTTATGTTTAGAGTCCAAGGTTAATGTGAAGATGACGATAAACATCTCATCAAGTCTGTGTAAGTCTGCATTACTACACACAAAATATTCAATATTATTTTCACACACATATACACACTTGTACAACCTAACCCTAAACCCAAATTCTAACCCTAACCTTAAAGTCTTATTTTAACCATTAACCCTCAAAAAGTCATTTAATTTTGTGAGGAAAAGTGAAAGGGTCAAATGAAAAGGTCACAAAGATAGGTTTGAATTAAAATGTGTCCTCATAGAAGACTACTGACATGACAACACACATGACAATATAAATTATAAACAACTAAAAATCTTATCACATAGAAAAGTAAGAAAGGGTCATATTCAACGTTTTATACCAATAACTTCATGTAAAATTAACCACAAGGCAAAAAATAAATAAATAAACACATAAACTTAGAAATGACCAGCACATTTGAATATTAATAAAGTCACAGTAAAGGTTTTATCTTTAAATAAACCTGAATAGTCTTGGTGCAACAAGCAAAGCAAAAACAGGATCAAAATCTTAACCCGTCTCATTTTCTCCCTCTTTCTTACTCTCACACACACACACACACTCTCTCTCTCTGACAAAGCTCTGTAAGGGTTTAAGAGAGAATCTGTTCAATAATTCATTTTTGTATACTAACAAACAACACGTCCACTTCCCTCCATTCATCCTGACAAGCTGTTACGACTGTGAAAGCTCAGCACCACAAACATGTGCATAGCAAATGTTCACACACACACTCTTTTCTACAAAATACAAACATTTTAAAATGACTCATTGTCCTACAAATGATTGTACTTCATAAATCCGATGTGGAAAAACTCATAAACACTGGAATACTGTCTAACACAGAAGAAACATGACTTCAGTCAAACAAACAAAGGAGCTCCGTTTGTTTTAAGTCTATTCTGGTCCGGGCTAAAAATAACTGCACAGTTACACACAACTTCACGCAGATTCACACACACACACACACGTCTCCTTTCAAAGTATGAATTTATTTATTATTAAAATATTTTCTAATTGCTTGAATATATTATCACATGAGCTGCTGTTCCTGGCGGTCCTCATGTTTATATTAAACCCTCAAGAATCCTCACTTTCTTCACCACATGCCCTGAGGTTGTTTAACCTGTCGTCCCCCTTCATTCCCTCCTCCAGTCGCTTAAGTAGCTGAGGGCGAAGTTCTGACTGGCAGCTCGAGGAACCGGACACCCAGGCTCAGCAGTGGCCAGCTCTGCCCTGTCTCCATACCCCCCGGTGGAGTAATGGGGGCCCTGCAGTGCCAGGACCTTTCCTCCAGGACCGGGCAATCACAGCCAGCCCCCCATCGTTTGCTACACCAGATAGCAGACTCTTCGCCTGGGGAAGAGGGAGTGGGAAGTAGCCCGCTGTGGATGTCAGTGACCGGTAAAAGGCAGAGGGCTGAAAAAAGCTATGAAAACATGCTCGACTGAAGAAGAAATGGTAAATGAAGCTCCAGATGTAGTTTATGGGAATAATTTTCACATGACTATGTAGTCAGAGAAACATGATGTAGTGCTGTGAGTACCTGAACTCACACAGAGAAACTCTATCTCTGTCTTTTATTTATTCAGTGTGGCAGTGTAAAAATATTACTCATCTTGTGTCTATAAGCATCTATTACTTAGATTATGCAAACGTTGAAATCTACTTTTGAGCCTTAAAAAAACAAATATAGAACACATTCATTTTAGCATGTTCATTTAGTTTAATTAATTTAGACAAAAAAGCTACTTTTTAAAAAAATAGGATTTTTTTTTTTTTAAATTGCCTTTTTACCACCAAATTAAAAAAAAGTGTGTTCATAAAAATGCATTAAAATTTATTTGAAAAAATAATATTTTTGCTTCATTAAGTCTTTGGTATATTCTACTGAAAGACCAAACACAATTCAACTGTCACATAAAGTAAAACAATATTTTCCACTGTCAAATCTGCTAAAGAATTGAAGGCTGTGTGTAAACTGGGCAAACCTCACATCTGAGCACAAGTTTGAAAATTAAAATGAGATGTCTAATTAAAACAGACAATCATACACAGGAACAAAGCACAAGCATGGCGCTATCATTTATAATATTTTGGCTAAAGCGTCCACACACAATTTTGGGCAGCTAAATTATTCTGACAAGATGTTGGATTTAATTTTTGTTGTAATATTTGATGCTTTAAAAAAAATCCAAAAAAAAACAAAAAACAACAACAACAAAAAAACAACAACTCAGAAATCCCCTCGAGTTGAGACAATATATTAAAAATGTTCACAGAAAAGTCAAAATGTTTTATTCAAGCACTCAGCACGGCACGTTGAAAAGCTGTATTTTGCATTATTTGTTTCAAAACACATTGTGTGTCCTTACAGCTCTGAGCCGCAGCACCGTGGGAGGGTAATATTCAGTACTTTGGCTTACATTAACCACACACCGGGCTAACTTTCCCCCTGCTCTGTCTCAGTGGAGTGAAACTGAAGTTTGGATTTCAGAGTTCCCCTTTATCTTTCTTACATCAACTTCCATGCTGGCACTAACTGTTGCCAGATAACAAGTAGAAGTCCTGTTAAGTCTGAGAGAACTCAAGAAGGAGGGAGACTTGTGTGTCCTGTTTGTGACCTGACCTTCCCTTCATTCAGTGGTGCTAGACTGCCCCCTGCTGTCCTCCTGCAGAACTGAGCTCTACAGCACAACTGATCCTGTTCACATGATTACCAAAGCTGCTGGAATCTCTAATACCAATGTCACCAAAATGTTTTAATAACACGGAAAAATACAAATAAAGCATCCACCATTTTATGGCTTCAGAACTGGGACCACGCTGGTATCTGTGAGACGTGTGGATGCAGGATCTTCCACGACTCCACGCAGGGTCTCGTGTGTTTTTGTGTTGAGTCAATCTCTGGTGATTAGACACTGACTTTGTATTCTCCGTTAGTCGTGCCACTATATTCCAACTACCGTTCATTTTGCAAATCAGGAGAGTAGTAAAAAATGTGCAAGTATATTTTTCAAAGCTGTCCCTTGCTGTGGGCAAAGACGAACTTCAGACTTTAAAACTTTTAAAAGTTAGACAGGTTCTTTGAAGAGGAGTCAAAGGAGCAATTTAAAGAGACCTGGAGTGGTGTGTGTGTGTGTGCGTGTGTGTGTGTGTACCTCTGACTGCTATGGTGTGTATGTGTGTGTATCCATGTATCAAACTGCCAGCCAGACATGAGCAAACACACACATGCACACACTCCAATAGCAGCTTCTGTACCTGTCTTTGCTCTTTTTTTTTCCCTCACCCTTTTTTATTTCAACAGGGTGAATTTTTATCTAAATGCAAAGCAGGTGATAGGTGCTCCAGTTTCCTCCAGAAGTAGCTCCCTTGTCTGGGCTCTCTTCCTGATAAGAGTCCTACTTTGCCTGACATAAAAGAGCCTGGTATCAACCCCCAGCTCGCTGCCCTCGCCCTTCCCCTAGCTTCACAAAGCTGCCTCTATTTGCTCCCAATTCAGGGTCCAATTGCAGATAAAGTTACAGCAAATTTGTTTGGAGGAAGAGCTGCTGAGGCCTGCCGTCCCTGGGGCAATAACAGCCTTGTCTTGCAGTGGCCATAGGGAGAGCTGGCAGCAGCAGCAGCAGCAGCAACAGCAACGGAGGAACAGAACCCAACACCACTCGGCCCCACAATGGCCTCAACTCTCCAGGAGGGAAGGTGAAAGGGAGAGGAAGAGATAAAGATGGATCGTAGGATTGAAGGGAGAGACATTCAGCTTGCAGGTGTGGAGAGCGGAAGCTGACGCTTAACCTAGAGACAGACACAGACACAGACACCACCCATCATGCAGGACAGGCGGTAACTCCAGTCCCGTCCATTGTGCCAACGCCTCAGGCAAAGCTGCCACAGTGGCTGATTCACTGTCAGGATGGGTGGGTGAAAACATTGTGGGTGTGAGAGAGACAGAGAGTGAAAGGCTGCATGTTCTCTCACACGCACACAAAATACACACAACATATACACTAATCACAGCTGGCACCAACAGGCGATATGTATAAGCGGTTGGCATTGCAGAACTGGGCAGAAGGAGGGAGACAGGAACCATGTTGAAATATTTGAGAAGTTTTTCTGGAGGGAATGTTGTAAAGAGTGGGGAGAACTGCCCCCACCTGCCCCACACTAACATGTGCAATAATAGTGTAGATTTAAAATGTTCTCTAAAGTTGAAGTGTTGTCTGCCCAGGGTGCAGAAATATTTGGCCACAGTGGACATGAGCAGTTTGCAGTTCACTACACTCAATACAAGATGTTTTGTTCGCAATGTTTTTAAGTTGTGCGAGACACCAAAGACCAAGAAGGAGTGGGAGGAGCCTTGTTAAGAGAAAGGCAGAAGGAAAGAGTGAATATATATAAGATGAATATAGCAAAAATTCTGTTCAGTTACATAAATCAGTGTTGTTTGAGGGGAGAACACTGCAGGGAAAATGCTACAGGCTTTAATGCGACCAAATGGACATCTTAATAAAGCAACAACCAATTTGTTAATTCGTTTTTCAAGCTACAATGTAAAACATGTGCAGTGTCTAATGATTTAGATTATTTTCTCGATTAATTGAATTTGTTTTGTCCAAAAAATGTCAAAAAATGTTTCAAAAACTGAGAAAGTTTTTTTCAAATCTCCACTTTTGTCCACAAAACACAGCACAAGTACAATTTGATGTACTGCTGCCTTCACAGGATCCACTACAGACACACTTAGCCGTTAAGAAGTGCACACATTTGTAAATTTATAGGCTGAATTGCCCACAACTGCACCTCTGTAGCTACAGCAAAGTTAAGAGTAACATCTGTCTGGAAAGAGAGGGAGACAGACACGCACGTGAACATGTGAAGAGACACAGACATGCCCATAATCACACGCAGCCGTACACCTTCATGAACGCACCACCTTGGCCAGATGGCCCCCCATAAAAACCCACTTAAAGAGATGAGCAAAGTGATTAAGAGGCCTCTCAAAGTGAGGGAGAAATGAGAGAAGGATGAAGAAATGGAAGGGAGGGAGGAACGGAGGGAATGGGGGGGGGTACCTGTAGACCCTAAATACTCTGATGCTTTTAGCTAAGTGCATACTCCTATGATAGCAGGCTCCCAAAAGCAGGAGGAGGCAGTGGCGGTGAAAGAAAAGCACAGTGACACCTAAATTTCCGACTTTGTATAGACTATAAAACGCTACGTCCTTGGCCTAGATACGTCCTTTATCGTTATCTGAATACTTTATATTTAAAAGAGCACAATGAGGATATGAATAGCTGGCACTATAAACTATTTTTTTTTTTTTTTTCAAAAAAAAGCATGATGAGTTATACAAGGCATGAACATGGTGTGTGTGTTTGTGTGTGTGCTGACATATTGTATCCACACTATCCAAGGCTGTAGCCTTTTCCCTCTCCATTCACGCATGTAGATTGGCAATTCTGAAATGACCTTGTTTTGTGTGAAGGATTTCCAGCATTTTGTCTGACATTTTTCATTTATTTTTCAATAAAATAACGGCTTGTGTCTGGTTTAGCATTACATGAGTGGGAATGCAAATGCCAGGCTCACCCAGAAACGTGCGCGCACACACACGTGCGCGCACACACAGAGGGAAAATGTTAACTGATCAATACCATGTCTCTTCTGAGCCATGTCTTGTGATAACACTGTGACCTGCTGTACAAACAGACACACACACGGGCCACACACAGCCTCTGCACAGACGAAACTGGTGTCAGAAAGACAAAGCCAAGAGCTGCTAATGTCTAAAGCCCAACGTCTGCCGTGGAGACACTTGGTGCTCCATGGTAAAGGGCTGGGTCAGGGCAGGGCCACCTGTCCTTTAGCTGCTTAACTCAGGACACTAACTGTAAGCAGGCAGGATTAAATGTCTGCTCTGTCATTTGTAACATGGAAACCTTCATGCAGCAAGTCACTGGTCTGCAGGAGGACGTCTTTTCCTGATGGCTCTGCTGTCCAATTACACTTTACCTTTTAATACTAGACAGAGATGACAGGAGGAGAGAGAGGCTTGCCATTTCCAAAGTCTGCAGAGAAAGCCTGCTACACTTTATCCTCTACAAATCTAAACTAATGCTTCCCAAAGTGTTAGCTGTGTCCCACTTGTGAGCCTTGGAGGTACTGCAGGTGGGCCTCAATGTAAAGCAAAAATACAATCAAGCAGTCACATAGCAGCCGCTCAATGCAAATAGGCATGTAGACATCGTCAAGATGAGCAGCTAGAGTTTAAACTGGACATAAGAATGCGGGAAGGGTGTGAGACTGGCTGGACTGAGTATTTCAGAAGCAACCGATATACTACTATTTTCAAAAACAACCATTGTCAGGGTTTTCTGGGCAAAAATGCCTTGATGATGGCAGAAATCAGGGGAGAATGACCAAACTGGTTCAAAATGACGAAAAGGCATAAAACAAAAAAAAAAAAACACCAGGGTATGCAAATGATTATCTCGCAATGACACGTCAAACATTGAAGCAGATATTTATTAGGCAGTGTCATGCGTGCCTAATAAAGTGGCCATTGAGGGCATATTCTTTGTTGGGTAGGGGGAGTTAGTCAACACTAAAATGTGTCTCTTTGTCATTGACATACAAATTATATGAGTGTGTCTTTACAAACAATACTCCTCAATTATGTTAATTAATCTGCTTACTAAAATGTTACATTATAATTTGATAATGTGCAAATCTACATGTGGGCCTTTAAAGTTTTAATGAAAATGTATCGCCTCAAAACTCTCAGGTATGAGAAGATCTGGTCGAAGACATGTGAGATTTCAAGGCCATAAAGCAGCAGCAACTCTCTACATACTGTACTTCAGGTAAGTGAGCTTGTAAATTCAAAGCAAAACTAGAAAAATTAGTTAACTGAGGCTCCAAACATAATCATTATCATCATCTCCTCTTGATATTAAGTGAGCGTGCAGTGGGAAATTTACAGTGTAGAAATGTTCTTGAATGTGCTTGAGACGTCAACAGTCTCTTGTGGTAAGTATGCAGTTGCTATAAAAGTCCACGCAATATTAGAAGAAGTGTGTGTGTATTTGTATTTATATCTTCGTGACATCCAAGAAAACTTGTGGGGACATTTTATCTGGGCCCCACAACTTTCAGGGTTAAGACCTGGTTTTAGGATTAGGGTAAGGGTTTATGTTAGGCCCTTATTGTGATGGTTAAGGGTAGGGAATGCATTATGTCTATGGGGTGTCCTCACTAAGACATGAAATATGCTTGTGTGTTTGTGTGTGCATGTATCTGTCCTCTTAACGACCTTTTCTGGCATAAAAACCGACCTTGTCAGGACGAGTAGTCCTTATGGAGACGTAAACCTGGTCTTAATAAGGCAGAACCTTGTTTATGGCTAAAAGTTGAACTAGGTGATTAGGTTAAGGTATTAACTTGTTGTGGTAATGGTTAGAGATAACACTTAATTTAGGCTGTCCAAACCAAAAAGTCAATGAAGGATAGCTGCACAAACCAGTGTGTTTATGTTAACTGATATAAAATGTGTGACCAGACTATTGTTCATCAATATCTGGACGTGGATGAGGTTTAGCAGACGTTACGTGTGGTAAATCTGCAAATTTGTAGGCGACACTTGTACGTACCACAAAAGCACAGATGCTCCTCTGCGGAGAGTCCCATTCGAAGCAGCTGTTGATGTAGCAGCCAGTGTTGATGAGGAACATGATGCAGCGCCTAACTCTGTTAAAGTTACGCAACAGCAGCTGCAGAGAGGACAGAGACAAACAAGTAAGCGGTTTGTGCAATTTAAAGCTTAAGGTCAAAAACATGCTCCAACACTGGAAATAACATGATGGTATAAAGCCATGGTTCCCAACCTGGGATCCAAGCCCCCCTCAGAGGGCACCAGATATCACATGGGGGGGGGCAGAACTTCATCTGCTCTGAGGTTGTGAGGTTATTAAAATTATATTTGTGCATATTTAGAAAATGTAAATATTTAGAAAATCGCAATCACATGCTAATCAGAACTTTATTACCAGCACCTCTGTGACCTCAGAACGTCTGTGACCATTACTGCATAAGCAAGTCTCATCAGTTCAATTACTGTAGTGGCTATACCTGATCTTGTTCCTGTTGTCAGCATCTGTACAACAAAATTTGATGTCTGAATATTGTAAAAATACTGAAGACTCACAGGTATCAAAAAAAGAAAACAAGGCAATATCTCAAGAGTTACCTTAGTTTTTATTTTATCAAAGCCAAGAACAGTTCTTATCCACATACACTGTGAGATTAGGAAAAAAAAATCCTACAACTGCTGCTTATTTTTGCATATTAATGTTTTTTGACTCTTTAGTGTGTTTTATTCTTTAGAGGTTCAGGTTGGGAGAGATTCAAGGAAAAAAAGGGAACTGCTGCTATAATTTATCCCTGCATTTTTAAAAGTCAGCTATATACAGCATTTAAACATGCAGACAGTGTGTAAATCATTAAAAAATAACACTAAAACACAAAAAGCTCCTTTGACCTTATTAACCGCATATTAGTGTTTACAAAGACTTTTTAAAAAGCAAAGTAAATCAGGAACAAATTCCACTGATGTTTGTGAGGACATAATGTTGAAGGTCATTTACGCTCTCCTTTTTATGTTTACAATTTAATAAGTAAATGTGTTACATCTCATAATTAGTGCCTTATTCGAAATGACATAGTGCCGGTAAGTCTCATCATCAAAGCCTGTGGTGAGTGTGTGTGTCATTCCTCTGTCACTTTCTCAACTGGAGTATTTACAAGTTACGAGAGGAAATTTGTGGAGTTGACCTCACTGACTCCCACGCCGTTGGAGAATTATAGCACCCAGGACGCCACAAGGACATCATTGTGTTTTCCTCTACAGAAACTACGGATATGGATGAAGATACAGGACAAATCTCTGCTGAAAGTGTGTCTCTAATTCTCCTGTTCTATAGATAAAGTTCGGTACAACAATAACAATTTCCAACACGGCCCCTGGATTCTCTTCCCTCAGGGTTCTGCAGGCATTTGGCCTGAGATGAGAGAGAGCAGGCTAACGGCTGTCCTCCCTATGGGTCCACAACCATTCTGGGAGTAGAGTAACAGCGACCACCCAATCAGGTCACCACCAGGAAAAAGTGCTCCTGAGGGAAAAACCATCTATGCAGATCGCTGTTCAAAAATATTCTCGGCTATTATTTTATTCTTCAGAAAACTGTGTGTGTGAGTTCAGTGTACTGTGGTAATACAGTAGCACTACAGAAATGTCTATTGTCTGTGAGTGTGTGTGTTTCCTGGGTGGATTTGGCTGCTTTGATGGAAGATGAGAGGAGGAATTCTTCTTTTCTAAGTATAATTATGTGAAGCTTTTTTGTTGCCAAACTGAGGATGACTGCATGGTGTCCTGCTGGGGACACACAGACCCTGAGGACCGAAAGACTGTGAATCATCCATTTCAGTGTTCCTCAGCGCATGCACTTGATGTACACGCTGTACTCTTCCAGGCTCATTATTGCCATAAGTGCCTTGATAAGAATATATGTTTTTTTCATGAATTAATTTCACCGAGTGCCTTGAGTTACCCCTTGAAAAAAGAAACACTTAGAAAAGCAGTGAAGCCATTTATTTAATCAAATGTCATAATTGCAATTAAATGCTTGTATTTTGGCAGGAAAGCAGCTGAAGGTTTTTTTTTTCTTTTTTTCTATTTTGTGTGGGTTCACACTACACCCACGCGACTATGTTCTCATTCAAAAAGGTGCATTTCTGAAATAATCTGTGTTTAAAGTAATGCAGGTGCACTGATAAACAAGAAGATAATTTTTCCTCTGTAGTTGTTAGACTTTTTTTGTGACAAACCTTTTTTCTACCACTCACAACATGGAACAAATACAATTATATACATTATAATAATAATTGGGGGGGGGGGGAAGCCAAAAAGAAGAAAGAAGGCCTTCTGTCATTCTCCACATAAGGTGTTACAATAAATTTTGCTTATATTTAAACCACAATATACAGCTCACGAGATGGGGTTCCAATAATTCACTCACTGGTGTTTGATTAGTTTTTAACAATAAACAACATTGTGACATGAACAACAAGGATTCATGTGAGACCAAAGACGAAACCTGAACTAAAAGTAATCGTTTTAACTGAGCAGCTAATGGAAACCAATCAAAACTCATTTCCAAAGGTTGTCCATTTTTGCCAATACATGCTATAAAGCAGTTTTTCAAACACAAACATAGACAGCACTGTTTTAAAGTTCTCCACTGTTTGACACAGGTGTAATGTGGAAGACAGGCAGAATTTAAGTGATTTAAATGGAGAGTATTTTGGACGTAGCCTTAGCAGCAATCAAGGGCAGGAGAGCTGCAACCACACAAAAGAACCTTCAGGGGGCAATCCCTCCAAAACAGCTAGTGACATCATCATTGCAAGACACTGACATGGGTCATCTCTGTGAGTCAGGGGTGAAATGGAGATAAAGAAAAGGTTTCTGCCCATGGGACGGTGAAGCACAGGGAAGAAACAGCATGGACTGTGGAGCGCTGACAAAATGGTGGCGTGGGAGCTGCGTGTTGTGTTGTGCACTGCTGTGGCGGCCATGGCCGTGGCTCTGCTGTGCGTTGGTGCAGCATGGAGCCCAAACGGTCACTCATATGACACATCTGATGTGGGCCAGCCCCTACTATTCAAGCCTTTGTGGCGCCGCCACACTGAGTGGCGTGACAATGAAGTGCAAAGCAGCAGTGGCAAAGGAGGGCCAACTATAAGGATAGCCAATCTACTTATGCACCCCACAGCTGACAGCTTGACATTTCTATTCACCACTCAGAGTGGATGCGGGGTGGGGTGGGGGGGTGGGCGAAGAAAAAAGAAACAGCGTTTTTCCTTCAATCGTCTTGTTGTATCTTGCCTACACAGTTGTTGCACTTTGCAAGATGCCACTCTCCACAGGCTTGTTGTTGGTTTTGTTCAGACAGCTGAGCAAAATGGCTAATACCCCGGTGGACACAGATTAAAAAAAAAAAGAGAGAGAGGCAGAGGATAAGTGCTGGCTGCTGATGTACCTGTTTGGACACTTTGGGCTCCTCCTCGATGTACTTCTGCTCGATGGGAATCAACGTCCTGAGACCAGCCTTCACCTGGAGGATGGGGGGAATACACACACACACACACACACACACACACACACACTCAGTTATCAACAGCAACTGGTGAGAATGAAATGACACTGATCCAAATAATTAGCACGGGACCATTATAAGATGATTTTGAAGGATTTTCTAACACACTGTGTGCTGATACAACATGGCAGCAAATGCGTACAGCACACTGCATGTCAGAGGCTACAGGGAGTGAGAAGGAGAGCAGGGGCAGAGAGAGAGATGTAAGATGGCCGCTATAGGACACACACAGCGATGGTGAATGGGGGGAACAAAGACGCCTGAGAGGGAGTCTTCGATAATTAAAGCCAAAACGAGGACGAGGGACGAGGGATGAGAAGACAGCTGAGGAGGGGGGACAGAATAAAGACAACAGCAGGATGGGGGGGATGCTTTAGAGAACAAGAGAGGACACAGAAACAGAGGGTGGGGAGGTGGAGGGCAAAAATAAGAAAAAAATGAAATCAGGGAGGAGAGTCAAAAAAAGCAAAAGAAAGACTTACAGCATTAAAAATCACGTCTATTTCGAGAAAGATGACCCCTTTTGTTGGCCCTGTCAGCTCCTTGCTTTTCAAGGCGTAGGCTTTGCGTTCTCCATTTTGGATCTGTGGGAGAGGGACATGACAGGCGTCTGTCTGGCAATACCCGGCTGAATCGGCTCCCCGGGCCACCTTTGAACCCCAGCTGCTGCCGCTGACAGGGAACCCAAAACAACTGTGGCAACTCTGACAAGTACCTGTTCATTACCCAGTGCAGCTCGACTCTGTCAAACTGAAATTAACTATCCTGGGGAATCACACTGTACAGCAGAGCATGGATACATTAGACACGCACTTCTTTTACAGGCTTTCTATATTTTTCAGTCACACTCTTCTTCCTTTTTTTCCTCCAAATCATATCGTTCCATCTCTCAATCAGTGCCACTTTCATATCATCTTTCATCCCTTTATCGTCTTCCTTCTCACCTATCAATCTCCTTTCTTTTTTTCTTCCTCAGCCTCTCACCAATTTTTGTCTCCTTCCTGTCATCTCTTTCTCTTTGGTGAAATAATAACAGTCTCGTCTGTGGAGTTGCAAAAATAACCTCTGCTTTTTATATCTTCCTCTGTGTTTTTTTTTTCTCTTCTTCTTACTCTTCCTCTATGTTCTCCTCTCTATTCCCCGGGGAGAAGGAAAAAAGAAAAACACACAGAGAAATCTATCTTTGACTCACGTTTAGTAGAGGAATAGCCACTTTTCCCAGGAAATCTGCACTTCTGTCTCGGTCCTCGTCATAAACAGTGACCTCAAGAACCGAGTGGATGTCCTTCACGTTACTAGACCACACAAAGACAAAGCCGCTGACACGTGTACTAAAATATGGGGCTACAAATTCAAACAGTGAGAACACTGTTACATCTTGCAAAAGCTTCTTTAAATATTAAAAGATCTTGAATGCAATATGAAACATAAATATTCTCTTACATTTACATTAATAAATAAAAATCACTATTAAAATGTCTTATGTGATATTGTGCTACATTCATGGAAGAGTGTGGGAGAACTAAAGTGAGAAGCTCACGTGTGTCATCTTTTAAAAAAATAGGCTATAGCATGTTAAGGAAAGGAGGTTATGAGAAATGTATGCATTCAAAGAAAGATTATATTAGATTAAATAAAATGCATCACATACAGATTTTTATATCAGAAATTATGTGGAATTACATGAATATCTGTTTTAATATTTGTCTAGAGCCATGTTAAAATTAAGTGTTTGAAAATAAATAGAATTGTGCTGCAACACACTATAATTTAATTTGACAATTTTTTAAATGTTTTCAAATTTAAAGTTCAACAATTAAAAGGCGTTCCCATATTATAAACTGTGACAAGATATTAATTGTTAATATATAAAATATTTTACTTTGGCTCAAATCAAAACAAAGCTGTACTTTTTTAGGTAAAATTTGATGATGTAATTGTTGTATGGTGTGTGTGTGTGTATGTATGTGTGCTGTGATGGGTTTGATTTTGTTGCTTTGTAATGTATTTGCAGCTTTTTTATGTTTTTAAATACAAAAACCCAACTGGGGACTGAAGCTATAATTAAATAGGATTGCTAAAAAGTCTTTGTGCGGCACATAAGCTCCATCCTCTGTCTTAAAACTTTTGTCCTTATTAAATAGATACATGAATAAAAGACAGATTAACTGTTGAAGCTATTATCTACTGTTCAGCTGTAGTCTCTAATTCAGAATACAAGCTGTACACGTCTGTGTGCTTTCACTCCACTTACAAAGTGAAGACCTTGTTCCATTCTGGATTGAGGTTTTTGTAGACAGTGTGCGTCTGTAGCCGATCGTTACTCAGCTCCACCACACAGAATGGGTCGCTCTTTCCTGCCCAGCAAAAAAAAATTATATAAGAATGACCTTGTTAGTGGAAATAAAGATGTTCAGAAATGCTGTGGGAACTGAAGTTCTGTTAGGTTTAAAGTAAGAGAATCTGTAGTGACCCCAAACATCTTTTGTCTGTCTCCAGTCCCTCATATTACCAAACCAGATGCAGAGCATAGCATCCTCCCCTTATGGCACATCACGGATCCTTGGACTTATCACAACTGCAATAATATGATTATTTCATTTTTTTAGCCCTAGTGTGGTATACATTATACAACAGTTTATCAGTGAAAAGGCTGCGAGCCGTTTCCATCATCTACCTGGAAACATGGACAACGAGAAGATAAGCTCCAGGACGACCGTGCCCTTGGCACTCACAATCAGCTGGAGGAGGAGGGGGAGGAGGAGGAGGAGCAGGGGAGAGAGAGCGAGCGATGACGAGAGGACAAGATGTTGAGAATAGATGGTGATGAGAACACAGAGGGCCATTTGGTTTGGAAGGCCAGTTTTGCCAGCGTTTAACCGAATGACACGTCCTTAATACAACTCACAATGTGTGATGTCGTCGAGTAGCTGGTCTCACAGCTGATGAAAGGATGAGAGCTTGTTGTTAAAACCTCTCATAAAGTCTCCGTGAGGAAAATCCTCTCTTCTTATAGAGATATTGATCAGCTAGAACTGTAAACAGCAGGAGTACACTGTCCCAGAATTAAAAAAAATACCATGTGCAAGTCCAAACTGACAACATTTTGCTATAAAGATTCTATGATATACTCTATATTGGGGCAGCAACAATTATTTCCCTAGTTAATCTGTCATCTATTG